>BMAV01022702.1:192794-213557 GCA_019973955.1 Trichonephila inaurata madagascariensis
GAGAGAAAGGCTGATATTGAAATAAAGATATTTTTCTGTTACATAAAGTGTAAAAAATATTATATAATATTTTGTTATCATCTCATTTTAATATACCGTGTATATAAAAATGATAATGCATATTTGATTATTTATCGTCTTAAGTCTCATAAAAAAAGCGTTGTAAGATTTTTTTAAAGAAAAATGAAAGTGAGCAAAATAGAATTACAAAACGCAACGACATGTCTTTTTTTTTTTTTTGAAGTTTTTGTTAGTGAAAATATAATGTAAATTTGATAACTTGTTATCAAGGAACTTTCTAAAGAACGCGCCTAAGCCTAATTTTCTGCAAAAAGGCAAATCATATGACAAAGAAAATTGATTTAATAAGTTACAACAGTAGCTTTTTTTAAAAAAAAAACTTTCTTAATGGAAAAAATTTTATTCTTTTTTTTTTTTTTTATTATTATAGTTTAGTTTTGTGCTATTGGTAATATAATACGGTGTTCTTAATTAAGTTATTTAGAAAATAAATTAATTAAGGTTATTTCTAAAAATATTGATCAGGTACATAATATGTAGGCAATCAAGAAAATGCACAATAGTATATGAGAATATGAGAGAAATAAGATTTGGTTATTTGGTTTGACTTA
Source organism: Trichonephila inaurata madagascariensis (assembly GCA_019973955.1). Lineage (NCBI taxonomy): Eukaryota > Metazoa > Arthropoda > Arachnida > Araneae > Nephilidae > Trichonephila > Trichonephila inaurata. The sequence continues at coordinate 193,427 of BMAV01022702.1, forward strand.
AACAGATAATTTAAATTTTGAAAGTAAAATAAAAGATAGAAGTTGCAATGTACCAATAAAAGCAGATTGAGATACAAAAATAATGACACATAGTTTACTAAACATTATGGTTTTAATATGCAATTGATAATTAACTTGCAACTATTTTTTGTGATAAAGAAAGTTATTTCATACCCTGTTACATCAATATAAATTAGTTTAGTTAAGTTTGCATATTAGTTATACGTATCAACATCATATTAAAAGTGAATAAGAAATTACTTAGCGAAGAGATCACAAAATAATTGATGATCAATGGAACCAAATCAATATTATTAGAGGATTTTTTTTTTTTACTTTTCACACCAATGAGATGCTTGAAAAGAAATTGACTTTCTGCATCAATAATTATTCTAATAAACCAAAGCTTTTTGGGTTTTACTGGAACACTGATTGTTAAACATTAACATGTTAAGCAGTCATAGCTTAAGTATTAAAATGTTTTATAAATATTGTGTGTTTTATAATTATTGGCAGACATAAATAATTATTAGCAATTTTTTGTAAGCTTTTTACTCATTCAATAAAACAAAATAAGCATAGTAAAAAAAATTAACTACATTTAGTAATAATGAAAGCTTGAAGGAATTAGCAAATATTTATTCTTATCAAGTTTAAAATACAAAAAACATATAAATCCCATATTGTTTTATCTCTTTTAGGGATATGACTTTTGTTCCGTAACATGAAATCGCGTAGTTCCGCGTGAGCATTTTGAAACAAAATAATACTATTTGAATATGATGGTAGCTATGATCACAACTTTTAAATAACAGATCAAATTTTCGAGCTTAATAATCAATCAAAATACGCTTGATTGAAACAAAAAAATCCAGAAATATTTACGCACGCATTCAGAAAGATTCACTTATGGGAACATAATCTTAAATATTCAGTATAAATATTTCATTAAAATGCGTAAACATTATAAAAGAAAAACATTACTGTATTCTTTATTTGGCCTATTACAATTAAAAACAGGATTATAAATAGAAGGGGAAAATGTAATTTAGAGTCATACACATTTAAAAGTTATTAGTACTTTAAACAATTAATTTGTGCTTTTCTTTATAATTTAAGACCACCTAGTATATCAGGGATATCAAAATAAAATTGAACGAAATTGTTATTAGTGTTACCCAGGAAAACTATTTAGTTACTACTTTTATCTTAATTATTGTGTATAGAACCATTAAGTGTGTATGTGTGTGTGAATGTTTCATAAAACACATCTAAGAGCTGAGATTATTATCAAACTAAGAATTTAGAATTGAATGTAACTCCAATAGCTGTAGATATATTTTTTAATGCTTACAGTAGAACAATAAAAATGGCTACACATATGGGAACTTGTGGAGTTTACACGGTTATTAATCGCGAAAATACTTTCTCATTTTACAAATTCGTGTAGAATGCGGCTGAAAGAAAGACCCTTTGCTTTGTATTGTCTTGTTCGCTTCTTATAATGGGTATTCGATTTCACGATACTTAACATCATCACGAGAAAAGAGAATTTCATTTAGAAAATGGCAACACCAACACCAACAAGAAAAAGAAATGTTCTAGAACAAATCCACGGGCAAGAAATCATTCGTTTCCGATTTGAGATTTCGATCTGCAGCTTCTGACATGAACTCGCTCGGCAGTGCAGTCTGCTAACGATGAAGTAACGATAACGATGAATTGATCGATAATGATATGTTCCTTTCGTGATAAAGAGATAAATATCGAAGCGATTTCTGTCGCTTTTTGCGATACAAATCAAAAGAGTATTTCGTGAGATAAAGACAAAAGAAATTCAACTTCCGAAATGGAAATCATTATCACCAGAGGAAATCACTGATGCATTTCCTCGTAAACATAAAGATTCACGTAAGAATAATTCTCGTGGGCATTAATCGTTATTTTTAATCGATATCAAAACTTGAAGTATCTTTTGGAGTGCTACACACACCCTAAGCATTAGAAAATTAAATTCAACGTGGGATAAATTTATTAAGGAAATGTTTGTTTCTTATTTATATCTTTTCATGCATGTTGGTAATTGATTACAATTTTCAGTTCTTTTTCCAATATATTTACAATTATCTTTCTTCTTTTGGATGTAATTGCAGTATTGGTTCTTTCCTTTGATATCGATTCCCGCAGTTTCATAACAGATACATGGGGACGATTTTGACTTTCATTCAATAATTTTCAGTATAAATCATTTTATTATGATTTTGACTCGTAATGTGTCGAAAACTGTATGATTGGTTCATAAATAAAGACACGATGAAAAAGGTTGCTTATTTCTATTTTGATCAGAACTTTTATAAATATTGGTGCTGTAATTCAGGAAGCATGGAAATTTTTTACTTGTGTAATATATTTTTGTTCTAAAATGCATATTTTTTTTCTAAATTAAATATAAAAAAAAAAAAAATTAAATATGCTCTTACATCACTCACACAAATATAAAAATGAATGTAATCATTTTCTATATATAGCTTTGTGAGGATATGTTTCAATCTAAATCTTATATCATTACTAAAAGATAAACTATTAACATATTTCAGTATGAATTACAATTATACGAATGAACGCCTAGGTTTTTTTTGTTTGGATGTAATATAACACTCTCTCAAACGCAAAGTGTAATTTACTTAATTATAATTATTATACAATCAATTTACACGTAATGAGAAGTAAAAAAGAAGTATAATAATTTATGTATGTGCGTCAGCTCTAAATAATATATTCAAAGGCTACTACCACTACTATGAGCACTACATACCCTTCTAAGACCTGTTTTCCACCTCTAAGTTTTCTTTGAACTTCTTCATAGTCACATGCGACATCAATTCTTCTGTCAGTGCTTCTTAGAACAAAGGGATGATGTTGAACCACCACGCTGTTCACGAACGTTCCATTGCCCTGAAAAATAATTTAAAATTTATATAAACCTTTTAAGTACTAGAAAGTAGTAGCGGTGTGTAATGTGCTTTGCAAGACTATTATTGCGTTCCTAAAACTTTTTATGCGATAAATATTTTATTTAGTTCAATTATACATCTGTTTTACAACTATTTAAGTCCTCTTACGAGGTTGGTGGAAGGGGAATGGAGGTGGGAAGGCCGGACCACTCCCAGGGTGTACTCCTTGAAAATTGGAGGGGGGATCCGAGCCAAATCGCACTGTCACCTGTATGGTGCTCAAACCTGTGGCTAACGGCAGGCGTAAAAACTAGCCCTTCGTCACGATGAACTTCGTGGGCCTCGATCTGACATCGCTTGATCTGGTGGCATTAGTAACAACAACATAATTATTTAAAATACTGGAGAAAAAAAAAGACTGCATTTTTATCTATTTTAAGACAAAAAATTCTAAGATACTTTAAATAAACGCCATTGCTGAGTAATGCAATATATCATCTGCGTTTACTTTCATTTGAAAATGTGATTCACAATTTCGATTTATATTATTGTTGAATAGTTATTATATATATATATATATATATATATATATATATATATATTCAAAGGTAACAAATCGAATATATTGTTAAATATTGACGTATGATTTCTTACATATTTTTTCGTTATATATGCTCAATGTATACTGAAATTCGTACTTCTATTTGATAAATTTTTATTTATAACTGGGGAAAAACTGTTGTTTCTAATGCCACCTCTTTGACGTTGTCAGATCGAGAATCTTGAAATTTATAATGGCAAAGGGCTAGATTGTACACCTGTTGTTATCCGTAGCATTGAGCAGGTGATACGATTTAGCTCGTTTCTACCCCAATCTTGAGGGAAAACATCCAAGGGGTGGTCAGAGGCCTCACACCTCTTTCCCCTCTTCCTTCCATCAATCTCACGAGAGGAATTGTGGCTCGACGCTATTTAAAGTACCCCAATGCTGCGAAGGCACTATACATTCACAAACATCCATGTCTTCTCCGGGATTCGAACCTAGGCCCTACGGCACTGAAGTCAGCGTCGCTAATCACTATACTGGATGGGTGCTAAACTAAACAGATAAATTATTAATCCTTATATTATATCAAATCTTCAATATTGTCATAGCTTATTAATGCTGTAATAACAATACAAATTGGTAAAATTTATTTGTTAAGTAATTTCTGTAAGATTTCAAATAATTTAACAATATTCAAATAACTACATTATATGCAAAATTTGACTATATACCACGTAGTAATCAATCTGAATAGCTAAGTTCAGTACTTTATATATATATATATATATAGAGAGAGAGAGGGAGAGAGAGAGAGAGAGCCGGTTCTTAACTTTCTCCGCATATACTGTTACAGGAAATCATCTACAATTCTATTGTAGAATCATTAAACTTGAAATTTAGTAAAAAAGGCGAAAGACCTTGAATAACATTCTTTTACTGAATAATCCATTTCTTTACACATATATTTTTATTCCACGGTAATATTTTAAATTTTTTAAGCCAATTTGGAAAAAATTACCATATTTTTAAACCGCACTTGAAACGGAGCATGAAGCATAGTTTTGCACAAAAGAATTGAGAATCAATCACATCGTCACTGATCCCGAACATTCAGTCAACTACCAACTCCTTGTTGAGGAACTGCTGTCTTCTCAATAAAATACAGCAAAAAGTGAAAAGAAGAATCCATTACATACAAATCAGAGCCTCGGGGTAAAGATTGGCTTATAGGAAAATTGAATGAATAACTATAAGGAAACAAGAATACGACATAAAAACAATTACGCCCAAACCCTCAAAGAATTTCGGAATTTGAAGACTGACGAACTCGTATTTGGTGATGTGAGGCTTTTAAAGAACTATCAATATCAATTCAGAAAAATGATTCAGTGCTTTCAATCTGTGTCCTATGTAAATCGTAAGAATGATAGATTGTCACCATCTTTCAGTGTATACAATGCTCAGTGAAAGTATATGCCTTTTGGGGAAACTAATTTAAGCAATTTCTGGAGAATGTGAACTATAGAAAGCTTGTAAGGAAGTGTTCTGAGAGAAGAAGGAATATAAATAACTTCATGGTCATTTTTTTTTCTTTTTCTTTTAGATAACGCTTTAAGAAACGGATCTCATTTTTGCCGGTTTTACATCAAATTTGCGTGTGGTTCTATTGGTTTTTTCGTCATCGTTCATCCGAAACGTATTTGAATGATATGAAAGAAACCGAAAATCAGACAATTTTATGAGGAAGAACAAGATTTGACAAGAGACAGCTGAAAGTGATTTGACACTAAGTAGATTCCACCAGAAGCTCGATGAACCGAATATCATTTTAAAAATTAATGTTCTTTCTTCTGAAAAAAGAAAGATGAAGAATCCCGGAAGTTTTACATTTAAACTATGAACATCTCATAAAAAAAAGACTTAAACAGTCTACTTTTGCTCAGCATTTCTTTTTGCTGCTACTGTTATATAGAAAATTCCATAAAGATTTAAATTTTATTTCTATTTAAGTTTTATTCCACATACAATACCTTTCGAATAACATAAAAAGCAATAATTGTAAAAAATATCTTTCAAAAGTCATATTCCATATGCAGATTAAATTGAAGCGTAATATTATAGCCCCCAAACAGAACTTTCATGAAACATAGTTGATGTCGAAAGATGGATCAATCAGGATATTATTTCTTAGTCGTAAGTTTACGTAACAATGCATAACTTTAATTTGATTTAGAACTATTCCATTTGAAAGTAATTAAGTTATATTGTTTATAACTTTAAATATTTTCTTTCACAGTTAATCTTTGGTGAAGTGGTTAAGGGATGGGGTGTCAGATCAGATGTCGTCATTTGGCCAAGGTTCCAAATTACGAAATCCGTCACCAATAGCCCTCGTGTTGATTTATCGTGTGACATTAAAATAATTCTCTCACTTATTCACACAATACTCTTTCCTACTAATATTAAATGTAAACATTAATGTTTTAATGAAAACTATGTACAACTCATATTAAAGTATCTAAATGCTTCCGTGTGGTGATTCTTAAACTAGTAAGCTAAAACATAAATGTTTTTTAGGAAACTAATATGAATAAATAATTATATTGAATCAACGAATTTTAAAATAAATAATAGAAATTTTACAAAAATAGTAAATAAATAATTTTTACTGAGATTTTCATTTTGATGTGTTCGTATACCTAAAAAGGATTCGTAAGCATAGAGAAATACTTCACTTTGAAAAATTAGCGGTCAAAAGATTTTGGAAATATAAAATGCAATATGCTATTTAAGTAATTAAATTTAAATCTACTTTTTGTTAAACATTTAAACCATTTACAAAGAAAACTGATCGTGTTTATTTATTCAATAGCTAAAATAAGCTTTTCACACGATATTTTAAAGATATATAAAAAAAAATCTAAATATTTCATTATATTTTAATTAATTTGGAGAAAACGGTAAAAAGAAACGTATACATTTTAAAGTCTAATTTCATTTTCATTCCTAATTCCATTACTTTTGATTACAAACCTTCGCTCTGTGTAACAGATAAGAAAAGCAAATTACTATATTATTTACAAAGTAATACAAATTATCTCCTAAATGCATCATTAATGATTTCTTTACATTTTAGATAACTACTTTGAGGAGAAGGAAAAAAAAGGGTTGCATTCTCTTTGATTGTTTTTAAAAATTTATAAATTGAGAATGTTTAAAAGTGAAATTCTTTTTTTGTGCTTGATAAATACTTAATAATTTATTAACAGAAAAGCACTTATTTATTTCAATGTGAATTTCACTTTGTGTTTGTTTAGTATACAAACATTTAAAAATAAATTGTTACCCATAGAATGAATAAATTTAGTACTTATTATAAATGTGTACATGTTTTACTACTAATTATTGGCATAAATATTAAAATATTTGTAAATATTTGTATTTATGAATGAAACAAATTATACACCGCATGTTTATTTCTTCAGATGTAACCAATTATAAGCTATTTGTAATCTAATTACGTTTAAACGTTTTAGTATCATTAGAGTACGTTTGTATGTGTACAATTAATTATTTAGTACTTGATTGAATTCAAATAGGAAAAACATAAACGCCTGAAATACTTATGACTTTTTTAGGTTTCATAGGCTTTTTTTTAAAAAAAAATTATGACATTTATAATAAATTATTGAGAAACGTTATAAAATGTTATATATTAGAAAATAGTATAAAAAATTGACCTGTTGGGGGAGAGACACTTCTTTTCATTTTTAGTCGGAACACTGAGGGGTGAAGTGGTTAGAGGAAGCAAGGTACTGGAAAACGCGCTTATGAAAAAAACTCAAGTATTGATGGATTGTTTTTTTTAACGCCTTTCTGGGTCACACATGTTTTATATACGAGGGTTGGGGCATAAGTCATGGCAACTATTTTTTTTTCCTTGTATATATGTGAATGGATCACAAACGTATATGTGTCGTGTGGAAGTTCTGCAGGCATAGTGTGTATACAAAAGAACAGATGGCTCTGTGATAGCTGGTAGTAGCTCAGCGAGGGCTGTGAAATCAGTAAGTTGGTGAGTGTCGTGTGATGAAAGTAACCCATGTTGAACAGCGTTCTTACATCAAAATAGCCGTCCTCTCAGGAAAAAATGCGATGGAATATCACAGTGAATTAGTGGATGTCCTTGGAAATAACATACCGTACAGTAGGACGGTGGGTGTAGTGTGTACTGTGTTGTCATTCTTTTGCACCGTGAAGACCCTATTGCCTGTATATATATACTACCGTAATAAATTAGTATGTTACGATATTTTAGTGCTATTCATTGCCCACACATGTAGTTAACACCTTGTCCTTTCGTCTGTATATGTCACATTTACCAACCGGACTAGTATCTTCAAGAAAAAAAAAAGTTGCCATGACTTTTTCCCCAACCCTCGTACTTAGTAAATGATTTAATATTATAATTATTGTGCATTAGATATTTTTTAAATGCTCGTTCACTTGAACAAAGATTAATTTAGTTGTTCAGTTACTCATTAATCTCATGTATCACAAAATTACAAGTGTGACAAAACGTCCTATAATTGGGTAAACAGGAATCCCTGAGAGCTCCATTCTAGCATCTATGACATGGGTAGGTCACTATTTTGTATAGAGGGACACTTTGCGGAAGCTGAGGATACCGGAGATCACAGAATCTTAGAAAAGGTATGAGTTTTGCCATAAAAACCAATAAATATGGATTTTCTTTAATTATTTACTGTGTTAATTTCATATCTGTAGCTGCAAGCCCATTTAATTTTAGACTCAGTTTAATGAGACAAATATGTACCCTATAACACTTTTCTAGAATTTATTTTGAAATTAAAAGTGAGATTGCTTGTTGAAATTCTCATCCAAGACTAAGTTAATGACAGCCTACTTCTTTATTTTTTTTTTTTTTTTACTCTCGTTAAATGCCATACAAAAACATTGTCCCTTAAAAATGTATATTGATCAAATATAACATTTTATGTTTATTTGGTTTTCTGATTATTTTGGTAGGCCGCAAAAAAAGTCTTCTCGGCATGTGGCCCGCGGGCTGCTAGTTACCCACCTCTGCTCTATGAGACTTTTTTGCTATCAAGAGTCAGATGAAGTCAAGTATGTAGCAAAGTGAAGTGCGTTTTTCCACCGAAGTGTATGGTTTAACTAGTACTTGCATTAAATTGATTATGTATACTTACTGTGTATGTATTTTGTATAGCAATTGCTTTAAAATTAATTAAAATCTGATTTGTAAGTATATTCTGTAAGCATGTATGGTCTGTATTTGATCTTGTACCATTTATTTTATTTAACTTATTTATTTTCATTTATTTACATTCTAGTTACCCGAGAATAAAATCCTTTCTACTCTGATCTTTCAAACATTTTCTTAAAAGTACGCAAAATTGCACAAGTTTTGAAAATGAATATTGCCACAGAATATAATTTTATAATTTATATAAGAGGCACTGAGTGTGGGAATGTAATTAAAATGTAAGTTAAAAATCTGAATACAATTCAAGCAAATATGAAGCATTTCATGTAGTTTAAAATAAAGATAGACATTTTAAATAATACTCTGAAATGCGCTTTCTTGTCACTTACGCAAGTAAGATAAGTTTCTAAATAAATTATCTGATATATACGAATATGTTCAGAAGACGCTTTGTGATATAGAACGTCTTTTCACACAAGTCACTTAGCAACGGAACACAAAATGCTGAACATATTCAACTAACTATTCCATGTGAAATGAATTAAGCTTCTTTTCAAATTACAAATCTTAATTAGTACATTTAATGCAATGTAATTTAAACATCCGGTATTTTTGTCAGAAAGTTAACATTCATAAGTATATATAGCATAAACTTGTTACCCTACTGCTTTCAAGAAATTTCCATGCATTACATTCAAATATAATTCTCCAGACAAATTATTCCATAATAATTTGTTTCAAAATTGATTCGATTAGGAACTCTGTACAGAATGTATCTTCGTAAAACTATTTCGATTAGTTTGAGAACGAACGCAATAGTTTCTGTAATAGCTGATGGAAATAATACAATATTTTACAGAAGCTGAAATGCAAACATTTCAAAAGACTGTCGTGAAAAGCGGTTTAACGTAGTTAGAGTATTAGGAGTATCAAATGAGACTAATACGCCGTAAAGTGCATAATCTATCAATGCTATTTTTAATAGATTATTATCAGCTATACCACGTCAAATGATTAGAGCTAACAGTAAATTTATAGGAGCTTTTGAGTATGCCCCGAATACAATCCTTATGATTTGCAATTTAATATAATAATGATTAATACTTGTTTACCTTTCAATAATTTTTGATTTTTATATGATATTTAATAAAACTCAGTTGCAAATCATAATGAATATTTTAATGATCAGCCACCTATGACATCTAAGCCAAGCACTAGGTTAAATTACTATAAATAGTCATGTTGCCGCTCCACCCAGTATAGTGATTATGACACTCGGCTTGTAATCGAGTGGGTTCGGGTTTGAATCCCGAGTAAGGCAAGAGTGCATCTTCGGGAAAAGAAGTCGGATTTTCGCTTCAAAAGGAATTCCCATCTTGAATGTAAAGCAACGCTTCTGTTCTATGCTAGAGTCATCGTTTGAAATGCCTCTGCTTTATTATATAATTGTGTGTGTATCAGCATGTTTATAAATATGTTTACTTTATCGTGCATGAAGTGTTTTTTTTGGAAGGGGGTAATGCTGTTATTTGAATGTTAATACAAGAAGAAAAAATGGAGAAAAAAATTGAAATACTCGTTTTTAGAGGATTATTCAAATGGAATTTTTCCGCAAAATTCGAAATGAAAACTCGAAAAATTATAGGATATATGAATTTGAATAGAACAGATGACTCTTCTATATATCAGTCATTTCGAAAGAAAAAGGAAAACACTTTTTAACAAAGAAAAAAAATGCGACCAACTGCTATCTGTTCTTGTTCTAACACCTGTTACTATGTTCAAATTAAGGTTTCTTCATGGTTAATTACATTTAGTTCACCTTTTTTTTTGCTGCTGCCGCCAAGTAGCTTAGAATCAAGATACAGCGTACCATGCATATTTAATCAGTTCCTCCAGGCGAATTAAATGCATGACATTTTCGAATTAAAAATTTCAACAGATGCATTTAATTCAATTTTTTACCCAGTAACTTAAAAATACTTCTTAACTGAAACGAGATATTCATATGTGTAAATAGTAGATGTTATTATATTCTTCTTTGATTATTCATATGTTACAAATTAATTCATTAATAAGCGATAAAAATAATTTCGAAGCTTATTGAAATACTCAACATAGGTCACATCTACAACGAGTATTACCTTGGATTCTGAGAGATCAACATTGCAATCCAATTCTGACGCAATAATTAGTCATAGTGCTTCATATAATGTGCCATTGGCGAACATTTTCGTATTTTAGAATTACAACTAATTGAGAGATGCTAATTGAATAATTCACAGACGTTTAAATCACACGAAAATTTCGCCTAGTGGTACTTTATTTGAAAGTATGACTGAAATTACATACTTGTAATGACATTTTGTTAATTACCCCATGATAAAGATTATGACAAAGTCTATTGTATAGAAATTATACATAAAATATACTTTGGGAGGAAATCTGTTTATCTAAGTGTACCCAGTTAACATAATAATTAAGATAAAATTTTAGTATTCTGAATGTGTATATATATATATATATATATATTGTTTGAATATATATAATTTTAGCTATTTGATTTTTGCCGAGTGGTTCAGATAGTTGGTGACTTTTTTTTTTTTCTGTACTGGATTAACCTACACCAGTGATGGGCAAATTAATGTCTGCTTGCCTAGAAACTCCAGCCAGCTAGTCTGTGATTTTAAAACAATAAAGTATAAAAATTTTGTATCTCATTTTTATTTTTAAATATTTAGAAATCTGATTTATTTTTGATTTCTCCAACAATTTCATAAAAATTTGAAAATATATTTTTTTTAATCTGCAGCTTGATTTAGATGAACTGCAATCTTAAAATTACCTTAAATAGCTGTTTTTTTTTACTCTGTCTCCCAAAATTAGAGTTTTACAAATCTTTGTTTCGAAATCAAGTCTCTCAAGAATGATATTTCATTTCCAGAAAGTTATGCAATATTTATTTCATACCATACATGTAAAAATCTGATTTTTATCAACAAACTTTGAAAGAATTTTATTCCAAACAAATTTACAGACAAGTATTTAACTTCAATTCTCAGAATCAGCACAATCTAGCTCAAATCAGACAACTATTAAAAATGCAGCGATATATTTATTCATCACAATAATGATAATATTTTTACAAATATACTGTTCTTTTCAATTTTACCGCATTTCGCATCAAAATATTTTATCTCATGAATGCTTTTTCGGAAGTTCAAAATTTTCTAAAATACTTTGATTTCTTTTTCGCATAGAGATTACTAATCTGAAGGTCCTATGATCTTTGGTTTAATAACCTAAATGAGGTACGAAAAGGAATTGAGATGCCCAAACCGAAAGAAACAACAGTGAAACTGACGGATACCGGAGAGTTAGATTGGATTACATGCTAAAGGGACAATTCTGAAGCAACTGTTTCAATATACAGTAAGACCCAGCTTAACGCGGGGTATACGTTCCATCAAAGTAGAGCGTAATATGAAACAGCGTTAAACGGGGTTATCTCTAAATAAATGTAAATAATGGGGTTAGGGGAAGATGGGTAGAAAATTGGTCAGGTATTTTACCATTAAATTTATTAATTATGTTTTTTTATAACAATAAAATAAAAATTTATTTCTTACAAGTATAGAAACATAATAAACGAATATGCGTATCAAAATAAATAAAATTCTAAGTCAGTTGTTTACATTTCAGATCATTCAGTCTCTTCTATATTTCCAATTTTCTGCCATTTTATCAAGAAGGTAGATTGGCTTAGTGACATTTTGCGTTCAATTTCATCGTCAATCCATATAGAAAGTCTTTTTTCCATTTACTCTATTGTATTATTTCTATAACGGGTAATTTTCTAGTTGTAGAGCTTGTCGTAGTTGCAATTACCGATGACAGTATTTTTTCTTTATTCTTAAGAATGGTCCTTATTGTTGAAGTTGCCAAATTCAATGCAGCACCAATTTGAGATTGACGTTCACCACTATCTAATCTTCTAATAACTTGCATTTTAGTTTCTAGTAAAATGCTTTTTTTTATGCTTTATTTTCGTGTTTTTTATTATCACCCATGATAAAAACTAAAAATCATAATATTTGTCACTATAGCAATAGTTATATTATATAAATTTATACTTACAATAAAGTCAACAAATGTGTGAAATGATAAAAATACTTTTGTATAATAGCGCCGGAAAGAAGAAACACAGATAAACTGCTTCGGATATCGGGAAGCCTAACGCTGCGGGCTATTTCGGGGAATCCTACAATTCAAATAAAAGAGCGTTAAACCGAAACAGCGTTAAGCGGGGTCTTACTGTATGTTCGTTAGGTGCAACAAATAACCTTTTGCAGATCCAAAATCCCAACTTATACTTAATCCTGCGTAAACAGCCAATGAAAAAAGAGCTTTATGACTTTCCATTAATTGCTAAGAATAGCATTTGCATTTATTTTGCGAGTCACACATTTATACAGGAATCAGAACGAACCAAAAACGTTTCGAAAACGCGGCTTTCAATGCTAGACTAAGATTGATACAACTTTAATCCATCTTCATAAGCGAGGGATTTTTCGCATTCGTTTCAATTTAGCAAAGTAACCACATTTTTATTGTCTTTTAGTCATCCAAATAAAACGAAACGAAATACTCCTTTTTTCTTGCCCATCGCAACATTAGAGTTGCCTTTGATAATGGCTTCTACCACAATGGTTTTCTTTGTACCAAGTAATTAATATTCAGACATATCCATTCATGATTCAATCAGCACAAAAGCCACAGATTGCAATCTGGGGTGGGCCTTTTGTGCCCAATCGTGGCCTGAGTTGTCAGATGTGAAGTATTGATTACCCTTACGTAGTAAGTTTAATTAAAAAAGAAGAAAAAATGCCATACACAAAAGCATAGCTTGCTGCTGACTCTAAGAGATTGATTGGTTAGTAAGATGGGTATAATTAAGAATGCTTTGTTGGAAGACTAGGGAGAAAAATTTTATAATGAAAACGATATCGTATATCATTTTTGTTTTAGTCTTTATTTCATTTATTAGCTAGCCTTTTGGGAGTCCTTTGTTATTATTTTTTTGTGCTTTAATCATCCGTGGGAAAGTGGGACTACAGAGCGAGTGCACATGAAGAGTATGGCTTTGCCTTTGATCTTCCATCTTGGTTAATGTCACATATTGGACAGCTCTGTGGGTTTGAAAAAGAATTTCAAAAGCAAACTGTTGCTTACTTAGCATGCATTACCATTCGTAAAGTACAATTTTTTCCTACTTATAGTTTGATAAATTGTAATCTTCTCAAAAATGGTTTATTTGTTAAGATAAAAAAATAACTGCATAAGCAAAAGATTCTTCATCAATCTTCACATAATTCAAATTAAGAAAGCAAAGAGAACTAAATTCTTTAGAAAATTAAAAAAAAAAAAAAAAACTTTATTAAAAGTGAACCTGTTTTTTCTATTTAATAATTAATCTTTATATTGCTATTCCAAAATAACTTTGAAAATTCAATGAAGGCTTATTCAATTGAAACTGAAATGTGGTTTTATACGTTTCTTTATGTAACTTTAAAATTGTTTTATTCGTTAAATTCTACATTTTAGGCCTATTATTACCGTATATTTTACGAAAATTAAGTATGCATTTTCTCTAAATTTTCTTTAATGCATATTCTATCTAAGAAATGAAAAATGCCCCATTATATATTTCAAACATTAAATTTATTTAAAATGAATTCAGTGACCGGGGGAAGTAAATTACAAATATTTCACAAAAAATTATTACTAATTTTTAATCTTTTTAACCGATAAAAAAATTATTCAATCATTATTTTATAAATAAACAAAGCAATGTCTGTAAACAAATATTTTATTTTCTTCCAACATCAATATAATTATATATCATTTAATATATAAACTACAAATCCCAACACTAAGTATAATGATCAATCCTTACAAAATGTTCCAATAGAATTCCTGATTTGAAAATAAATAACGCATGGGAAATGGTTTCATATTGCTATATCAGTGCTTTTACTCTGACAATAACTTGTAACTTGTTATTATTTTACTACATCTATTTACTCCGCACTTAATTCGAGTAAACATTTTAAGCAACTAATTTAAAATAAAAACACAAACAGCAACTCTGAAAATCAAACAAAACGAAACTCTACAAATTTATTCCAATACCCAGTTCATTAAATTAACAATACAAAATTATTCGCGTCTGAGTCGCACCCTCCCCTCTGAACTCCAACCCATATCACTGTCCCACTCAAATTCAAGCACCCTATCTACAAGCTTCAAAATACAAAACGTATGACGCACTACTCGTGACATGGCAAACACCGCACGACATCGGCATTTATTTACCAGAGAACACATTTCCCAACTCGTG
This sequence comes from Trichonephila inaurata madagascariensis, assembly GCA_019973955.1. Classification (NCBI taxonomy): domain Eukaryota; kingdom Metazoa; phylum Arthropoda; class Arachnida; order Araneae; family Nephilidae; genus Trichonephila; species Trichonephila inaurata. The sequence goes on from BMAV01022702.1 coordinate 208,576, forward strand.
GTAATGAACATCCTCTTTAAAGTCCCTCCCCATCGATTTTAAAATTAATCCGAGTGGTATGGGCGGTATTTGGCGATGACATTCCAAGGGCCCTACTTGATGGATTAGCAGGACCAGCGAATTTTGAGAGAATTGCGCTAGAAAATTACGCCGAGTTCGGATGATTTCTCACGTCTGGTGCAGGCAAAATCACGCCGCTTTCCAACCCCTTTGGCATACTGGAAATTTGCATAATAGGGGGCTCCTGCCGGCCTCTGATTAAACGATTGCAATTAATGAATCCGTCTTAGCAGAGAATGCTTGGACATCGTGCATAACTGGGCGTGTTTGACCGGGTATGTGACGACTGTATGAGATGACTGTGGAAACTGCCTGTCTTTCTCTCCTTCTCTCTTGCTATTTTCGGGGGGCTTTGAAACCGTCTTGGACGTTTGGCGAAATGGGCCAGCTCTTGATTTTAGGTAGGGAAGAAGAGAATTTAATCGAGGTTTATGCGAACTTTAATTTTTGATTGGGAATGGAAATGTTCTACATTAAAAAGATAAAAACTTTTATAACCAAGATTTTTCTTTTCATATAAAAACATGCACCACTACTGATAATAATAATTTATTTCATATAAAAAAATAATAGGTAAATGTTTTTTTGTCATGTTAAAGTAATAAAAAATGTAAATATCTATTCATTTTTATTACGTGTGTAAATCTAATTATTCTCAATTAATTTCCTATAAATCATATAGTTTGATTTGGTTAAAATGTTTGCAACAAAAGTTGTGATGGAAATGTAGTTTCTATATTAAAAAAAAATTATAATGTTATGTATGAAATGTGCAAAATTTCTTTTGCAGCTCAGCAAATAAAGCAGCAGTAGAAAAAAAATGAACGATAAAAAATTAATTTTAGCTGCAAAATAAAGATGAAAATCATTATCAAAATGAGTATTTGTGAAGTATAATAACACTAAATAAATTTTTCACACATAAATGTGTTTATATATATTTATAATTTGTATATAAGTTGTAAACAAAAGTCTGAAAAAATTCCAAATTGGTAAACATGTTTTTACATGTAATAGTAACTTGGATTTTAATGGTAGAGATATTTTTTTAGAAATAAAGAGCAACAGGGGCGTAGCTACCACCATATCAGCCGTATGAATGATACGGGGCCCCAAGCTAAAGGGGCCTCAGATGCGTAAGTAAAAAATTATAAAATGTTAAGTGGCCTCCAAAAAGCGCCGCCAATGAATTCGATACAGGGTCAATTCAAGACTAGCTACGCCAGTGAAGAGCAATATTAAATCTCAAGATAATCTCTGTAACATTAACACAAATTTAGTTTATTATGAATAGTTTCATAGTTATGAATCAATACAAATTTTAAATTATTTTATAGTTAAATGTATATAATGAATTTTACCTTCGAAATGGCAGAATAACATTTCAAACTGGATACGAAACCTATAAAGACTGCATTCTATTATAGCGGTAAAAAGCATTGTTCGAAATTAAAGCAAATTTATATCTGATGTTTTAATTATATCTTAACATAAATATTTCTGAAAAGTGTTGGTAAAGGATTATATGAATGGATTTTAAAAAGTCAGCCACACAAAAACATAAGAAACATTCGATTCCTCCCTGTTTGTAGAAATATGCATTGACATATGTGTTACATACAACAATATTGATAAAAAGAATAAATAATTCATTGGGTCGATATAGTCTCATATAATTAATTGACTCTATTTTTTGTCAGTGTCGCACTACGAACCCACATGAGAGCTATCCCAAACAGGTAATACATTTAATGAAAGCAAATAAGATCAAAGAGGTCTGAATTAAAGCTCCAATCAATTCCTGATGCTAAAACAGAGTACTAATCAAAGGAATTAGTATATACTTTTATAACGCTGATAATTTTCCATGCTGTGTTTCACAGTTGAAATAAATCTTACAATGCAACTCTTGTTGAAAAGGAAATGTAATTTTTCTTGCTAAGTAAAGCAAGTTCGAGACTTACATAAATGTTGCAAACATTTGTGTATAGATGATGACCCCCAGTCGGAAAGAAAGTTCTATGGAGGAACCGCCTGTTCAATGAAAACCTTTAAAACTTTCCCTTTAACCTGAACAATATCATTGCGTGTTACGTGGCATTCACTCATCTTCTTTTGTTCTACAAACCTTTTGGTAGATCCAGCATACACAAGAAAACAGTTCAGAATCAGTTAGACTTCCAAGCCACGAGCAGCCAAGTATTTATTCTTCAATTTCGAAGCGGGGGATGGTGAATTTCACATACACACATCCCTCTTCTCACCTAAAGGTATAACCCAACACACCCGAAGACGCCTGACGAACATTTGCATGATGGCAGGAGGGGCTCTGGGCAATTAAACATCCTCCTGAAGCATGGCACCGCGCCATACATATGTAAAAGACGCCAGGGCATTTGGGGTTGAGGAAGAAAACATTACTCACTCTTCTCTACAGTCAAGAGCTGGATGAATGATATTTTGAGCGATGGTTGTTTGTCGAAGGAGAATGCAGATTATGGTAATGCAGCAGCGGGAAGGAAAGTCAAACAAAGCCAGTTCATCAAAGAGATAATTTTTTTTTCTCCTGATGTTGGCTGAGTTCAATGTAAATAGCGAAAAATTTCTCTTATAAGTACTATTTTCTACCCACGCTTTTAAATATCTTTTAGAATGAAATGAATTTTAATATGGTGTTTGTTTAACAAGCCACTGTAAGTGTCTTTTTGCGTTACGTTGTATAAATACGAATTTAAATTCATATTTAAGGCAATTGAGAAGATCTTGAACAAATGAGCTGAATCTTTTACTTGAGGCTTGCAATATAAAATGTTCTTATATTTATGGAAATAAACATGGATTAGTAAAGACAGTATTCCTATACAAAGTTGAAATAGAGCATATTGTTTACCAAACATAATCGTTTACTTTAAATGTAAACTGGATTGTTTCAGATGTTTAAGATTTCTGACTTTAGGGAAATTCATTTTATGTGCACATTGTTTATAATGCTATGATCGAAAACATTTTAAAGTATAATTTTGTACTAATATCCCAAAACATTTCCAAAGAATCCAATAAAATATTTCACATATTTGAATGGAAGCTCTTTTTTTCTTATGTACCTGGAAAAATGAATGTCAGAAACAAATCTTTAATTTGTTTGTTTTTTAAAATTAATTTAAATCTATTTTGAAATACTTTCTAGATACTTGAAGGAATCTAACTTATCGAAAAAGAAAAAAAAAAAAATGAGACTTTTTGTAAAGGGTTGTGATATATTTTTAATTTTGAATCTAATTTAATTTTAAATTTTTTTTATGTCATGAATGGATAAATTTAACCATATAGTTAAAAAAAGAATACAAATAGTCCCCCCAACTAAGAATTGTAAATACTATTTAAACATTTCACAAATGCTAAAAGAATGTTTTTTATTCCCTTTACGTAACAAAAATTTGTAGAATCGATAAGAGCCCTAAGCTGTAAGTACATATACAAATCCAATCAAGATAACAATGTAGAATTCTTTTCAAGGGAAAAAAAGGGAACATACTTAAAGAAAATACTTTATTTCCGTACTGAAATATACATGTATAAGCGACTGCCATTGCATAAATATCGCATTTCACAAAACGTGCAACATTCCGAAAGCATCCTTAGAATAAGAATTTCCACACACCCCCGAGGCCCTAAGTACATTTTCCAATAAGATCACGAGAACTATCGCCCGGTACACATATCAACTAAGAAAACGGAATGACGAATATTTGAGCTCGTTAAAAGAGGATGAATGGTAACAAGTTTACTTTTCGAGTTCCACCATTTCAATAAAATCAATTCTTTTGATATAAGGAAAACCCAGGCTTTTAAAGTATGTGTTTGTTATTGTCCCCAGTGAAAACCCTTTGACATGACGACAGAAATAGATTTAGCAGGGGGCCTATCTTTGCATTCTAATTCTTTTTCGCGCCATAAAAAAGTGGAAGAAGCAACCCTAGCAAAACACCCCTCAGGTAATGTTTATTCTAACAGAGATGAAAATACACGGAATTGCGTTTTGTTGAGCTGTTTGTTTCGCATATTAATAAAGGCCTGCCTTTCGCGTTTCGAAGCAAAGGAAAATATTTTAAAATCTATGGAGGGAGATTTGTAAAAGGAAGGATCTTAACTGCTAGGGCTCGTGTATCTTTGTGCATTGACTGTGAAATGAAGTCTTTATGATATTTTAGTGAAGTGGAAGTTGTCACGATTTTTCACTTTTGTGCCAACATTTTATGGCTGAAACGAAAAGTGAAAGAAAGAGAACTGCTTTATAGATTACGTCTGGGCCAAGCAAACATTTAAATGCAAGAAGTTTGCTTAGAGTGCTTACATGGCAATGGTAACTCTTTACTTTGGTTATTAATAATCTCGTTTTCTCTTGAATTGAAATATACAAAGAGTATAATATATTTGTTAAAAGATATGAGTCAAATAAGTATATTCAACTGTCATCATGTTTTCTTTGGATAAATGAAAAACATTTCCCTGCAGTAACTCAAAATTGCTTACGGATCACATAATATTCGTTGATTATAGGAAAAAAAACCCTGATATTTTGTATTTCATAAGAAACATTTATGCTGTGTAAAGCAATCAAAGCGAAATAATTAAAATGATGTTTTTGATCCTGAATGCATCTCATAGTTTCATTTCAAATGAACCACAGTTTTCAACTTCAAAGGTTATAAAGCCAGTTATTGAAATAGTAGAAATGTAAACACAATTATAAGGCTCGAACGTGTTTTTGCATAAACATATAGTAACAACATATTTTAATTCTGGAAGCCTTAGGGCAAATTTGAACAAGGATTTGCAAAACTAATTTTGCTGTTTATACTCGTATTTTGTAAGAAAAATCATACTATTTGTGGAACAATTGATTTGGAAATTTTCCATTT
>BMAV01022702.1:218557-257266 GCA_019973955.1 Trichonephila inaurata madagascariensis
TTTTATTAATTAATGCTAATTATTTATTCAATAATTAGTTTTTTACTATGTTTTGTTCCCGCAAATCGACAAAATCAAAAGGAGCATGATACAAGATTAGTGTACTTTCGGCCCCGGACCCCCCCCCTTGATAAATTCCTGTGTGCGCTACTGATATATATATATATATAATTCAAATTTTTTACAAGATGTAATATGAAGTACGAGTCACTAGAAAAATAATTTGAAATTTATTCTACATAAAATTTTGAAATGAATCAATAAATACATCCTCGCATTCAAAAGTTTTAATCTTTGAAACATTAATTTTTATACGAAATCGATCTCATTGGGACACAGTTTTAGGTATATGTGCACCAATCTAGGATAATGAAAATAATTCTGCAATTTTTTTCTAATAACTTAACTGACTTATTTGTGATCTTTATTACATATACGAGTAAAAAGCCCAGTGGCTGAGTGGTTAGTGTGTGTGCTTCGTGCTTCCACACTACAGATCCGAGATTCAAACCTCGGACTAGGCAAGGTTGACTCAGCCTTTCATCCCTTCAGTGTGTCGATAAATGAGGACCAAGTTTGCTTGAGAACTTAACACTGGGAGGGTTTCGCGTCAGACTGACCACCTGACCGGAACATCTGCTAATGCACCTCAGGGCCCAAAGTCGATTACACTGAGTTGGGTACAGTAGGCCTTGGCTCTCATGGGCTGTCGCGCCACTGAATTAAGTTATTATAATGGAAACAACGATTTACACCATTATTATTATTAATAATAATATTACACATAAAATTAATACTTTTAATTGTTAATAGTCTCAATATTTAAAGTTCAATAGAATAGACAGGATTAAAAAAAATTTAATTATTTACTATCGAGATTTTACATTATTTTCTATGAAAAAATAAAAAAAACTGTTTTAATACCTGCGTATTGACTCATATATTTAATCATAAGATTTAGAACTATTAATAATAAGTGTGCAAAAAAGGAACACAAACTCAGAAGCGTAAAATGCACTGCTCTTCTCCCACAACCTCAATCACCTCATAACACAACCCTTCACCACAATTTGCATATTCCGCTATCGTATGTTGAGAAAAGGCTATAGACAGCATCAATCGTTGCCTATGCACAGATACCACGAGCTTTGAATAATAAGTAGATCTATTTTGAAACCCGGTAAGGGTATTAAATACGTGCACAGGAAGGGGTCAGACAAAAGCTTTCACTAAAAGCACCCTGTTATTACTAAAGTATCAACAAAAAATATCGCCGAAATATGCAAATCCCATAATTAGCAGAACGGCCATGATAGGGTTAAGGGTCGCGAAAGGGAAGCTATTAATAACCGAGATTTTGCTTTGTTTTTTGGTTTTTTAATGATAATCTTTTTCGATCGTCCTCTGTTGTGTAGGAATTCCGGGGTGAAGAGGTGAATGGAACATTCACAGTTGGGGAAGATAACCTGATGAGTTTTAAAGGGGTTGGAATTGCGGGAAAGGAGGTCTCCCCTTGATGAGATTTTAAAATTGCTTTAATTTGTTTGAAAGGGTGTATTTATCAATCAGACAGGAGGGGGAGTTGTATTGAAAAAATGTAGGCTCGAAGGCACTTTAGAAAATTTTGCAGAGGAAGTTTGATACTTTTCAAAGATGTGCGTGTGTACGTATATGTGTATAGTATATGCAGTAATACGTGCGTATTGTATATGTAGTAATATGGTATTTGTAGTGTGTACGTTCGTGTGTATCGTATATGTACTGTAAATCTTTACACTCTAAAATACTACAAGGTTTCTCTAAATCTAATAAAATTACATTAATTTGTCAATAATGTGAAAATCCTTTGCAAGAAACATTAGTTAAATAAACCTAAAAATATATTACTTCTCAAAATTACCATGCTACTTTACTGCTAAATCTTTCACACAGTTTTTGTCAATAACTTTAGTTGGAAAGATACCAGTAAAAATAAGAACATTAGTAAAATTTCAATCACATATAAGTTACATTAATATGGCTACAGATCGTGTATAAATTTTGTAAGTATAAAATAAAATAATAGATAATTTAAAAGTCAATAATTCCAGATGCTATGTTGGAGAATTAAGTATGAAGTAAATCATAGTATTACAAGATTTCTTCTACAAAGTTGGAATTCTTTGAAAGGATAATTTTAATAATTTAAGGAAATGTGTGTGTGCACACAGTATTAAGTCTACACATATTCATTATATCTTGTAAGTAAAGAAGAAATTGTAGTCTCCTTCATTAACAAAGAATCAGAAAACAAAGGCTAAATAATATTTTCTTTTTTGAAAGAATTTAATAGAAAGATAAAAATAATCATAATAAACAATTAATACATTAAAACATAGATATGTTTGCTTACAATTTCACACCGGCAGCAAAATCAAATTAGGAGATAAAAATAGGCATTACTCAAGTACGTAGGAAGAAATAAAGCAAAATTTTAAGAAAATCATATTGCACATATGAATACTTTGTCTTCGACTGCATAGTTTACATAAGATATTTTTTAAAAAAGTGTGAATACAATGTATTCTGGCATTGTAATGCTATTAAGCTACGAAGATTTGTATAAGTTACGATGCTTGAATTTGAAAAGGTAAATGAAATAAAAGGAAATGCTTGTTGTGACTTTTTTAATGAAGAGTTTTCTTATGGCACTCAAGCGGAATAAAACTATGATTTGAGTCACTGTTCTAAATAAAAATGTAATATTAATAAATAATTTTACTTCTAAGCAAATTAAATAGAATTAGCCATATTCTTTACATGCCCAGGTTTAGCATAGTTTAATAAAGCTGACGGCTGATTTTATTAGTTGCTAATTTATTTTTTAAGAAATCAGTTTAGTTGAGGAAAGCGTAAAAATCTTATGCTTCAAATTAAACAATATTTTCAAAAATCACATCTTATTTTAAATATATTCGTGTATACTCTCTATTAAAATTTATTTCTTAAAATTCATTTAATTAAATATTAGTAATATAATTTTTCCTCTAAATTGAAAATAGTAATAAAAATATACAGTAATATTAAAAATCATCATAATGCCAATAATATACCCCAAATAATTAAATAAATGCATATATCTGTACACATGCCATGCTTTATATCCTTATAAAAAATGCAAAAAGTGCTCAAAATAACTTTAAAAAGCTATTCTGGGCACTTTTTTGTGTTTTAAAATGTAAGTAAAATAAAATATAAGTAAATTAAGAGAACGTATGAAGCATTGAAACTACGTATCCATCACATATTATATAAAACGGTGTTATCAGAAAATGACAATTAGAATGAATTACATTCATTGCCATGCTTCCAAGAATCTTTTTTCGTTTAAAGATAAAAGGTCACAATTCTGATGGCAAATGTACCAAAGTTCACAGAATACAAATTTCATTCTTTTTCTACAATGTCCTTATCTTTATGCAAAGTTAGATCTCAAAATATCGGGGGAAACAGTTTTTGTTCATTGCCAAACACGTGACAAAAAAAAAGACCGTTCGCAGTGTGAATGCTAATGTAACTGATTTTCCAAAAAAAAAGGTAACGCGTACATTATACAAATAAGTATGAATATGAATATTAAACAAATGTGGCTATAACATTGTTTACAGGTAGTAAAATATGTCCAATTTTAATAATTTATTACAGCTAAGAATTTCACTAAGATAATTTCTTAGACATAAAAAAAGAATTGAGAGTCAACGAACGAGGAATTTTTTTTTTTTTTTTTAAATTCAGAGAGAAATTTTAGGTTTTGGTAATTTATAAAAAAGACAAAATCAAATAGCTTCACGAAGCTTCAACTTGATGACTTAATCTGTTTTAGCTAACATGTTTTCTTGTAATGAAAAAAATATAAATTATCTTTTACTTAAAGTATTTTGTATCATGATGGGATCACGAAAGTCCACATTTATACATAACTGAAAGTAATCGTAGGGCAAAAAGTAATTCCCTATTCATAATAAGTATAATTAAATAGATGAGTTTATACATAATATAAATAATTTTAAAATTTATAAATATATTGAGACACAAAGTGCATTGAGAAAATTTGCTTTTTAAGCCATTTAAGTATGTAAAAGAATGTTTTTTAAAGCTTGTAAAACTGCTCTCTTGCAAATTACCAGTAAAATTAACTCTAAAAATAAGGGGGGGGGGGGGCGGGTACCATTTTTTAAAATTTTTTTTAAGTACAAAAATTCTTGGGAATGAGTCGAAGTTTAGTACAGTTAGGTCTATGTATTAGTATCTAAATTTTAAATAACGAAATACCTGTAGATTTCTACAATCTTTTTTTTACGATTTAAAACTTTACCTAACAATGGCTTATTATATATGACCCAACATTATGGATGACCCTACAAAATTCATTTAGTTGATTAATATGCTTAATTCAGTTTAAATATTATATTAATATTCTCAAAAAGGTTTCAAAGAAATAATAAAAATAATATTCCTATCGTTAAATCAGTAATTAATTTAAATTCAATAAATTCAAAATTCATAATTGTATAAATGAGGTAAATAAGATTTATTACGCTTCTAGATCCATAAACGAGGGCATGTGTATTTCAACGATAAGCTCTTTCTAAAATGTCTAAGATGGCATTTGGAAAATTATATATATATATGTGTGTGTGTGTACTTATTTTTATATAAATCAATATGAAATGTTTATTATTATTTTATTGAAAGGTTTATTTAAAAAAAATGAAAGACGCATCTGCATTATTATGAAAGTAGAATACTTAATTACCACATAAAAATTCAAGGCACGAAAAGAATCCCATTCTTTTAAACAATCCTCTTCAGAGGGTGGAAGCTAGCAGAAACCATGTTAACACGCCTAAACCAGTTATCATTTTCATGGCTATTTTGGGCAATTGATCTCATTTTTCTCGTCCACCCTCCCGCATAGGTGAGAAAAACAGATGTTCAGACAAGAGCATATGCTTACATCAGACAGGAGGGAATTCCTAAAATTCATTTAAATGCAGCAGAGTAAGTCGCCAATCAGAACCCATGATTACGAATAACGAAGTGATTAATTGAGTAAAAAAATAAACTTTTCTTCTCTTGTAGATCATCATTCAGGTTGCTATTTCTTACCTATAATACCCGGAATCAAAGGACTTAACCTTTCAGATTACATTATTTAACATTGTTGCAGGAAGATACAGAACCTATTATTCACGCAAGTCTGGTAAAACAGTGTCCATATAGTTTGTGCATGAAATTTCTCACTTTTTCAATATGATAATTTTGGTTGCAAGTAGCAATTTAGTAATAAGCTTATTGTCATGCAAAAAATTGTTTTTCAATTTTTAAATTACAAAATTGCACACAGCAGGAAGTTTCTTTTTTGTTAAATTATATAACAACAATATTTGAATACTGGCCGGTTTGACAGATGCATTAAAATGCAATATTTTATGCATATTTAAACTTATTTTTCGTAAATACATACATTTTGAACACTATAATTCTGAACCTGAATTATTTTGCACATAAAAAAGCAACATTTAAATTTAAATGTGTTTTTCATCGTAAGGATATAATGAATAAACGGGGTGTTTTCCATTTTAAGTTGAAAAACGCACGCATAAGGGAAATCTATTGAAATTCTAATTTTCTTATTATGTTCACAGTAATATTTAACCTAAGAATTTACACTTATTTTATGGTCAAATACAAGTGAGTGTTTTTTTCTGAAAATATCGGTTCAAAATAGCATCAGTTTCACAAACACAACAAATATAAAAATAGTCTTATTCAATGTTTTATGCAATTCAGTATTTTATTTAATGTTATGTATTTATAATTTTAAAAAAAATATGATTATTTTTAAAAGATTCCAATATGATAAATTCATTCAAAGATGCTAAAAAAATGTTAAGAAGTAACATTTTAGAATATAACTGTGCATTTCTGAAAGTTACAATAAATACCTTTTTCGATTTTCTGTTACATTTCAAAAATTATTTATGCAAACCGAATCCATTTACACAAAAAATGGTTAGTTATGTTAATGTTTTTTTCTAAATGAAATAGAGAATCGATGGGCTTATAGATATTAACCGGGTAAAAACTACTAAAAAGATTTTTTTATGTCCTTCATATTAAAAATAAATCCACAAAAACTTATTGATCACACAAGTAGCTTGAAATCTCTGTTGATCCTTTTAGATACTTGAAGAATTTAAGACTATAAATTCTTTAAGAATTTAATTGTTTTAAAATCCTTTTTTAAATTTCATTAAAAATACTAATTTAAAATGCTAAATAGGAAATAAATGTTGATAAGTATTATAGATTATTTTAATGTATTCAAGAAAATTTAAATAATATATAATTGTTTGTAACTAAAATAACTTATTCGACGAGATTTAGATTAGGTCTTAGCCCAGTAGTGAAAAGCAAATTAAGTAAGCATTTCTTGGCAAACATTTCATTTCTACAAGAAATAATTTGCATTCGTATTTAAATACATTAAATCTTTTGACTTTACTGACCAATATAAAACCTATTTACAACCAAATATACTCCCAAGATCCACAAAAAAGTCATATCAAGTTAATGTCTCATGCCCAAATCTTATCAACAGGTGGTACGTCACCCTCGCAAATAAGGTCAAAGCGAGAATTTTTTCAGATTTGAAACATGAATCATCTTTGTCAGAACATTTTACCTTCAATGTGGAGATTGAAGAAGGTAAACACACAATCCGGGGTTATCAGTCATCTAATGTCATTAGGTGAATGACACACGATCATGCCAAGGGAAAAAAAAAGTCGCCAAGCGTCATAGTTTTAATGAAATGCTACTCACGGTTGGCCATTTTGGAAACGAGTGTCTTTACTGGGGAGTGTCAATGTCGCTTACATTGCTGCCGTTCCATAGCTCAGACGGAGAAAATTATACATTTTCCAGTAGGAAGAGTGTAGATGTGTATGTATAAAACACATAGTATATGAGATACCTGTGTTATTTGTTTTTACCGGAACTCTCTCTCTCACGTAAGTGTTTTCCAACAAGCTTCATTAATTACTTTTTGGTGTATTACTACTCTATTACACCAATGTAATGCTGTAAAAGTATTCATTTTTTGTCATTCCTCATGACTTTTGAAGAGTGAAAAAAATGGAATAAAAAATCGCGAGAAGGAAACATTAGATCGTGTGGCCATAGTTGATTGAAAGATAGATTTGCGATTCAAAGAAATGGAAACACGCAAACCTGAATATTAAGAGGAATTTTTTTTAAAGATTAGTATTAAGTTGTGATAAGAATTATAGGAAAGTTATCTGGAAATAAATAGACTTAAAATTATTCTACAATGAATTTACGAATTTCGAATAAAATGTTTTAAGTCAGATAACGAATTGAGCATTTATTACAGCTATTAATAAAGTTTTTATTTAATGATCTTTTTGCCCAATAACCATTTCCCCCCTTTTATATAAATTCAATTATTTTTTTAAGAAATACAAATCAAATTATTGAATTTATTCGAAAAAGATAAACGGATAAAAAAAAAAAGAGATGAACTTCCAAGATTCCTAAATTTTCTTCTAGTAAGAGAATTTATTCTGCAAAAACCTGTTTATGTACATGTTTTAAAAACTAGAAAAATAACTATTTTCCTCCAATAATGGTTCATAAAATGCAGGTATATTCGCATAATAAGAATTATCTAGTAGCTAATTTTATCATAAATTTAGAAATCATATAATTTAGTTTTATATTAAATAATTTAGCATGTAAATAAAATCTGACTTTCAGTAGAATAATTTTTAGGCAACAGTTAGTACTTTGAAACAAAAAGCAATTCACTCCAGAACTTAAATTATCTATAAAGTTGAACCTAAAAATTAAACAATAAAACTGAATTATTTTTAATTGAGTATGTTATTTTAAAAAAACAATAGCAATATTAGCATAAAAAATCATTACCAGAACATTAATGCCCCTTATGAGAAACTAATTTTCAGTACCATTTTATATTCTGACAAATATGTATTAACTTTTTCTATTCTTCCAACAAACAGATTTTGAACATGTGTATGAAGGTTGTGACTACAGCTTAATTTTATTTTCAGTTCGAATTAAATTTTTTTAATGAAACGGTGCATTAGTATTGAAATACTTTGAATGCAAATGAAAACAAAAACAAAAAAAAAATAAACAAATAAATAAAAATTGAAAAAAAATGATGTGAATTATTTTTATTTCCATAAATAAAAAAAAATCAATAGATTTTCAGGACAGTCCACCATGATTAGTTTTTACCTAATGAAGTTTCTTTCACGTTCAAATAATAATGGTTAAAAGTTATGGATGATAAATTAAGAAAACAAATAAATACTCTTAAAAATAGTTAAACTATACATAACTTAGTAATATGTCAAACAAGTTACGTTAAGATTTATTCCTTTATGCTGATAAAATAAAAATCTAAGCATCATGAAACGAGTGCATCCTTAGACATACCTGCACACTTCTTTTGTTTCAAAAAGTACATCTACAAATCATTCCTAATTTATTCAAAGCACAGATTTTAAACGAGAAACGAAAGCTAATTTACTGTGAATATCCTCTCTTATACAATAGAGGTCATACGGGATGCCGTGAGATTTGTGACCTTTCACTTCATCCACCCTTTGTAAGCACGCACCCTTCCCAAAGTCTATCAAGGACTTCCCAATGAACAAAACAGGGCAGAAAGCATTGTTAAGTGACCCACACTCTCTCGAAAGATCTTCCATAAATACTAAATAGGATGAGAAAAAAGTGCCTTCAGAATGAAGGTGAATGTCACTGGGTCATTGACAGTCGGATGGATGTGCTGGGCGAAAATTTGTGGCATATTTGGCTACTTGGCAACATGATACCTTGCTGAATTCGTCATTGAGAATAATGTGCTGCGCATTCGAAATGATGGCCGGCAAAGGGATCAGATAAGCAGGCTGACAGCAGAATCATTGTCTTGTCACAATTAGTTGTCGTCCGCAAGTTTTGGTTAGAAGAGCAATGGTATCGGGCGATAATGTTGACAACATATCGATATTTTTTTTTTTACCACTAATGGTTTTTGAGAAGGTTTTTCTCCCTATGCTTTCAAACACTTTTTTTTTAGTCTTTTTATCTAATGGTATCAGACAGTCAAAATTTATCGTAAAAAGAAATGTACTTTATCTTATTTTGACACATAAACATTTAAAAAATATACTACGTTTCTTAAATTACTTGTATGTATATTTTTTTTATAATTTTAACGAATAGAGCATATTATTTGTTTATATGTACTTATTCCGCAAAGAAAAAAAATTATATTGGAACGCAAAATATTATTCATTTTTTGCAGTATGAGGGTGCTGTGAAATGGATTCCAAAGTAAATATGTCAACATTAACGAACGTTTTAAAATTTCTTTAAAGAATCGAAATGATTTATTTTGCTTATTATGGAATTTTCGAAATTGTGGTAACATGTTTGGAGATCTTTGACAGAATTCAGCTTTCACTAGTTAGTTTTTAAAAAATTCAAGCAGGGCACATATAAAAAAGATGATAAGTTTAATTTTCCTCTGGCTTACTTCTCTGCACCCTTAAGTGCTCTGAAGGACCTTATTATTCATAAGTTTAACTAAGCTAATGCCTATGAAAACACATTTTAAAACCAATTAATTCGGGGTTTTTTCTCATCTTAATTTATAATTAAATACCGCCTTGATATGTAAAGTCCTCAAAAATTATCAAAAGACTGAAATTACCATTGGACTTATTTACCTTTTGAAAATGATGCATCAAATATGAAAAAAGTTGCAATGCTTCAAACTGTTTATAATAATAGAGATGACAAAATCAGTGTAAGACTATAAATGTAATTAAATGATATAATTTTTTAACTAATCTAAATGGAGTAAAATTATTTCAATTTCAAAGCCTAAAGCAGTATACACACCTCACTATAAGCAAATTCTTTATACAATCGCCACGTCTAAATTTCAAAATCTACAGTATTTTAAACAAAAATCTCCTTTATGCAGTGCTTCTCAAAGATTCAATATTCGCAACCCAATATTCAATCATAATTTTCATTGCGGCCGTTACCCAGGCAGTATCGATGTATTGAATTCAATAATACTATACTTTGACACTAAAGCTACAATACGACTTTAACCTCTTAAATGCCACTGGCGTGGATCAACTTCTCTCTCAGCCAAAGAATTAATTTCCCCGGACGTATATATACGTCTTTCGGAAGTACGTTTTTTTTTTGTGCGCTGCTATCCATAAAATTATTCCGAAGGCTTTAGAATGCAATAAAAGGACCTTGACAATGCTTGCGAAGGATTTACTTATTTCAGAGGATTTGCTTATTTATTTCTCTCTTTCTCCACCCCCACCCCAAAAAACCTCATCAAAATACGCTCGTCTACGTGGAAAACGGTGGCATTGGGAAGCAAATAGCGTAACTTTTAATCAGCAGTTAAGGAATTAATTTTAAAACGTAGAAATTATCACACACACAAGATAAGTGTTAATACAAGTCCATGGGGTCACTGATAATAATCAAACTTGTTCTTAACTTAGCATTGTTAAATTAATAATAAAATAGACATTCTACATTACTGATACGTTTATAAGTGTATTATATAAATGTAAATGTGTATTCTACATTTCATTTGATCAGAAAATATTTTGTTTGTTTACTTTCAGTAAATTCATAATTTCTTAAATAACCT
This sequence comes from Trichonephila inaurata madagascariensis, assembly GCA_019973955.1. Classification (NCBI taxonomy): domain Eukaryota; kingdom Metazoa; phylum Arthropoda; class Arachnida; order Araneae; family Nephilidae; genus Trichonephila; species Trichonephila inaurata. The sequence continues at coordinate 229,344 of BMAV01022702.1, forward strand.
TTTGTTTTCGATTTTTCAATAAGCTCGAGCCCCCCTCGTAGAGTTATCACGCCCCCCAAGGGGGGCGCATCCCACAGTTTGAGAAACACTGCCTTAATGCTTCTCACTATACTTACATATAGAAAATTTAATTCCTAAAATAATTTACCTTCTGACTTCTAGAAATTTTTTCTCTCTTCGTCGTTTCTATTCACCTATAGTTAACCCTTTAGTTAAGAGGTGATATCCGGCTCAACACATCTCGACTTGATGAAGACATTGACAACGGAAAGAACACCAAATCATTTCACTAGATTCGTTTTGATGAAATGTCAGTGATGAACACTTTTAGAAAAGTTTTCTAGCAGACAGAAGGTTTTCGTTTAATTCGTAGATTGGACTTAGGAGACTGGAAATATGCGGAAACACATATACATGTAGATGGTTCCATGGATTCACGTGATGTCCATCAATGTCAGCATGTCGCCCACCCACTGAATAGACAAGCCTTCAGCCCCTCCTAGAAGTGGAGTTCTTGAAGGAAATGATTCAAAGCAGAGCCTGCAATTACCTAGCATTTCGTTTGTTTCTTTAAATGTAAAGTAGCCCTTTCGAGATTGCCATCAAAAGTTGATTGTATGTAGCTATTAGATTTTCTCAACAGTTTTTTTTAATGATTCTTCTCCTTGATTGTCTGTTATTGTTTATGCTCTTCAAAAATTCAACGCTGTTTCCAAAGCATGTTATTTTCCCATTTAAATCAAGAATAAACATAAGGTTTATATTGTTTAGGTGTGTATTTTTATATATATTATATTAAATAATTCTATTGTCAAACTCTCACAATGCTGATTTTAAATATGATAATTTTGAAGAAGATTTGTAATTGAAATGGGTATCAAACAAAACTATCACTCGTAATGTTAATTACAAATTGTATGAAAATTTTTAAGATCAACATTCTCTGAAAAATAAAAAAAAAATAATGTAGAATTATCTCTTAATTTTTAAGGTATCCGACTACGTTCGGAACCACGATTTTAAAAAAGCACATAAAGGTATATTTTTCATAATATTTAGTGTCACTTAGATTAGAATACATGTATGAAATTGTTTTATCTAAGGACATTATGACAAAAAAAAAATATTTAAATACAATATTTTGGCAAAAAACTAACTTAGAATAACCTTTTTCCAAATGTTCTCCTTTTGTAAAAAATGCTTCTATTGTATTAATATTTTGCCTGTATATAGCTCAGACCTCTGTACAGAAGCTCAACTATAAGTTTTGAAAAATTCAAATTATTTTCAGAGTTAAAACCATTTGAAATAATTATCGGTGTATTTTGTTAAAATGTCTCCCTTCTGTTTTCGTAAAACATGGATAAAACGACTTCCTAGTTATACATTTCAAAGATTCTAGTTGAGCCTCTGTACAGACGCCTGGGCTGAATACAGGCAAAATATTAATACAATAGAAGCATTTTTTACAAAAGGAGAACATTTGGAAAAAAGGTTATTCTAAGTTAGTTTTTTGCCAAAATATTGTATTTAAATATTTTTTTTGTCATAATGTCTTTAAAACAATTTTATACATGTATTCTAATCTAAGTGACACTAAATATCATAGATATTATCCATTTACACGCTTTTGCAAAATTACGGTTCCGAACGTAGTCGGATACCTTAATACATAAAATATAGTTCATAATTAATCTTCCTTACGGATATATATGTACGTGCGTGCGCTTGTCTCAATTAATTATCCTCTTGTTTCTTTTGATAATCTTGTGTTTCGTAAAATTTCCTAAAAATATTTAATGCGAACCACAAAATAAGTGCCAAAGTTTTTATTGAAAATAAAATTCAATTGGAATGGATGAAAGGTATTTATTTGAGAGATTTTAGAAACAACAGATGTAGTAGTTGTAGCAGTTATAATGCCGATGGTTATCAATTTTTATTTTAAAATATTAATAATTTTTAAACTATTTAACAATTAAATTACAAGTAAAATTTCGATTAAATTTACTTACTTTCTATACCAAAGAATCAAAAAAGTCTAACATCACTGTTCAACGCTATCGGGCTTAACAATCGAAAAAAATTAGACTGTTAATTTCTTATCAACATTGAAATTCTACTATTTATTCAAATTTTAGAGCATTATTTGTCTTAATTCCTGATACATTTTTGATAAGGTCTTTCATATTTGAATATATTTCATTCGAAATTCTAGTCCTTTTATCTTAAACGTTAAGATATACACTCCACCAATATCCTCTCTACACAAAAGAAATATTAAAAACTCTTTTTTTTCTAGTTGAAATTAAATATTCATTTCATCTGTTGTATTCGAAATCTGTTTATTTTTATTCAATTTCAACGCCAAAACTAAAACCATCTTTGACGGCTGAGAATTAAATTCAAAAGCAACGTCTTACAACTTTCTATAAATCTGGGACTCTGCTCCGCAATCATAACTTCTATCAAAACTCCTCTGCATGCAAATGATCTCATTTTCTTCAATTTGAAAGACTCTTTCTACTTATCAAACACAATGGCACCACGTCACTCATTTTAAAATTTTATTCAATCTGGACACGATAGAAGACATAAAAGCATACCATTTTATTGGAAGGCTGTTCTTACTCCTTTATATCTTACTTATTATCAAAATGAAAGACAAAAAAAAACTTTGAAACTGGAAACAAAATCAAATTGGATTTGCTGCGGTAAGGAAATAAACTTAAAAGGAATTATCTTGCATTTCTTTTCAAACTTAATTTTTTTTTTCTTCGTAAATCTAACGTAATTTTAGAAATTTCTTATCGGTTTTTCTTTGGAATTTCCTTCACTATTTACTCTTTATGAAGGTGTATAGAGGTAAAGGAATACAATTTCTGTCTTTCAAGAGTAATTTGTCTTCTGTGTTAAACAAGGGAAAGTATTTAAGATAATTGACAAAAGAGAAGCAGACTTCAAAGAAATATTTAGAGTTCTCTAAACAAATACAGACTTTTATTTTACTCATCTACCTTGGTTCAGAAATGTATTTCAGTATAAGCTTTGATCTTTTAAGTTTCCTTTTCTTTTGTTGTTTTAGTCTCACAGTAGGTATTTTCCAGAGTTTTTTTTAATAAAAGAAAAGCCAAATTGAATTTTTTTTTATACTTTTAGAAATTTATCTCATAAAAAAGATTAACTGGGTCAAGACTTTTCGTTGTCATATTTTTTAAAAAAAGAAAAATATAACAGAAGTTAAACAGAAAAGAGCGCTATTTAATTTTCTTCGTGTGTACCGAAGGGGTATTTTAAGTTTCTAGATTATATCTTAAGGGGAAGAAAAAAACCAAATAACGAAAAATCATAAGGAATTGAAACTTTTGAATATGTGCCACTTTGTTTACTCATATGAAAGTAAATATATATTTTTCCATTTCTTTTAATATGCGAATTTTTAAAAAAATCGAATGCGAATTGTTTTGATAATTGTTGAAGCTATTCAAAGTTGACATAAATAAACTTTTTCAAAAAATATGGTTTTTAAAATAAGGCTTGATTTAAAATTACCTTTTTGTCCTTGAAAAACTTATAGGAACTAACATTATATAAGTGAATCAGATCTAGCACAATTTCTAATAAATTGCGTTCAAGAAAACAACCTGTTCACATATACAAACTTCCAAAAATTTATGCAGGATTTATTAAATTCATTAGAATATTTTTCAGATTAACCAATAATGTGGATATTTACTTAATAAAGTAACTTTCAAATATGACCATAAAATTACTTATTAATATTCTTATTGAACATTGCCAAAAAAAGATATAGATTAAATGAGCAGGAGAAAATTCTACTTTTTGATAGAGACATTAATCAATAGCATAGCATAACTATTGCAATAATTTCACGCCTATATCATAAATGAAACTTTAAATTCAGAAATACAGCTTTCAAGGAATGAGATAAAAGTTCATCTTTATTTTTCATAGTAGTATACAGTTAATGTAATTTTATCTATATACATATAATTTAAGGTTCAGATATTTTGATAGCGCTGTTCCGCAAATATTTGAAAAATATATTTTCCGCACAACTAAATTATATATATACATATCTGAATGTAATGCTAACATCCAGTAAACGTTGACAATGATGCATTTCGTTGATATTTGATGCTTAATTCCTTGTAACACATTCTCTAATTCTGTAATGTTATTATTGCGGAAGTATAGCTATTTGCAGTATTGGAACTTTAAGTAATATTGAGTTACTTATTTTGAAACGTGAGGATTTCTTTTCCATTTTTTTTTTTTTTTATCTATACAGTTTGTAGAAATATTTTATTTTTGTTAATTTTCATGGCATATGCAAAGACGAAGAGACTAATCATTTTATTCAGTAAACATATCCAGAAATTTCAATTTGAGAGATACTAACATAAAATTGCAAACTGTTTACTCAGTTTCAGCTTAATTTCAGATCTGCATCTCTCATCACTTTTTGATAGTTTAGCGAGAAAATTCAAAACGATAAACGAAAAGTTACAGCTCGTTTCAGATCTTACTTGTTTGTATGATATTCAAGAAAAATATGAACAGAGTGCAAAATTAATTCACAAAATGTCGTAATAAAAACATATGCAAATCTTATCAAATTAATATTTCATAAATCGTTTGAAAAAATTCAATTATGAAATATTATTCATTTTTTGTAATAATTACTTACTATGCCCATCTTGAGTGTTTTTCTTACCCTGAAAAACATGTATATCATTGCTCAAGAGCTCTAGTACATAGTAAATTTATATTTTGTATCAATATCCACTCTTATACTTTCAGGTAATTTAAGGATTAGTTCATTATAAATGATTCATTTAAATATTATTTTCTCTTTCTAATCGAAAATTTTTTTCAAGTTTTGGGATTTGTTCATAGAACAAAACCACAAGGTCTGCTACCAATAATCCTCTTGTAGTTTCTAGAAGAAAGTCGAAAAGGAAAGCAAAACTAATTTAAATTTCTATTAATTACCATAATGACTATAATTAAGTCTAAATTAATTACATACAAATAATTTTTATTAGTTAACTTCAACTCATTTGCTTGTGCAATTTAAATGCATGTATTGTTATGATAAAGTCATATTTATTGAGTTAATTTGAATGCAATGACTATTATTTAATTTCCTTCTGTCGTATAATTTATTGCAGTAATTTTACTTTAATTAAAGGAATTATTACGGATAATGGAAGCTAGTAAAAATTATAATTAATAATTGTTGCTGCTGGTCTTCTATTAATAAAAAAAAAACCCTTATATAGTTTCAAAAGATAAAATTTTGCACTTTTATAGAATAACAATTAAGAACAGCATGTAAGCTTTTATACTAATTACACAAGATTACAAGATTTATGTATTTACGTTTTTCGTTCTACAAGTGTAATGTCTTTGCATTATTTTTTCCTATCGAATTTGGAAAAAGGGAGAAACTAATAATTAAGATAAGTAAATCAAAATCATATTTTCGCTAAAATATAAAAAAGATATAAAATTTATAAGGGAACAGTCTATTCAGTGTGTTTGGGTACATAAAAAATTGTGTCATAGCAAAACATTATGAGATTCCGAATTATTTTGCATTGCATAGCTAAGATTTTAGAGCGCTAAGTTTTGCCCTGTTAAATATTAATTAAGGCGTTTCCTTGTAAAATAGCATCCTTTTAAATCCCACAGTGCCTCAAAAATACATATGTCTTACTGTCATTACGTCTATGTTATTCGACTTATTTTGTCATATATGTACAAGAAAAATAGGAAATCTTTCACTATGAATCATGAAATGTGGGAGCACTATTGTGTAAGTGAGAGTACGTCAGTGCTGAAGGGAATGAACTTTTGGTTGAAACGAGAGATTATCAAGGTACTCTTAACCAAAGCGTTGTTATATTACTGCCAACGCTTTCTGACAGTAATGTATCGTAGAAACACGCCCTACAATGACTCAACATTTTTGTTCAAATGTTTCTTATCTTAAGCCTATTTTATACAAGTAGCATGCGTGTTTAAAAATATATTTCTTTATTACCCATGTTAGATGCTATAAATTTCATTTCAATTGGATTTTTTATTAAAAAAAAATTAAACTTGCTAAATAATATTTAAAATCATTTATATGATAGTTAAGGATATAAATAAATGCTCAAAATAATCTCAGAACATTATTTTTGCTCCGTACAAAATAATGGATCAAAAATGAATGGAATGTTATTATTTTGCAATATCAAACAAAATTAATAGTGCAACAGCCCATTACAAATAAATCCATCAGTTGTAGAAAAACTTTCATAATCAAATTATACTGGTCTAAAAAATATATATATTAAAAAAATGCTATGGATACTAAAATTGAAAATAAAAAGAAGTTCCTAATTTTTAAACCACATATATTCTGTTTTGTTTTTCAAATCATAAAAGTGGTGAAAAACATGCAAAGGACCAATGCACACAGACATTTTATGTATAGGTCATGAACGGAGTCGTACTATAGAACTCTCATGAACAATGTGGACTGTATTGAATTTTAAAGTATATTTATTGAATTGCGTTTGGAGCGCATTGTCTGCGTCCTTTCTCGGTGATAGCGCCAATTTTTCTCCCCATTTGACCCTGAGTGGGTTTACAATAGTAAGTGATTATAGCCAAATATGCGTACAAGTGGGGGGGGGGGGTCTTTCCGTCTTCAAGACACCAGAACAGGTCGCATATAATAGATTTTTGTTTCAATGTCATGCCTCCCACCCCGAAAATTTCTCTTAATAAGATAACCATAGAAATCTTACCGAGGAAAACTAGTTTTTAACAAAAAAAAAATATTTTATCCTTTTGTAGATGCCACTACTTAAAAATCTTATTTGTCAAGAAATGAACAAATTTTGTAATGGTAATTAAATCCAAACCAAAATTCTCTATAATGCTCTTACTCGTCCCTCAGAATCACGGTTGAAGTCAATAGCATTCAAATAAAAGTACTATACTTTCTTTTAATCACATTTATTAAGGGACATCTCAACCACACAAAAAGGGCATGTACAGGATTACAACTTTCACTGAGATGACAAAACTTAACAACGGATATAGTAATAGAGAGTAGCTCCCTATGTTAACTAAAAATGGCATTATTCTGAAGCACATCATTTCTAACTGTTGCAGCAACTCTTAAGCATACAATGAACAAGAATATTTTAAAAATTAAAGAAATATTTAAAAAGAAAAACTGTGGAATGCTTTAAAATGATGTAAATAAATTGTATTGCCAATAACAACTCAAAAAAATTGTCAAAAGTATAATAAAAATTAAATTACTAATACGCAAGAGGACCAGTAGTATTTGCATTAAGAATATAACATTAAAAAAAGAAATGTATGTCAAAAATTGTTATTGTATTGGATGTGTAAAGAAATGTAAATTTTGTATGTTCGTATTTACATAGAATCGGAAATCTGTAAATTTCAGTTTAACTTGCCTTATTTAGTTTTATTATTGGATATTTCTAAGAATACCATATATATATTGTAAAAAGAAGGCATTCGTGCCTATACTAAAGAAATACATTTTGTAGTTTATCACACTGTGTAGCAGTTTAAATTCTTGGAAAGAACAAACATAAAATAAACTAAAGCGATCTTCAAAATTCCCTTTACTATCTCAGTCTCTCCCAAATCCTCACTTAAAATAAAGAGAATACCCTTTCCTTTAACCAAACAAAATAATAAATGTTTTTATTGTCCCCTACATTAAAGGTTATTTTTTCCTCCATTTGAATTGATATATCCCTCTGTAGATACATAAACAGACTAAAGTTATTTTATTTAAAAACGAGAGGTTTAAATATTCTTTATCCTCGTCCATTCTTCCCTCTCCGGGACGCTTTGGGGAAAACATCGTTCTCGTCTTGCTCCTGTTTCTCCTGAATTGCATCCTGACAATAGGGGAAACAAAACCAGGATAGGAGGGCGAAGTCAAAGATCAGGAGGCGTTTAAAGTTTCCCGGAGATATAGCAAGGGGAAAAATTCCGGAATGCATAGAAATAAATCCTTTGTGCTGGGAGTGATTGAACGGGGCTCTATAATCGACACCACCACACGAGAGAAATGGGTGGGGGTAGGCATCGAATGAAAAGAAGGAAGGATCTAAAAAAAGAGGAAGAGGAAAAGGGACCTGTGCTTAAAGAATTTCCGATGAATAACGATATTGTGGAAGCGTCGGGACGATTGTAGATTTTCTTCATGACGATCCACAGGGTTGCCGATTTGGCGAGGAATCGTTAGAGAGGATGTGAATCGACATTGGAAACACATTCCCTGAATTGCATAATTTAGCTGAATCTCAAAGTCAATGAGCTACTAAAGTAAAAAATACCATCATACATATTGGATGGTTAACTATGTTTTATTTCTTATCTTTCATCTTCTTTAAATAATGAGGTCCTGTACTGGTAGCCATAATGTAGCTCCTAATGTGATATTAGCTCAAACTAGCCAACTTTCGATTCTTTTGTTGGGGATAAAAATATTGCGCCGCCAATCGTATTTCAAAAAGTGTAACTTTATACTAATGGAATTAATACGATAACCCGTTATTCAATCAGGCGTTATGTGCAGTTGGAAGAGTGAAATGTCTGTTTCATTGGAAGGAGAATAAAAAAAAAATGTCCGATTAAAAATAAAGGGCACTGAAATATCAAGAAAGTGATGAGTATGGAGCGTAACAATACAGAAAGGAGCTTGCTGAGATGGATATTAGATAAATCTACAGGTATTAGTTGAAAACGTATTTGAATGATTGGGAAAATGTATTTGTTCGATCGTTGTTGATATTATATATAACGTTTCTACCTTTTATATTTCAAGTAATTGCACGCGAACATCAACAAAAAAATTTCTTCTTTAAACTATAGTTATGAAAATATCCTTCTATATAATACAAAAATGAATCCATTTAAATGTTTTATAATGGTGAAAGAAAAATATATTTGAGTCATACAATTCTTTACGAACCATGGACCGATTTCTAAAATATTTACTTCACGAAATAAATAGGTGTCTTTCTCATCACTTGAACGTAATTAAAAAAATTAAGAGACCCGAGAGGTTTTTTTTTTTGAGTGCCTCTATTTAAAATTGTAAATTAAAACTAATTCACAATATAGCTCTTTTTCTCTCTTCTTCTATGGAAATATATTTTGTTTGTGGCTTCCATCAGCCAGCTTGAACATCGATTAGTAAGAGACTATCTTGAAAATATCTGCAATTATTTCAAAGACAAAGGAAAGAGATTTTCGACAGCAGTTTAATAGTGGTTATCCAAAGAGTAAAATTAACATACAACTAATATAAAATACCAAAATTGTTAAAAAGCATTCAATTCACCGATGATTATTATTATACTAATAGGTTGTTATAAAGAGTAAATGTAATTTAAAATTTGAAAAGATCGAGGGCTTTATATCAAATATGATCTACATAATAGATTTAATTGTATGATGCTTTAACTGGTATTACTGGCTCTTATTCTTTCGACAAGGGCAATAGATATGTACGGCAAGAAAAGTGTGGTCAGAATCAATTCATTCGGTCTCAAACCGTATAAAAATATAAAGCAATTGGTTATTTCAATTAAAATTATCAATTCAAATTTTTAAAAAATTCCTGAGTATACAACTCAATACTTCATAGAAGCAGACGGAACTGGAATCTTCAGCACAAGGCAGGTTGTCCTCACACGGGCCAACGCTGCGATAAAGGCTCCTTTCTTGGCGTTTTCAGTGTACGCAAAATTCTTGCAGGGTTCCACGTATAGAAGGGGTTCGAAAATAGATAGATTGTGCGGGATTTAAAATGCCGCTCGGATTGAGTCTGGTGCATTGGCTAAGGTCCAAATCGACCCGATAAATGACAAGTGAAACATTTGTTACGACCCAATCCGGACAGCCATGACAGTGGAAAGGGGCATTTGTTTCAGGGGGCAGAAATTTTCCCGCTCATTTTCAAAACATTAGAATGGGCTTCCCTTGGAAAGGGGCGTGGCCTAATTGTTTGATCAATGGTTCTCTTAGTGGAATGGGGCAACATATAGGGGGAAGGGGTATAAATAAAAAGATTGGACACAAATGTCAAATGGAGTCAGACGATTTTTAGTGGAATGGTATTTTTCTTTTTTTTTTACTAAGCATTTCTGCGATTTAGTTTTCTCTCTTTCTATCTTTCTGGTTTTTCATGTGGAATAATCGGTTAGTTTTGAGGCTGACCTCTTTAACGGATGTTAAAAATGGGTGGATGAGCATGACAGCAAAAAAAATTGCTGTATGTGTAGCTTTTTTTCTTTTTCTGAAATCTTGAGAGCTGTTTGAAAAATCCATTGGAAAATGTAAGGAAGAAAGTTGTGTTTTTGTTTTCTTTCCCTTTTCTGAAAGTTTGCTAATGAATCTGTATGCATCATTTTTCTCTGTAATTGCATTAGGATTGTTAAACGTTGCAAATGATAAACAAATACATTTTCAGGGGTTTTTAATCTAGTTTAACTTAAACAGAAAAGTAAGTACTAAGTAGTAGTATATATTCAGTCACAGAAAGAATCTGAATTTAAAGTAAAAGTAACGAGAGTAAAAAACTAAAACAGCACATTGCATTAATAGTTTTATTTATATATTTTTGTCGCTTATGAATTAGATTAATTAGCCTTGCACGTAATCTAGTATACTTTGTCCATCTCCAATGGAGCATAAATTAAAAATATAGTAATCGAGAAGATTCATATGATATGGATGGAATTTATGTTGACAATTTGATTTTCTAAATCTTCATATTCCGCTCTGAAAAGTGCCACGGTAACCGAACGGCCATAGTCACGAACTAGAGGCTGGAGCGTTGTGAGTTCGAGCCTGGCACTATTGACAATCCACAGTAAAGAGTAGCTGATACACATTAAATGTGGCATAACTTAAACTCACGTTGGCAAGATCTTGAAGTTCGGAAAAAGGGGTTACAGCTCAATTGTCGTCTGCTTCACTTGACCCAGATTCAAAATTACGAGGTCTCTCACCAATAGCCCACGTTTTGCGTTTGAGTGCGAAGTGAAAAAAAAAATCCGTCAATTCGCTCGTAAGGGGAAATGGGCTTTGAGATCTAGGTGCTTGTATCTTTCACAGTTATTTGATGAAACAGATTTGAATCCACACATGTATTAAAAATGCTACATAGCTCTATTACTGCCAAAATTGCAATTTAATTTGGAAATGAGAATGCTATTTAAAAAAAAACCCTAAATGAAGTAAAAAGAAAATAAAAATAATTGTTTAGTATTTTATTTTTAAAACATAGTATATAAATAAAATGACACGATTTGTTTGAAAGAATAAGTGTCGTAATAGAGTCATTTAACAAAAAAAAAAAAAAAAAAAAAATTTATTGATGATTTAGTTAATAAAACTCTTCGTAACTTAGAGATTTTATCTGATTTTTTTTTTGCTTCAGTGCTGCATTGCAAGATGACTTAAAGGCTTATTGAAAACTTAGGTAGCTGTTATAAATCCCCACGTAGATTTTAGGTTCAACCCCCCCTCATAGTTCTTGGGTTGTTTTTTTTTTCGAATGATTATAATCCTATGTATATAGCACATAAAATATCTTCAAGTATTTGTTGTTAATAATTACTTTTATTAATTAATGCCAATTACTTATTTAATAATTAATATTTACTGTCTCTTGTTCCCTAAAATCAACAAAATCAAAAGAATATGTCGGGTGGCGTATTGGAGCATGATACGAGATTGGTGGACATTCAATACTGGACTCTCCCCTTGAAAAATGTTTGTCTGTGCCACTGTGAATCAGAGCTTTACCAGCCACAAGTTCACTATCAGGCACATAAATATTTAATGCAATTTCTATTAAAAATTTCAATAAGAATAATAAAAATTTCAGCATTTTGATTAAGTATTATACTTGTTAAAATATTTTAAAGGCATCTTATGCTAAAATTTAGTTAAGTGTATTTCCTAAAAGGTAAAATAAATAAAAAAAAAACGCAAAGTAAAATACTATCGAATTTTTGTGATATTTGATAAAATTATGAAAAAGCAGAAATTCGGAAGGAAAACTTCTAGAAAAAAAAAAGTAATATGAATCCATAACTGAGTAGTACGAAATAGAAAAGTTATATTTTCGAAAACTTGCCATCTTCAAAAAGCACGGAATTCTCTATATTCATGAAATCTCTAAACTTATTTGCGTATAAAGTGCTTCAGAGAATTGTCTACGATGAAAATGCAATATGAGGAAGAGGTCAAACAAGTAAGAAAAATATAAAATGGATTGAAAAAAAATAATGCTGTGTACTTCATTCCTTCTTTAGATTCCCTTTCCCTTCCTGAAAATATTCAATACTGTGTTTTTAACTTTATTTTTTAAAGAACTTTATTTAAGTATACGTAAGGGTAAAAATTCTATGTATTCTAACTTATTCCTGATGTTATATTAAGGAACTACGTAACTACTTTTAGAAAGTTTGGGCAAAAAAAATTAAAGTTAAAAAAATAAATTAAATCTATATTGTATGAATTGAGTATAAAATGTATGGTAACACGAACGAACTGTTTTTTCCTTACAAAATACACGAGTACGTATAAATACTGGTTCACTCAGTTTTTATGAATTCATATATTCCAACCTTGTGCATGCCTCATATTTATTTTTTCTCGCAATAAGCGCATGAATATACGTAAGAAAAGTTTTGTATAAATAGAACATTAAGAACGATTTACTGTTTGATTCATTCAATCACTTTCAAAATGTCCATTTCAGGCACAAGAATTTAAAATTATTTTCCTCGTAGGCCACATTTATTATACGATAAGAACTTCTAACGATCGTTTTACCAGAGAGAGTAGATTTAACCTCTTAACTGGCTTGCCCGTACACCGTACGGGCTACCGAAAGCTAGCCACATTGTGTTTACCCGTAAGCTGTACGGGCTCTCATACTTTCTATCTTCGATTTGCATATATTTTTAATTCTTACGGTGAGATTATTAGTGCTAGTGTTTTTAAGAGATGCTGTCCATGATATTGACATATTTCTCGTCCGGTATTTTCTTGGCGGTGAAGACAGGAATATAGATTCATAAAAAAATATTTGGTAAGGAACGGGGATTGGCAAGACAATGTGCAATGTGTTGCTTGAAAAAAAAATAACATGTAATATATAAAAAAAATTAAGTCAATTCCTACTTAGAATGGATGGATAGAAAGTATTTTATTACGATTGAATATTTAAAATATATTTATATATAAGTAAATATATATACGGTGAAAATTAACTAATAGTTAGAATTGAAAAATGAGCATGATTTGTCTGCATTGCTGTAACAATGCACGCCCGGTTTGGCTAGTTTGGCTTAAAAATTGGTTTTCAACGCCAACTTTTGTCAAATTTTAACAGTTACATTGCTACAACAATGGAGACGAAACTAAGTTGGCCTCAAAAACTAGTAATTAATTTAATTTAATTTAACTAATGAATTAATATTTGAAAAAACTGTATTAACATCCAGTGTTATCCATTAAAATTTTTAAAAAAATGTATCTTAACTTGATTGGATGAATAGAAAGTATTTTATTAACGTTTGAAAAAAAATTTGAACAAGATAATTATATATATATATAGAGAGAGAGAGTGAGTAATAGTAGGAATTGGTAAATGGAGAGGTAATCCAAAAAAGTCGATATTATCTCAGTCTTCATTGCAATGAGAAACTTGGTATTACACCATGCTTCAAATTGTGTGTTTATATAAATACACGCACACTCAAAACCCTCGATCGTTTGAAAAAGAGGCACAATTATGAAATTTTTTTGTAAGTTAGAGAGAAATTCTTTTTTAAGATACATGAAACATTTTTCATAGCATGTAGATTGTACCTATAAAAAGCAAACATTTAGGGGTTTTTGTTCCAGAAATATTGCGAATATATATATAATTTATAGAAAATATTTCAAAAACTTAAAAATTTAAAATTAAAATAAAATCTCTTCCAATTTATGCATTCTATTAAATATTATGCTTAGTTATATGCAATAAGAAAATGTGCCTTTTTTGTAAAACATTTTGGCCAAAAAAATTGACCGCTTAGAGGGTTAACCCTTTATCTACCAAAGTATTTAATAGGTACCATTCACTTTAAAATTACATAGAATAACCATTTTTACGAATACTCTGACGAAACTTATCAGAAATATTCTTTTAAATCCACTCTTCCAAGATATATGTTAGCACGGGTTCTATGATGAATATTTTAGCAGGGAAGGCGAATATTTTTATAGCAGAAATTGCGTTTCCAGCTGATATTTTGATCGGATTGCGAATATTGTCGTTTTTGTTCCGATAAAGCGGTTAATGATAAAAGGTAAGTGTCTTTTTTTTTTTTTTTTTTGTATGCTAATGGAGACCTTAGAAAAAGATTTGACTATTTATTTTTAGTGCATATTGAATTTTAATTTTACAGTTGAATATTCTTAGTTAATTACTTAGCTCTTTAACGTATTAAATTTCCCAAAGTTGAGCATTTTGTTTATGTATATCCCTTAATTTTCAATGTAGTGATTAAAAAAAATATTGCATGAAAAAAACTGCAGTAAATCACAATGCGGTAGATAAAGGGTTAAAGTAAGCTCAATGTTTTATTTTATTAAAGTCAAAACGCGAGATCTTTTGATAAAATAATTTTAACCTGTGATCAAATCACGATAGATTGACTGTTTATCGACGCCCTATGTCGTAGCAATAGTAGCAATAAAAGGGCTTTTGGCAATGGAAGTGATTTTGAAACAGTATTTGTGATGAAGACGATATCTGAGCTAACAGCCTATCTTCAAAATTTCCACAGGTCAAATCACGAACCCGATTAAAGATGATAGTTACTTTCCTATTTTCTATATTAACCCATGCAAGGATTTAAAAGTTCAATTCTGTTTAATGTTAGCGTTCACTATTATTCTTCCTAACTGTTCTGTAGTAAAATCAGGGCGAACGTGTAGCTCGACTTGAATATCACAGACTATAAGACTCGACACCATGGGCATTAAGCTGCAATAGCCTTTATTATTTTTTAAAAAAAAACGGGTTAGGGTGTATTTTTTTAAAATTTTCAAAAATAGTAAAATTTGTGTGATTATGTATGTGCGAATTCTACAAAAGATCATAAAAAATATATTTATTCTTATTTCAATCAATTGCGTTATCTTCCAAAAAACAAACATTTTTCTTTGTTTTGGATAAGGAAGATGAAAAATAATTGATTTTTGAAACAAATATATACAAGTGAGAGCTATAATTTATACAGCATGTATGAAAATAATACATTTAAAAACAAATCAATCAATAAATGTGAATCACACCACGGTTACTTCTGCACTTACTCAAGCAATTAAATTCAAAAGGAAGTTTTTATATACTCAGACTTCAATACATATATGTATCATTTCCTTTAAGTTACAAAGTGGTATATTTTTGTTTCAAGTCAAGATATAATTTACTGTAAATAATTATCAATAACATTGGTGACAATGGACTCGGCAAGCGTGTGTACACCGCTATCTAGTCGTAAGTTCGAAACCTGATACCACTGAAGACTCACTGTGTAGAGAGACTAGTGCATATTAAGTCTTTTGGGAATTAAAGTTCTCCCGTAAGCGTGGTGTGAAAGTTTGGAGAGCGAGGTATCAGTGCCATTTGCGTCACTTGGAAATTGTTCAAAATAATGAGGACTGTCTCCAACAGTCCTTGTATTGTTTCATGGTGTGACGCATATTAAAATTAAATCGAACGATGTTGGCAATAACATCATGATTTGTTTCAATTTCTTTACTTTTATTTCAATTCTTTAACACAAATTAAACCTTACTAATATCATTGTTTTAACTTTTCTCTTACTTTAAAAAAAAAAAATTCCAACATTCTACATACATACAAATTAAA
Source organism: Trichonephila inaurata madagascariensis (assembly GCA_019973955.1). Taxonomy (NCBI): domain Eukaryota; kingdom Metazoa; phylum Arthropoda; class Arachnida; order Araneae; family Nephilidae; genus Trichonephila; species Trichonephila inaurata. Next base: position 245,362 of record BMAV01022702.1, read on the forward strand.
ATATATTCTAGCCATAATTAACCGAATTTTATAAGAAAAATCATGAGCTAAATTAAAAACAATAATTAATATTCGTTAGTCTAACAAATATATTAGTCATAAGCCAACACAATGGAATTGATTGTGATCCAGAGATCCCGAAATTGATTATGTATGAACTAATTTAGATTCAAGAATATATCCTCTTATTACCATTAATCAAATTAACTAACTATTACAATGAGATTATTCAGAATTTTCCGTTGTAACATTAACTACAAAGATACATTATCAAAATATTAGAGTATATATTAATATTAAATATTATTACAGTGTTTCAGTCTTATTGATATAACTCCATTGAAAGTTCTCATTAGTTTGAAATAACATTACTCAGTAGCTGGACGGGATATTATAATTTATTATCTTGGTTAGTTAACAAGAGTACGATATTTTAGCTGCCATTGAGCTCCCCTAGCTTCCATACCTCTTGTGAAGATTTTGAGGTCAAATTCAATTAAATGTGTAGCGGCAACCATTATTCCACGAGACGTCTTACGGGAATTGGTATAGAATCAGTGATCGATCCCCGACTTGATTCCTACATCAGTTGAAGTGAAATTGTTAGTGTGATAGAAACTAAGATAATATTGAGAATAACTAATATATTGCATGAAAATGCTATTTTTCAATTTCTACTATTAATTCACAGCTCACACTCTATATTTATTTATTTATCTTCGTGGAATTTTCAATCATTAATAAAATAAATTTTAAAGCTCTCAACTGAGCTGAAATTTTATAAATATGATTTTTTGGAAGACAATACAGTAATTTAATTATTAATTAAAAATTAATTCATTAAAACTAATTATACGAAGAATTACAAATACAGCCACGTTGGCACCATTTTTGGCGACTTAGCGACCCGTTTGGTGTGTCAAAACATGAAAGGTTCTTTTTACTCACATTTTAAAGTACTCGTTTGAGCTGCAATTTTCTATACACTATTGTTTTGGGTAAAAGTACGATAATTTAATTATAGCTAATTAAAATTAATCAACTGTAACTAATTATTTAAATAATTACAAATACAGCTACGCTGGTTTCATTTTTAGTGACTTGGGTCAAAACGGTCAAAACTTTAAAATATTTTTTTTCTCACGTTTTAAAGCATTCAGTTGAACTGAAATTTTATATACACGTTTGTTTTGGATGGCAATACGATATTTAATGATAATTAATAAAAATTAATTACCACTCAATGTTGTGATTCTGTCATATGTGTATACATATTTATATTAATTGTAACTATTTAATAAAAAGTAGCTAAAATAAAATTGTTCTTTGTTGATCTAAGTAGGAATTGACTTAATTTTTTTTATATTACTTGTTTTACTTCAAATGCAGTAGGGGAAAAATTGAATGATTGAAGTATAAGGATTCAACGGTTATGTATTTTGTTTGTATACCATGTATATATTACCGTTAAAGTGTACGGTTCAATTATTTCATAGAAAAACTATAGGCTACGAAATAACTAGATAAGTAAGTTATAGTATATAATATATGAAAAATTTTCTACCTTACCTAGTTATTGTATGAAATATAACTTTTGATAGAGCATTAAAGTGAAAAATAAAGAATTTAAAAGTTATTTTAAAAATTAATTGTTCATAAAACTGTATGAAACCTCTCAAAAAATATTTTTTATCTATCTTATGGAGGATTAACTGATAAATAATAATGAAAAGCAGATGATACAATTTATTGTTGCAAACATTAGTTAAACAGAAAAGAAGAAAAATATGTTTTGCATCTGTTACTGGCACAATTAACTTTTCCACTCCTTGAACTTCAAGGATATAATAATGTTGGAGTAACCAACAGACACTTGGTACTTTTTTCTGCTCTGTTTTAGCACTTTTTATTTCTGCTTTCAAAATTTATAGTTTTTTACTTGTGCAATACTGTTTCCGTTTCTCCCACGCTTTTTTAATAAAGATTCAAATCTCTCTTGCATTAAATCTTTCTTATTTACAGGTTAATCACCCATTACTGCAGAAGTCATTACTTAAAGACAGGGTGAAAAAATATATTCCAAAATGTAAAATGATAACATCGATACACCTTTTAAATTCTACGTTTAAAAGCAACGGAATGAAGGGTACACACACACATTATTGCAAAAAAGCTAAAAGTGGTTCAAAACTGATTAAAAGCAACTAGAATTGGTTCAAAGAACTTTCGAGCTCTGTATTTCATACTTTAGCGATCAAATGATCGTTATTCTATAGAATACCTAGTTAAATCATAAATTGAATAATTTTATATACTTTAAATGTCCTGTGTCCAGTTATTTCATGAAATACCTAGTTATTCTATGAAATGACTGATTACATTTAACGGTTACATATACAATAGAAACTCTTGCAAACGTTGCTCAATTCGCAGTGTAATGGAAACTTATATACGGAATAACTGATATTACATGAAAATGCTGTTTTCTTACAGGAAGTGCAGTTGAAAAGTATGAAACAAAAGTATTCAAGTGTAATTAGATAAGGGTTTGCTCGATTAAATAATTTCCAAGCATAAAGTTAGCAATTAAATGTATTTAAGTGGTTTTCTCTCTCTGTCTCTCTCGGTTTTTATTATTATGGAATGTTTTCTGGAAAAATAATATTACATAAAAGTACTGTTTTATTACGTCAGGTGCGGTTTAAAAAAAGAACAATATATATATATATATAAAATTGAAGCATAATTATAAGAATTTTCCAGTTAAATACCTCTTTTATATTACGTTTCCAATACAAATTGTTGAAAACAGCGTTCAATTTAGTTAAAACAAGCTTCACAGAAGTAAAAAAAAAGAAAAAGTATTTCCTCATTTATCATAAAGTGTTTTATTGCTATATAAACTTAATTTATATATAAGCAACAGCTTTAGTTAATTTGTTGTTATTTAAGAGTCTTTTAGAAAGATTAGCATAATTATTTTGAACATATAAAATTACTTTTTTTTTAAAACTACATGAATGCAAAAATAAATTTTCTTTATTAAATTTTATCCGATGTTCCAAGTAAAAAAAAGTAGAATCTATTGCATTCCAAGCAATAAATTTAACTTTTAGTGTATGAAGTTTAGCTAGCTATCATAAAGAGAAAACATTCACTTGAACATTTTTCATCATAAACATGTTAGGAAACATCATTTTAAATTTTTCATATTGCAAATGTAATTTGATTTATTTTTGTGGATATTTTACAATGATTAAATAATAGATCTAGCAAAATAAAATTGTCTAAATTTACATTTTTGAATCTATTATAGTTATAATAAGCACTTCTTCTTTCATTTTGATGAAAACAATGATGTATCAAAGAAGCTTTATAACTAAATTTTAATAAAAATATAAAACTATGAATATTTAATGAGTTTTTCATTCTTTGATTCTTACAATTTACACTTCTGTGCTTAACTTAAACTTGTAACTTAAGAGTAACTTATAATGATTTCTAAGCCAACTGAATCTGTGGTAATATTTCTTACAATGCATTTTTCCTCATTTATGATTTGAGTTAATTGTTTTTTTTTAATGTCACTGATTTTTTTCATGGAGAATTTTTTGACCTGCACAACTGATAAAATAATCTTAGTTTATAAATATATAATGTTGAAATCATAACTTAAGAAGCATAAGAAACAGACGAAATCTAAATATTTGTATTTTTAGCTGAAATTCATTTTCTTATTTAAAATAAATAAAGCAAAAATTAATTACCTTAATGTTTTGTTTAAAAATTTTCTGAAGATTTATAGTAAAAATAAAAGAGAATGTTATAAAATAATAACTTTATAATAAATATATATATTTGATTCAAAAATAATGTGACCATTTTCAGAGCATCATAAATTTTTATTGAGTGAAATTATTAAAATGAAATTTTCAATGCAGTTCCATTTAGCATAGTACACTTAACGTAGACGTTTAGGCCAAGCAAAAAGACCTTTTTCGAGCATATTTGGGGGAATTTTTCTAACTTCCTCTTTGATTGCTATTTGAAGCGCTAGAAGTGTTCTTACTTTACATCACTTTAATTGTTGTTGCTTTTAAGTATCTCGATAAAAAATATTATCAAGGAGCACAGTCAAGGATGATGGTAGTTATTTCTCATGAACAAGGTTTTTTTAAAAAATTATTTTTAGGCATTTTATAATTGATTTTGCATTTTGACTTGGTGCAGAGCCTTGGTCAAAAAGAACTTTCCTCGAAGGTAAAAACGTTTACTTTCTTTGATGATATACGTCCAAACTTCAAACTTTTTTCTGATAGTATGTAGAGTCCATTTTAGCTTTTGGTTCTCCAAAAAAAAAACACCCCACTCGGATTTATCAGTCTTTGAGAGGGCATTCCCATTCATACCATAACACCCGATGGCTAACTTGCCTTTTACAAAACAGCTGCGTCTTTGCGACGCTTTTCGCTTTAAATATGTTGTATCTGCATTTCAGCAGTTGTGGATGCCAGATAAAAAACGGCTTCATCCAAAATTATCCATGTTTTGCATCTACCTTTGCAAAACATTAAATACAGGGGCTAAAAGCGTTTTCCTCGTTTTTCTACGGTTTTTGCAGACATTTGATGACAAACTAGTTCATTAACTTTTTTAGAGCCAATTTTATTTATCAGATGACAAATTGTCGATTGCGATACCTGTTGCTTGTTTGCCAAAGTTCTTTGAGACACAGGATTTTGTACAGCAATAAGACATTAAGTTTATTTATTTTCTTTTTTATTAAGGACTTTCTTTCATTCACATTTGTTTTCCTGGAATTTTTGATTGCCAGCCAAATTTTATTTCTTTTAAAAGTTTAGATAGTAATACATTAGAAAAATGTCGTTTCTTATTTTTAAATGCTTTTTTAAAACAAAACTGGAACAACCATCTTTCAAAAGCTTTTAAATTTTGTTCCGGGTTTGAGGATTTAATTTCAGTACCATAATTTACTCCCACTAATAAGAATGATCAGATTTGTAATTTCAATATTTTATTCTAAAAATAAAACTGCTAGTAATACGATTGAAATTCAACATAAATAGATACATGCTTTTAAAATTGGTCACACTAGTTTTGAATCACAACCGGTAATACATTCAGACACTTTATATTTTAATAATCTTTTATTTTCTTTAAATCGTATGTAAATTCAAGATGGGGTGATAATATATCGTAATTTGTACAGTACATTGTAGTCGAAAATGTAATTTAAACCCTATTGCATAAAAATAGAGTGTCCAAAAACATAAAAAAATAACACTATCAGGTAATTTAATAACTTTACTTTACCAAAAAGTATATATAGTAAAAAAATTAAAAAAAATATTTATAGTAAAAAAAATATATATGATGGGCGCCCCACCTCCTCCTTTCAAATATTTCGTAATTACACAATTCCTAAATCTTAATGATTCATCATGCTAGTTTCAAATTAATATAAGTTTTCAAAAATGATTACAAAGACGAAAATACATGAGATTTACATAATCCATTAAAACTACTTTGACGCATCTGAAATAGACGTTTTAAGAAATTGATATATTTCAATATAATTTTTGTACATGATATCACGAGAATAATATATTACGAAACAAATAAAATGAAAATGTAAGTTTAGTTATTAGATTTAGAGAATGAATTTGCCTTTCAAGAACTTCGTTTCATTTTTCTTCTAGCCGTTGAGTTATTAATATACGAAAACTGATCCAAATTACGTAACACAGAATGCATAATTACAACTTATATACAAATTTTAATCAATTGGTAGACATGCGTATAATTATATTTTCAATAAATTTTATCTTCTATTAAAAAGATAAAACTAATTTTAATTATATAACATTAATGTTTACACCATCATTATTTTATCTGCATTGGTTGAGAACAATTAATTAAAATAATTATAATTGTTTAAAAATGAAAACAAGAAGAAAAAACTGCTTTGTGTTTAAAAAATAAATTTTTCAATCATTTTCAAATTGCATTTTATATTTTGAATTTTTTTATATCAAATATTATTTTTTAAAAAAAATTAAATTGAAGAACAAATAATATTCTGCAGCATTATTCTTGTTTAAATAACTATCAAGAAATGTTAATTATAAATAATATTTAAAAAAAAAAATGGGGTTAATTTTGAAACCAGAAAAGTACTGGCATCATAAAAACTATAAATTTCAAATAAATTAACATTTAAAATTATTTTTTATTTCATTTTAAACTAAGAATTCTTTCGTCATCTTTCCTAGTTCTATTTTAAAGGGAAAAAGTGAAGACTTAAAAAAAAATTAATTACATTTTCTGCTTGAAAGAATTTAAAAAAAAAAACCTTCTTTTCTAGCATAAAATCAAACTTAAATTTCTTTTGAAACTTCAAACCAAATAATGGTACCTGTCTTGTTTTACGATCGGGAAAAAAAGGAACAAATTCTTATGACACTGTATACCGACACTAGAAGCGAAAAAAATATAACATATCACAATGTAGAACTCGCTTGAAACTGGAAGGACAGAAAACGGAAAAAAAGAAGAATATACTCTCGACAAACATGATAACCTAATTACTAAATTACTTTCTCTGAACCATCCCGCGGCTTTTTTTTAGTTTAGAAAACTTCAAAGAACCGCACAGCATTACCTTAATTATTCTTCTGGGTAAAACACTAAACAACTGCCTTTCATTCGCTTTCTAATAATGAATGTGTAATTACAAAAATCGTTCACTGGCTATAACTGTTTCTATACCTGCACACTAATTATATCCTAGACCTGATAATAATTTTCCACATGCAAAACCAAAGTGAAGCATACAGTAGAAGTGAATATTTTTCCATCATAATATCTTTTAAATTTTTTTTACGTGGAAAAATTTACCCCGCATCTATTTTTTTTTCTATTGCTTTTTCTTATCAAAACTATCTAACAGGTGCAAGGTATTATCTAACGGTTTTAATAGCAACTAAGATGTTATTACAAAAATCTCAACTAAATTTACTAAATTCCAATATAAGAAAGGAATGGAGCATCAGAGAACAGAAGAGATATTCATTTGTTTAGGAAAAAATAAAAGAAATAAGTAATAAGAGCAATAAAGAGAGGAAATATTTCAGAAGAAAAATTTGAATGCATTATTGGATGATTTGCTTAAGAAAATATCAGAGAGAGAAAGAGAGAGAAATTTTAATTTTATTTCTATGTTATTTAACATCAAATGATATTGTAGAGCTTCTCATTTCTATTCCCATTTTTGATGCACTATCGGGAAATTTTAATATACCCTAGAAAAATGAAAAAGTTTGGTAAGTTTTTCTTTAAATTTAGAGATTTGATTACAAAATGATGTATCATTTGTAGTGAATAGAATTTTATTTTACTGAGAGAATCGAAAACTATACAAATTCGAATTTTCATCAGACTTTGGGATAGATATATTCCTTAATAACCCTACCCATTGAATAAAGATGAAATAATAATTTTACATAATTTTTTAATCATGTCCAAATAGAAAACACTAGTGTTTTCAAATAAGCTTTTAGTTAAGAACCATATTATTTTGTGTCAATAAAAATACAATATAACGAAGTTAATACTTGAGATGGTATTTCATTCTCGAAAAATTTCTACACAATGAATTGTTGTGAAATGTTTGGCTATAATCGGTAATAATCAAGCCACAAAACTTCTATTTTGACATAATACATTATGTTTAAATTTTAATCAATTGAGTATAAACAAAAATGACTGTTGTCTGCTTTAAATATCGAAACAGTGATTGTCTGCCATTTTTTTTTTTCAATAAAACCGCACATTTTATAAATAAAAATTCAAATTTCTTTTAATAAATTTTAAAATTTTTAGAAAGGTTAGGTCATTAAGATACATTAAATAAAACATTGAAATTATTAATAAATAGCAAACGTAATTTAAGACCAGGTGCAGATCACTAATTAAAGTTTCGAAATTTGAAATTAACATTGAATATTCGTTAAAAATTAGATAAATTTAATTTTAACAGAGAAAAATTTAAGAGATTTACAATTTATTTAGGAACTTTTATTGCAAAAAAGCTACATTTTCCCAGAATCAAGCAAAACTTTCCACGAACTAGACAAAAACCCAACTTACTCAAAGAACACAACCCATTTAATATTCAAAAATTTAATTTTTTAAAAGCACGAAATTTATAACTTTTAAATGAGTTAAGGAGATAAGATGCATTGGATAAATTGCCGAAATGGTGAATAATTAGCAAAAATATTTTAAAATCGATTACAAATAATTAATTACAATTATAAAATTTGAAAAAAATATATTTAAAAGAAAACTAAGTTAAAATATTATACATGGGGAACTACCATGGGTTGAATTAAAAAGTTTAAAGGAATTATGTTCATGAAACATCACTTTATAAACTACGTTTTTCGAAAGTCGAACAGATAAACAAAAATTTAAAAACTAGACACAAAGTTTAAAGGTAAAATTGTAGCTTTAAAAAGCAATATTTCACATTCTTAAGTCAAAAAAAAAAAAAAAAAATCCGAATTCATTATCACTTTCATATTATTAACTCTTAGAAATTCTTAGAAAAGCCTGCTTAGATTGATAAATAATAGTTAGCTTAAATGACAACTTTCACACAATACTAATGCTACTAGTATTCGTGAGAAATACAGCCTACAAGTTAATCGATAGGAATAAGGGTCTATATTTATGCTGTAATAATAGGTATAATTTTCACCAAATGAGAGTTTACCGGCAGGTAGTAATTTCAGTTCATATCTCATTTCAATTTGTTGTTCAATATTCTTTCAATGTAACAAATGAGATTTCTTTCAATCGAAATAACACTCTTCTTAGAAAGGATAGCAGGAAATAAAAAATTATTGTAAATTTCTCCATTTCAGAATTTTTAACCATCACTGAAAAAGAAAATTTTAATGAATATGTTAAAACATAAATTTGTATCAACAATAATAAAAAATTGACGATGGAATGTTTAATTAGAAAGATATCTTCAGAATAAATATATTTATTCTCAGATTTTTGCAATTTGAATTGAGTTTAATAATTGTATTTCTTATGCTACCATTCCAAAGAATCTTTAATCTTCAGTTTCAAGGTGTGATACAGATATTTAAGCTCTGATATTATATTTTGAGTTCAATGATTCTTGTTATAACATTTCTGTAATAACGAATTATTTATGATTTTTTTTGAAATTGTTAAACGCTCAATCAAATTAATTGTAAGGACACATGGAACCTATTTATCCATTTAATACGCACTTAAAAATATAATAAAATTGACTTGGGCAACATATCTTACAAAATATATATTTTTTAAATTAATCAAGAAATCCTTATTTAATATTGAATTTTTTAAAGGTACTCATAAAATACAACTCTTTTGGTATTAATCTTTGCATTCATAATATATTTATTAGTCCAATTCAAAATTCTTAAAATAACTTATAGAACAAAAATTAATTTGAAGTATATATAAGGACTCTCAGTACATTTTTAACATAAAATATCTTAACAGCTTGCTTTTAATGTCAAACATATTGATAATATTGACAAAGTGATAAAGAAGTTAAAAGTAAAGTCAAAACTTTTAAATTTATGTCTGCTTTGTGGCTAATTTCTCCCTTAAATTTTAAATTTTGGCTGTAGCTAAGATTTCTTTGGCCCACAAATATTATCTTCGAGCTGTCTTAACTTAAAGTGGAAAGATCTGTCTCTCTCTCTACAGAACATATTTCTATAAAATGTCTCTAATTACACTATGGTTAGTTCGGAAACGATAAATATCAAATATCTCAGAATAAAACATCAAACTATTTTTTATACTTTTCATTTATTTTTTCAAAATGTTATTGTAATTTTTTTAACATATAAAACTTTTAATAGGATTTCTGAGAGTAGCTTTTTTTCCCTTTTAAAGGATTCCTTTTTCCAAAACATTAAGCCAATTTACAAGTATCAGCTTCACTTAAGCTAATTTTCATTTTACAGTTTGTCGTCTCATAGCCACAAACGGTATAACATCATCAACTACAATAATTTTATATCAGTTACATCATCAGGCAATTGATTTTTTTTTTTAAAAAAAGCAGATTTTTATTTCCAAAATAAAAGCACTTCTTATCAACATAAATGGAAAGGCATTCAGAAAACGTCTTTATATTCCACCGACAAACCAGGACACAAAAGACGATATTTACGACGGGAGGAGAGGGGCGTGTGAAAAAAAAAAACTAAAGGTGACGGCTTTCTCATCTCGCATATAAATAAAAGGGGAAATTTACAAGGGTGACAAATTGACTGGTATAAATATCTCCACACCCCACCACTGCCAGTAGCAGGGGGCGAATTTTAAAACCGAGAATGAAATATTTAACCTTCTCCAAGGCTCGAATAAGTTACCTCCCCGAATTCGAGAATGGAGAGATTACATTATGCAAAACGCTTTCATCTTTTTGCAAAAGGAGTGGTGTCTGCAGTGATTTAAGGAGAGTCACTGAGACCCTGTTTTCTTGCAACTGGAGACGACTCATAAGTCCCTTTTGCAAGAGAATCGATCCTAGCAGATGGTTTTAGGGGGTTCGGGATGAACTGGTTTGAGCAGCGAAATAAAAATAAGACCCATCGCAGTAAAATATTACACAGTATCATGATGCGAATTTGAGGCCGTACAAAATATGATGTATGTAAGGAATTCAGAAACAATCGCGGTCGTAGTAAAACGTTATAATATTTGAAATGGCTGGGGAGTTTTATTCTGAATGGATGTTAGTTGTAGGGAGATATTTTCTTTTTATGTGAATGAATAAAGAAATATTGGCTATTTAAAATGGTTGTGGCTTTCTTCTATACATGAATTCTAAGATCATTTCTTGTACAATTGACATATGAAAAACGATCAAAATTGTCCACTTCAGTCTTACTACTGTATTTTGTAAAGAATCTAAAAATAAGCGAAACAAAACTTGTAAAAGCTTAATACTGAATATCTTTTATCTTTTTGTAAAATGTATCATATCGAATGCTCCAAATCAAGTTTTTTTTTAAATTTTTTTTTTTATTTTTCCTATAACAAAACACATTTTTATAATTATTTTTATTGCCTAAGAAAGAAAAATTTTAAGTGGTCTCTCTCTCTCTCTATCTATCTAGTCCATTATATGAAATTTGGAAGATAATTTAAGGAAAGATAATTTGGCAAGAAATGTGTTCTTCATTAGAATATTTTTCAAATATATACTACAGCTTTATTTATTTAAATTCTGTGCGTATTAATATGTTTTCTGATTAGCCAATAACCATAATAGTAGAAATACTGCATAAAGTTTATCTGTAACTCATTTTGAAATTTAGAGCGCTTTATTTTCATCGTCTGTTATATACAGGCTCGAACTCTAACGGTTTCAAAATTCCATGAAATGAGTTACTGAATTAATCAAATTGAATCATGAGTTAAGTAAAAATATTTTAACTATTATTTTCTTGAACTACCTATAAAAATATTTTGTAATGAAAATTCCAGCAGTTTTTCTCCATCTCAATATAAAAAAGTCCATATATATATATATATATATATATATATTGCTCTCTTTTCTTAAGCAACTGTGACAAAGAATTCAAAATAAAAATTCTTTTTCCGTTCGTCTTATTAATTTCGAAAGCTATAATTAACATGTATTTTTATAGCTATATTAAAATTCGAAAACCATATATTTTGATTAGATATCCCATCCATGTCGGATCTCTATTTAACGAAGTCGCTAAATCCCGAAAAAAAGTTGGCTATATGGAAAATTCGTTATATAGAGGTTCATCTTTTAATATACTTTACACAAACC
>BMAV01022702.1:257666-319893 GCA_019973955.1 Trichonephila inaurata madagascariensis
TACTTAGAATTATAATCAATCGGAAAAAATATCAAGAGCTTTGGGGGGGGGGGGCCCGGACCCCCATCCCCCCTTGTGTGTGCCACTGATTGTAACTGATAAAAGTAATCAGTTCTTAAAAGTACAATCCGAAAGTTGAAATCAATTAATCAGATCATTTTTTAAAGTTATGCGGGTATGTAGGCAAGGCCTGTTTTCAAAATCATTGTACTAAATAAATGGCCTACAACTAAAGCATAATTTTCACATATTAATTACGTGTTGTTTATAAAAGGTATTTTCGCCTTAAATCTTAAATAAGTTTAAGTATTGTTGAATTAACAGTAAAATATTAATAAAAAAGTGTAATAATGCATGAGTATTATTGTTTTGTAGGAGTAATATTGACTTTTAAAGAAAGTGAATTTTTTAATGAATCAACTTAAAAGAACAAATGATGTTAATAGTTAATATTGTCAAACACGTATGCCATATAGAACTGGAATTTTGTAAATATTAATTTGTACAAATGTGAAATACTTGCACAGGAAATACTATTTCCATTTTATTCAGCTTTTTTTAGTTCCACTTTGGCTTAATACAGAATACAACAATATTTAAGTTATAATACATCATTAATGAATCCAACGTGATTGCAAACTTACGTACTGATATCCCATGCTTACACAATTACAATAAAAAAAAAATACCACACATCAGATTAAGTATCGGCAATCTTTCTACCTCACTTCATCTTCAAAATTCAACCTTCTTTTCAAATCAGACTCGCATGGAACATCGATTATATCTCAACTGTTAGTAAAATATCTCACTTCAAAAACTCCTTATTGGATTTGAAGGTTCCTCTCTCGCACCCCAATACACCTCTAAAAGTTCGACCACCACATTCTTCTCTCACACCCGACATTCTTTTCTCCATTTATTTTCCACAAACAAGATACAAACCCTCGGCAATTCGACAAAAGAACATCTTTCAATTACGAAGCCTTAAAACTGTCGATATGTGTCTTGCTTCCCTCCTTACTAACTGCCCATTCCCAGGAAACGATAAACCATTCTTCCCAGTAGTAGAATTGTTTCTCTTCAACGACCTTCCCTCAGGGATGTCTAGTAGCATTCCTCGTCAGAAGATAGTAGTTGCTCCACCCTATCTCATTATGTCATTCACCTCTTTGACCGGAAAACAAAGTATCATAAGCTCCATCAACTATTTTTTTTTTATATGTACACTTGTACCTTCACACAATCAATTCCTGAGCGGCAGATCACGGATTAAAGCACCCGATCTTTGATTCCTCTGATAATTTTCCTGCCATATGTAATTGATGTAATAAATATCATTTCATCAAGGCGGTGCATTGATAATTTTCCTTTACATTTCTTCAGCAACGTGCCCTCCCAATCAAAAGATTCAAGCTCCAAATCAAATTGGATTTCATGCTTAAGATCATCAAATTACTTTAAATTATGGTCATTTTGTCTTATCGGCTTATTTCGATACATATTTTGAATCGTGAACTGAATGTACAAGCTTAAATTCGAAGGAAAAATTACTATTTAATTGGTAAGGGAACATAAATATTGCTTCTCATCGCCAAATCGAACTCACGAAATCAATGTTTAAAGTATGTCTTTTTTGTGTGTATATTTCTGAATCATCGTAATATATTTCAGTAAATATTATCGCATAATAAAAGCAGTGAAGTTTTTTTTTGTATAAAATCCCTCAATATTTTCAGTAAATATTAATATAACATTAAAAGCAACGTAGAGTTTTCTTTTTATAGAGAATTCCTCAAAATCAGAATTCTTTAAAAAACTAATATTAAAAAAATCAAATCAATAACGTTTAAAAATGTATTCATTGTTCTTTCAAAAATCCTATTGATAAATCAGCATTTGAGATAATTTCTTTTCTGCTTTTAAATAGGTTTTTTTTATACATAATTTTTTATATCTACACCTGAAAAAAAGCAAAAATATTTGTATTTAATTCAATTCTCAATTTGTTTACAATACACGGTTTTGCGTTTTTCTCCATAAAGTTTGTACCTAAATAATTTTCAAGAGGTCTCTGTCTATTTTTAAAGCTGTTTAAAAATATCTCAAAATTACTGAAAATATATGTTCAAATTGTTTTTAACTAGTTGTTCTTTATAGGAAAAATGAATAGAGAAATTAATCAAAAACGTATAGTTATTCCTAAAAAATAAACTTGAGTTGCTCCTTTTATATGAACTTAGAGTACAGATATAAATGATCATGTACTAATTATTGCATATTAAATTTCTAAGGTAAAATATCCTATTGGTTTAAGCACATATATCTACGACGCAAAAATGTAAAACCAGAGAAATATAAATAATGTCAGAAAATTCCTTACGGGTTTCAAATAATATGATATTCTGATTAAAGCTTTATTTAAATACATTAAAATATAGATTTTATATTAGAAATAAATAAAGCATTTAACTTAAGAAGAGAGATAAGTCTCTTAACAATATTTATTGTATTTTGATTTTGGGAAATGACAGTTTGAGACGTATTGGATCTACGTATAAAATAAGTGTATGTAAGTAGATTAAACTAGAAAAGGCAATTTTATCATTATTTCTTTAGAGATTCTCAATTATTCCATAGCTGTATACCAGCGGTGGGCAAATACTAGTCCGTGGGCCACATGCGGTGCGCAAAGAACTTGCGAAGACAGAAAACCAAATAGACGAAAAGCAATCCCTATTTTGGGGTCAAAATATATTTTTTAGCTGCTTTTCTTGCATAACCATCAACAAGAATCAATATAGATGCAAGTTGGGTGGCATCAAACTTGCAGGCTTTAATTAGAATTTCAACTTATTCAAATAAGTTGAAAAAAAGTGTGATAGTCTCATTAAACAGTCTAAAGTTAAATGTACTTGCAGCTACTTTGATATGAAAACATATTTAATAAACTGTATAAAACTGTTACTATAATATTTTATTTACCTTATTTGTATTGATTTTTATGGTACAATTTATACTTTTTTTTCTGAGTTGACAAGTTAATAAATGGAATCCTTTTATAAATGTATGGCTCTGGTATCCTCCGCTTCCACAATGTGAGACTCGATCCAAAAGAATTGTCCATCCTTTGCTATATGCATTGCACTTTTGTGTAACTAAATTAATATTAGTGATTCAGATATGTTTGATCAAATTTATAAATCATTGTTATAAATAGGTATTTTTTTACAATTCCTATTATTAGCTACACTCTCTATTTATTTATTTATCTTCGTGGAATTTTCAGTCGTTAGTAAAATACATTTTAAAACGCTGAATTGAGCTGAAACTTTACATACATGATTATTTTGGATGACAATACAGAAATTTAATTATAATTAATAAAAATTAATTGATTAAAACTAATTATTCAAAGAATTACAAATACAGCCACGTTGACATCATTTTTGGTGGCTTAGCGACTCTTTTGGCGACTTGTGTCAAAACATGCAAAGGTTTTTTCTCATATTTTAAAACGCTTTTTAGACTATAAGCTATTTCTATACACTATTGCTTTGGGTAAAAATACGATAATTTAATTATAATTAATTAAAATTAATTGACTAAAACTAATTTTTTAAAGTAATTACAGATACAGTCACGTTGGCTCCATTTTTAGTGACTTGGGTCAAAACTTGAAAATATTTTTTTCTTCTCGCGTTTTAAAGCATTCAGTTGAACTGAAATTTTATATACACGATTGTTTTGGATGACAATACGATACTTCAACGATAATTAATAAAAATTAATTACCGCTTAATGTTGTGATTCTGTCATATGTATATACATATTTACATTAATTGTAACTATTTAATAAAAAGTAGCTAAAATAAAATTTTTCTGCGTTGATCTAAGTAGGAATTGACTTGATCTTTTCTTTTTTGTATTACTTGTTTAGATTAATTCTGACATTGAAACAATCGAAAGAGGCAGGAATTATAATTATGAATAATAGACTGTCCAACAATTTATCTAAAACGCAATCATTGCTTTGATAGCATAAATATTAATAAATAATCAAGAAGTTTTTTTTTAAATGTTTATTCCATTTCTTGTGTATTCCAAAAGAATTTCTCGTTCCAATCTTAACATGTATTTCCGCTTCTTTCATTCTCCCTTTGACATTGAGACAAAAGTTTTCTCATGAATGTATTCTAATATGTCTTTCTTATATTTGACTTTATCTTAATATACATATATGTTTAAGAGATAAATTCTTAGATGCAAAGTAAGTTTTTAATACTTTTTACTTATTCGGGTTCGCATTAAAATATATTCCTGTTTTAAACGCATTCAGAAAAAAAATATATAAAACAATCGGTTAAGACATTTAATTAGGATTTACGCCTAGCTTATATGGAACCATTAAATAGAGGAATTATGATTTTTTTTCTTTTGCTCTCGATGTCACTCAACGAAAAAAAAAATGATAAAAAAAAAATCAATAAGAAAAACAAATCTTAATTTCATAAATTATTCTTTCTTTTTAATCTTTCTTAACCTGATTTTTTTTTTTCCTCTAAACATTTTTTTCCCACTCAATGCTTCCAAATGCTGCTCTTACTCAGTAAATTAAGTATTTCTCTATGTTATTTCTTTCATTACAGGTTGTCTTCACTAAGAAAAAAAATTAGCAAAGAAAAAAAAATAGCTAGATTATTATTTTTTCAGCTAAGAAAAGTACGGGGAATTAACCATTTCATTAATTTTTACCCGAAGGTTTGTTTTTATTTTGTTATTTTTCCTTGATTTTTTTTTTTCATTTATTTTCACACCCTCAGTTCAGACCAAATGCTTCATAATGTGTATTCCCTATTCTTAATCATGTGCATGCAGAATCAACAGAAGAGGATTTTACACTTCAGTTATCATGAACGCCGTTAACTTCTTTTCTTTTTTTTTTACCTCTGAGCTGAATTTGTAAGGGGAAAAAATTAAAAAAAGCGAAGAGTAAGAAAGAAAATAATAGAAAAAAAAAGAGTAAAATTTTTTTTCTCCCAAAATGGATGGAAAAGTTGATGCAAAACTGAAAGAAAAATAGCTGCACGATGAAACCAAAGTCATCAGTTCTTCACTCATTAGTTTTTTTCCGCCCTCTCACTTTCATTTTTTCCTCACTCTGTTTTAATTTTTAGGATACCCATTAGCAACATGGTCGACCATTGCTGTGGCATATCCAACATTCCTTCTAGAAGTTATTCTTCTAAGTTTTTTTTTTTTTATTATTATTATTTACTCACGCATGCATATGGATGAAATGACTCTTCTATTTTTCTCCCTATCACTGCCAGTATCATAGTTTACAACATTCCCTCATTATAACTCACTAATTTTTTCAGAAGGAAAAATATTTTGTTGAAAGAAAAATTTGCAAATGAGAAATTTTCTGCTATTTTTTGAAAAGCAGTTTTGGTTGAGTCTCACACATATATATTGATGTTAATATTGTCTCTTATTAAAGTATTTGAACAATTTTTATCCTTCATACTTCATTTAATTTTGCCATGCAAAGGGATTTTTTTCCGCTCGTCTAGTTCATCTTGTTTTCGATATTAAGGCCATAGTTTGAGAATTAATTTTCCTTTAGGAAAACAGCCACATTTTTTTTAATGAGACTTATTTGAAATTCGATTTATTAAAATAAGCTATAAACAAATTTCTTTTTTTAAAAAAAATAAATGCTTTCAAGTGAAAAAAAAATGCAATATATAATTGCTTTTTAACAAAAAACAAGTTTCAATTAAGTTTAGAGATTAAAATACGTAAAATGTGATCATATTAAGATTTGCTTCTTAGTAAGATTACGCTTTACGATTAAAATGTTTGTAAATATTGCATTGTTAGTAAATTCGTAGCTGTACAAATTTTCAATTGTTTAAACAAAGAACTTATAATACATTCAAATAATGTTTATAATCAGGGTAAAAGAAATTTTTGGCATTACTGCAGTCTAATGAAGGTAAATATTTTTTTAATTTGATTATTATTAAACTTTTACAGTTGGTCTTTGTCTCAGTTTTTTTAGGTTTCAGCTATTCATATTTAATAGATTTCAACTTTATTTCACGTTATTCATCCATCTATCATGTTGCACCATTGGAAAGTTGAATTTATTTAAAGACCCGATATCTAGCTGATAACAAGATTTTACTCATCATATAAAAATTATTTGCATTTAAATTTTGTTCACCTAAACTAATTTGTTCTCTAATCTAGCACAATTGTATATTTTATCTGTTTCTGTTTCATTGTACATTTTCCCAATCGATTAGTTTTACAAATATTTTATAACTCTTCTCTTTTCTTACATTTTTAGAGCAGAAATGAAAAGTATGCTGATTTTCATTTTTTAAATGTTTCTACAAGAATTACGATTTTTTATTCGTGAACTTAGAACGATTTTTAAAGTATACTTATAGAGCAAAAAATGCCGTGGTAGCCTAGTGGTCATTGTCACGGACTAGTGAGTGACGTATCATAAGTCCGAGACCTATTGCGACGTGAGACCCGTCATGTAGAGAGCTGATGAGCATTAAATCCGCCAAGGTTTTAAGTTCTCCCGTTGGCGTGTTGTGGAATTTCGGAGAGAGATGTGCCAGCTCAAGTTTCATCACTTACCAGGGTTTAAAGGTAAGAGAATTGTCACACCAATACCCTCATGTTACTTTAAAATGCGATGTTAATAAACACTAAATATAGGGTTAAAAAGTGTTTTAAAGATGAAAAATTACGAAAGCAAAGGAAATCTAGTTTCTGAATTATATGAACATAAATTGCGCGGAACTTAGTAAACATGATTCAGTTTTAGTTATAAAAATATGTTCAAAATTATTTCAACCAGTCTCATTATAGAAGAAAAAAAATAATTCTAATAAGTTATTATCTTATTCAAAAATATTTTCTATAATAAACACACAGTCTACAAAACCGAAACAAAAATATCTGTTTATTAATATTGATATAACTTTGATACATAATACCTATCATTTCTAGTTTATATAAGACAGCTTGCACATAATTTTGGATTCAATTCCATTTATTATCGTTAATTGAATTTCAATATAGTTTTATAATTATTTATTATATTTTTGAAGATACCACACTTTTAAATTTAGAAAAATAAAGAAAATCATGATGTATAAAGTAGATGAAGCATGTGTTTGAATATAAACTGCCTTATTTTAAATTCCAAATAAAGACTTCTTTTATCAGTAATGATCCAAGGCGAGCATGGATGTAAGAAAGTGCCAGTTAGTGTCTAGCTTGTCATCTAACCATATTTTAAAACTACAATACCTATTAGCTATGTTAAGCAGACCTTCAAGTCACACAAAAATACAAGTCATCGGAAAAGTTCAATAAACAAATAAGTAACCCTCTGATGCATGGCAAAAATTAATAAACAAAAAAATCATAATTGCAATTCTATATAAAACATCAAAACATAAGTATTTAACTTTAATTAATAAAATTTATGAGTTATGTTAACTATAATTTAATGAATAATGAATTTAACACTTCAACTTTCCATAAAAATACTAAATCAATGCAACTCCATACAGGGACGAATACTGTGAACTCTGAAGGTGAAATAAAATACAGAAACCACAATTGAGTCCATTTTATGGTAATTTTAATCAATTTATTCCTCAGTGTTATATACAAACTATTAAATTGGCTACAATCTAACCACTCTTTATTGATTTAATTGCGGGGATGATTCCACGCTTTTATGCACAGCACGATATTCTATTGTTACTAACACACATGACACGGTCATTTAACAATGTAAAGTTCAAACCGATTGACGTGGTTGCTTTGTGAACTGTAACACCCCGTCAGGAAAAGGCTTATTAAAACAGTTTTACAGCTGTGGTCCATGCGGATTTTAATGACTAGACATATCTTTATATTCATTAGATAAAGTTGGCCGCATCATGTTGCATCATTAACACCAATGACGGGCTCTATAATGACAATGGATGTCTTTCAATTATGGACATACTTTTGTGGTTTGGGTTATTCATGATAAAGGCCGCTTTACGACCTAAAGGCGAATTTTGCATTTAATGAAGATACCTTTTTGATTTTCTGCCAGGATTTTCGAAGTTTGAAAAGAGTATTGAAAATGGACTTAGAAACGGAAGATACGATTTGAATCTTAGGTAGTAGCTTTTTTCCCCTAATTATTTTCATTTATTACAAATGTCATCATCAATACCAAACATTTTGTATATACTGTAATATTTCTTCAAAAATACGAGTTAAATAAGTTGTTTAGATTTAATAACAATTACACTATTTAGAAAAATTTTAATGAAAAATGAAATGAAATCTAAAAATATCAACTTTTATTTAGCATTGTTAAATTTAGATTTTGTTTTGAATTCCAAGTGTATTTTTTACTGGTTTTATTGTGGAATTGAAGCCCAATGTGCATCGCGCTTCCACACCACAAATCCGAGGTTCAATATCCCAGGCAAGGCAAGGTCGACTCAGCCTTTCATACTTTCAGTGGATCAATAAATGAGTACCAAGCTTGCTGGTAACTTAACCCTGGGATTTCGCGTGAGACTGACCACCTGACCGGAACATCTGCCCATATACCTCAGGGTCCAAGATCACTTAGTATACTGAGACGGGCTCAGTATGTCTTGGCCTTCATGGGCTGTTGCGTCACTGAGTTAAGTTAATGTGGAATTGAAATGAACATTGTTATTCAAATTATGAATGTGAAAAGTTAAGATTTAAGTACAATACTTTCAATTTATAAGAAGCAACAGTCCACGTTTTTTATATAAGCTTTAGTATTTAGCTAAACATAATTATTTTTTAAATGTTCTTTCTGGATAGGATTATGAATATTCACTATCAATTTTGCTATAAGTAAATGCTTCAATAGATGTTAGGACATGTGTGTGTATGTGTGTGTCCACGCACATCTTGCTAACCATTCAAAATGCAACACCATTATGTGAAGGGTAAAGAACATAAAGCCAAATGACATGAAATATTAGGGTGAAATAATTGAAATAACGATTCGTTTTGAGGAGAAATCAATAATTTGTGCATTCCCTACTACTTTCTATAACTCCAATGGCTCTCCTCAACATAGAAAGAAAAAGTTTTAGACATGATTTTGAGATTTATCAGTCAATGCTGCCTCTATAATGTAGCCAAATTCATCTAACATAGCAGTGTTACCACTTGTTGGCTAGTCCTCGAATTCATATATTTGACGAGGGAAAGATCAGGGGAATCAAAACAGCAGTGCTACTTGGTAGGGATTGAAAAGTTGTTGTTGGAAAAAAAAAACCCGAAGGGCTCGAAAATTTTGCAGTAAAATTTAATAAAACCCCTAAGGAATAACACTAGCTGGTACGATGCATAATTTAAAAAGTATGAGATCACTTACCAAGGTGCTGTTACACTCGAATGTAAACATCGTAGTGTTAAAAGCTGATGTCTATTCCTCGAAAAAAATGATGTCATGAAATCCATTTGTCTATCCATAGTTCAATGAACTATTTCAGCTACTTGTGCATGTATTTTAAAATCAAAGATAATCATAGCAAAAAACAATTATCTGAAATTTCTTTCTGCACCAAAACAAGTCGAACCACACGGACAAGCTATTTTTAATAAATCGTAGTTCTTGTACTAGGGAAATTATTGGTGCCGTACAATCTTTTTTTACCAGGTGCACAACATGCTTGTCTTCAAGTTCGAATATATGATGAGGTTTACGAAATACTTCCCATTATTTATCTCTTCTTCCATTGCCCTTTGAAACTATATTTGTATGTACCAACTTGATTTATTCCAACACGAAAACACTGATTTCTTGGATTGTTCACAATCTCTAGCTCTCAATGTTTTCTATATCAGAAACGTATTCAACTGACTTCTGCATCTTAAACAAAACGTACAACTTTGCACGCAAATAATAATAATAATAATTTAGCTCAGTACTTAAAAAAAGCCTTCTATTTCATAGAGCTAGTATAGCATCACTATTCCATAGTGCATTCACTACTAATACAGGATTTGAATGTGCACACTAAATTGCTCATCTTTTGCCAATTTCAAGATTTTCACACAGCGCATTTACATTTGTTAGAAGCTTTCTTACTATATTTTTTAAGTTACATAATTCAAAAAGATTTGGAAATTTTTTTTTGAGATATATCATAGAATATATGTATAGGAATAAATTCAGTTGTATTATGAATATGTTAAGAAATAAATTTGCGATAATACTTCATGGAGTAATTTTAAATTTAAAAAAAAAACCCAATTAAGCAATTCAAACTAAATATATGAATGTAGTATAACATGGTTATTGAAATAACCAACAAAATAAAAAAAAAATTCTTACGAAATAAAAAAAAAATCCTGAGATAATGCATCTAAAAACTCTTTTTCGTGCTTTTCTACTCTAATTTTCTGAAAACAAGTTTTTTTCCTATTATTTTTATTTTAAAAACACTAGATCTTGGATAATTTCCAAAACAGATTTTCATTTTATGGCTGGAGAAGCTCTTTTTTCCCCCTTAAAATATTTCAGAGTTTTAGGAAAACGTAGAAACGGGATTAATGGATAAAAATGATATTAAATTCATATATTTTTAAAAGACCCGAAAAGGAGGAAAAGAAAAGAAATAGGAGCCAAATAGCAATTACTCTTATCCCATATAAGAACTCGTACATAATGTTTAAAAAGTATAATATGATGACAATTTAAATTTATTAAAATTTGTCTCAAATGATTCTATTGGATCATCATTTTTATGTAAGATTATGTAAAGTTCTTTAAATTTAAATACTACTTTATGTATAAATATATAATTATTTTTTTCACTGGAAGTCTTCTTTTCTTTATTATAATTTGCAAACAGTAACTTGAAATACTTTAATAAAATTTCATTGAACATAATTAATAAGAATTAATTATGTTAAGAAATAATATTAATTAAAAATACTTTCCTTGAATGTATTGTACATTTATATGTGTATATATGAGTGTTTTCAAAGGTTAATGTATCATTAAATCAATTCACTCTTCGATATTTTTAAAAAAGGTTACGTATTTACAGATTTAAAACACTATAATATAATACAAATATATAACATTTTTTTTAACACATTTTGTTATACAAGCTATATGCAGAAGTTGCCAATAAACAAAAGTCTTAATACCGAATATTTATTAATTTTTGGCATAACACATTTATTCGAAATTTTGTATTTCTTTCTTGAATAAAAGAATTTAAATTAAACTCTCATTTTTATGTGAATATTTTACTTATTGGTTCGATTTACAAACATTTCATTATCTTACCTTTTACGTTAAAATTTTAAATATATATTTTTTTAAATATACCTATTGTCTTCCAAAATGATTTGACATTTAAAATATTTCTGAAATAGAATGCAAAAGTACATAATCGCCGAAAAAAGAAAAACTTCTTATAAATAATAAAAATAAAATTGAATTGCATTTGAAAATATTTCGTATTATTACAATTATTTTCAACAAAAAATAAGAACTTCTTTTGCTTTATTAAAATAAACTTAGCCGACAAACTGATGAGCTATTACTTGAACCGGATGTACAGAATGTCATATTCATTGTTCAAAAGAAAGTTTTTTTTAAAAAAAAAAAGAAAGAAAAAGCATTAGTTTTAATAATTTTTATCTTAGATTTCACACAAGCCTGTATCTGTACTTTTCTTATATATGTGCATTTTTGCCACATTGCATAAAATATCGGTTTTTTTTTTTATTTTCATTTGCCTAGAAAGGGTATAACAAAATGAATAAATTTCGATAAATTGGTTGATATAGAAATGGTTAAAACAATAAAATAATCAATTGCTTCGTTTTTAGTGTTAGATTGTTTTGTTTTTCGCCTCATTTGATTATTAGTTTAATCTCTGTTATTTTAACCGTAAAGTTTTTGAAACACGAAAGGAATATAAAAAATAAGAAATATAGGTTTACTAAAAATAAATACTCATTTCTTTTTAGTAAACCTATATTCCACATATTTTATTTGGACTCTATCATTTTTTTTTGGTATTGGGCCGAGAGCAAAATACTTAAAATTGCTCGCTATTTTTAAGCTTATATTTCTGAAAAAATAAATCTGTATTTCCTTTATTTCTTTTGTTATAGAATAACATTAATTAAATAATAATACAAAATAATTTAAAATATTATAAGATCGTGAAAATCTTGAAATATGTTATTAATTGTGAAAAATTTTTGTTTTGTACAATTATTTTTATTCTTAAATAAAGAATGTAAAGAATCAATTTGAGACCTCTCTCAATACCAAGAACTAGTTAAAGGCTTTAAAAAGTGATTTAAGCAAATGAAAATATTTTTTTTTTTTTTTTTTAAATTTGGGTAAGCAGTGGAAAAATTTTTAAAGCCTTACGTTGCATGCACTTGATAATTTGCATTATATGGGATTTGTATTAATTAATTAATGCAAAAATAATTATTTTCCCTGTAGCTTGCCATTTTAATAATTGATGAAAGTAAAGAATTTTGGCTCATATTTTTTTTCTTTTATCTTTCATAAAATAATTTATAATTAATATACTTGCTTTTATCCTCATATAATTAATTTTATATTTAGATATGCTATAATAAAATGTAAAATGCATAAGGGACTGAATTGAGAAATATAGACAATAAATGTAAGTACTAGTAATTAATTCAGATTTAATTGATAATATAACGAGTAATATTAAATAATTAATTTACTGACATGAGCAGTGCAACACTGAAAACTTAAAGTATTATTCTTATTTGAGTAGAAAAGTTGGTTTTTAATCATTATTTTATAATGTTATTTTGCACTTTCATTTGTTATTAGTACTGTTTTTGGTTACAGGATATACTTAATTTGATAAATATAGAAAAAGTAATCGTTAGGATGTTGTAATAAATTGTTTGAAGAAAGGGGATAAAAAAAGTTTAAAGAAATCACAAAAAACAACATTACTCAGATGAGCATAGTTTAAGTAATGATTTTAATATTAGAGATGATGATTTAAACATATTAATAGAATGTTTGCTGTTGGTCTAAAGCGTTTTATTTAAAATTTTAGACCAACTATTGACTTTTGATCGCTTAAAAAACTATTTGCATTTAAAAAAATTTGATATGTGTGCTACTTTATACAGTAAAGCTATATTAAAATGCATAGTAACTTTTTTCTGCTTATAAAGTAGATATACTACTTTATAATGAAATAAATACCCCCCAAATCAAGAAAATAACTTGAAAATCAAAGAAAGTTTTACGATTATAATTCAATTAAGAGAAGAACTGTTATTTCCTACCAATTGAAGATTTAACAACGCTCACTTCTGCAGATTTTAAATGAACTGTTGTCTATACATAAAAGTTTTAGAGAAAGAATATTGGATATACTGTTGATTTATCTGAAAAACATAATACGTTTAGTTTCCTTAAGTCCACTAAGAAGAGGCCCATTTTTATAATACCTTACCAACAATAGGGAGTCTATTCTGCCTTTCATGGGTCTCCACCCCAAATTTCTAACATAAACATCTCAATCTCCAAATCATATACTTGTTCTTTTCCCCATTGGGGAACAAACGTCCCTGTCTATTATTAATGGAAGAGCTTGATATTCCATGCATAGTGAATGCCAGCACAATTCCGCTACAACTTAATTTATTTTGAATGTCCCCAAAGACTTCTTCGTTTCGGAAAGATTTTTCCAGGCCACGTATTTACTATCGGAGAAATTAAAGGGATTACTGAAGTCCCTTCCTGCTGGCACCGATTTCCTTCTATTTTCTTCCTATTTATTTTCAACACCCGAATACCAAAAACACTTCTGAAGACATTGGTATAAAAAAACACCAATAAAGATTTGTTTTTTCTTAACTTCTTTAGCAAAGGTATTGTTGTGTTCCTCTCAAACAATGAGATACGTAAGGAATTTCTTTTGTAAAAAATTGCATATAAAATAATGTAATATTCTTGATACGATGAAATAAAAAACATGAAAATAGTTATTCTCATTGAATGAAGCAAGTTAGCTGAGTTAAAAATTTAAAGAATTTTCATACTTAGTGGAATTTCTCCAAAAGTACTAAGTGAAAGATGAAAAAAATGCATCCGAAAAAAAGCGAAATGTATTGTTAATTAAACAAGCATGGACGTGTATGTGACTGAGAATCAAAAATGATGTATAAGTGTATGTGTTAATTTCCACACTTCGTTCATACACACACATTGGTGCCTTTCATATTTATATTTCTTTGCAACATTCCATAAAATTCAAAAGCAAACCATTAAACTACTTATATAATAGAATTATACATCGAATCGTAATCAGGCATGCATTAATGCATTTTCAAGTGCAGATTGTTAAAGACTTTAATAGAACACCTAGTACTGTATGCAATTTGTGGTGACAGTTGCGGAGATCGGATACATAGAGAAAAAGGCCACCTAAGAAAGGATGTCTTAGTATTACGATGTCTACTATGGTTAAAGTCAACATTCGTCTACTATAATTACTCAGCTGTCTCAATAAATTTCTGTAACTACAGTAATCCACGTTTCAAGGGTTGCTTTTGCAAAATGTTAATTGAGGAGGTTTTTCAAGAAGATCTGCTGTTTGCGTCCAATTCACTTCCACGCACACATAAACATGTTCAGCAAGAAAGAGAGAGAACATTGCCATTGGATTACGGATTACTGAAGGACCATTCTCTTAACTGCAGAGTTTAGAGAAATATCTTAATCAGATTCTCTCGACGAACTTTTTATTGAAAGGAAGTGAGGACTTGTTTTCTAACGTTCGAGATGGAGACCGCTATGCAGGTGATGATTCATGGTCTGGGTAGACATTATGTATGATGGACGTACATACTTCCTTGTCTTTTATACGGTCCTGTGATTACAACAAGATACAGAAACTACATTTTAGATTCACGTTCTTTCACTCAATTTGAAAGTGCAGGTAGCTCTGAATTCAAATATATGGACGGCAACATTTTTCCATATAAGGCTCATCTAAATGACACACTTTTGAAAGTTAGGATCCGTCATATATGTGAACATTTACCAGCCTCTCGCCCAACGTTGAAAATTTTTTAACTTATGTAGCATGCTTGGAATGCTTTTGAAGGATTATTTGCCGATATATATCCTCTCCAAAACCATTCAGGACATAGTCTGATGAAGGAATACATAAACTATTTTCTTTCCAGGATGAGAGGTCACATTTTAAAAGTAACATAAATTAAGAGAGAGAACCATGGTCCTCATTAATCCATTAAATTTTCATGGGTAAAAGTCTATTAATTGATCGCATGCAATCTGATTTTTATATTATATATCAATCAACTTATTGTTTATTTATACAACCAATTGCAACTCATTTATAAACGATTCTCTAAAACTCTATATATATATGTTGCTTGAAAGTATTATTAAATTTGAATATACGAGGGTTGGGGCAAAAGTTATGGCAACTATTTTTTTTTCTTGAAAATACCAGTCCGGTTGGGAAATGTGACATACACAGACGGTAAAACAAGCTGTTAACTACATGTGTGGGCAATGAATCACTGAATATCGTGAAATCACTGAAATATCGTAATACACTAATTTATTATGATAATATACAGGGCAATATGGCCTTCAGGGTGCAAACGAATGACAACACAGTACACATAAAATTGACATGACAAACCTGGGCCTAAAGACCCTCAATGTACTATCCTGCTACTATCACCATACGCTGCCAACGATGTGGGAGGCGCTGAATATCACCAGCCTCAGCATTTGCCTCACCATGAGTGGATAGGGTCACCTGTGTTGGCCCACAGCATTAGCAAAGGCTTCTCGTGTTGCAAATCGCCTATCACGTATTGGTTCCTTAATCTAGGGAATGAGTTCAAAATCACAGGGTCAGATCAAATTCATTGTGACATTCCTTCGCATTTCTCCCTCGGAGAACGGCTATTTTGATGTAAGCGGGCTGTTCAAAACGGGTTACTTACGGGTTTTCACACGACACTCACCAACTAACTGATTTCATAGCCCTCGCTGTGCTACTACCAGCAATCACAGAACCATCTATTGTTCTGCATACATACTATGGCTGCAGAACTTCCATACGACACATATTCGTTTGTCATCCGTTCACATATCTACAAGAAAAAAAGTAGTTGCCATGACTTATGCCCCAACCATCGTATATGAGACTGAGTTTGTTACAAAATTTGTGTCCGAAATATTAAACAAAGAACAGACTTGCAGTGGAAGCCCTTTTTAAAATATTAAAATATTTCTTGGTGTTAATTAACTAAAGATCATTGTATTGAATATATTTAGCAATTTTAAAACCCACTCATTTTCACTTTAAATTCAGAATAAAAGTTTTTGTTATGTAATTTTTCTCGTAACTGGAATAATTAAGACAGTAAAAAGTATTTTTGAAAAATTAGAACATGGAAATAACGTAAAAATTTAAAATATGTTGAAATATCCATGATGATGAGAAAAAAATAGGGTATATTTAATAAGATAGGCAGCAAAATGAGAAATTTATGTTCATAAGTAATTGCCAAAATTATGATTTTAAATTAATTTCCAGACTAATTAAAGTCCCAATATATATTTTATGCATAGGTATGGGAAACAAAAAAAACAAAAAAATGCTGCTTAAAACGTGTAGCATGAACTGATTTTCTCAGTTAACTTTAAGCGTAAGCCTTGTATGATGTACTGCTCAACGATTTGTATGCTCTTTTTCAGTATAACTTAGTTACATTACAAATGCAGCCTCAAAACATAAAATTTATAAGAAATTTTAATTTTAGTGTCAAATGAGCTATTGTAGTAGTTTTTAAAGCTTATAAACTACTCTTGACAAACTTAATATAACAAAAGATATGAAATAAAACTTTAATCTCTTTTCTTCCACTTAATTATTATATGAAAATAATTAAAAAATTCTACATGTCGTTTAAAGACTTAAATTACTTCTTTTACATCTTTCAGTATCCAAGTACACAAAGTTAGATGTCTAGTTGCTTCTATAATGAAGATACGAAATTTAGTCGCAGAGAACTATTTCTACATTTAGGACATGCAATGGGAGAACTTTTCATCATTAAAATGCACATTCATTTCTGATTAGCATAGAACAGAATAGAAAGAAACTTTTGCAGTCATAATTTCATCTTTTATAATTATAATGGTCTGCTGCTACCATTTAGACACAGCTTTCTCAGAACTTAAGTAATGGCTTCTTTAGAAATTAAAAGAACTATTTTGGATCAAGTCTCAGTCTAACGATCCAGGCCCTTTTTTAAGCCTATTGTGATTTTTTGTGAAAATCTTGACAAAAACTCATATTCTTGTCTTAATTGCTTGCGCCTAGACATTTGTTTCAATCTTAATTGATATATTTACTGGAATCCAAAAAATTACTCATTATCTCAAATCATTATGCAATATGCTATTTGAAGCAACTATCAGTCTTTTGGTCACAAACGTCTTTCATACTTTCTGAGAAATATAAATAGTCAAAGTATTTCTAAACATTTTTTTTTCCGAAGAACTTCTAGGCAACGTTGCCCAATTCACATATCCGATACCTTAGGTGCATGTTTTTTCTAACACTATGTTTTATTGTTTATGTAGAACGGACGAGTAAAACATTGCATTATCCTTCAACTGTGTAAAACCAAGGGTGTCAAATTCAAAGGCTAATTTGGACCAAGCAATTTAACTTTCGGGAAATGTAAGTTTATTTAATAAAAGAACAATTTAATGTTTACGACCTGACACTTGACATCCCTTTTCTGCTACTTTCTTTCCTATTTCGGAAGAGAGAAATTTTGATATTTTATTATATATTATTTTCAGTGGAGTAGCTACAAATGGGCTAGGCGGTGCCGTGCCCGGGGGGGGGGGTCTCAGATTCTGACCAAGTAAGTTACTATAATTTCTCCCACATTTAAAATATAAATATAAAAGGGGTTTCAACAAACTATAATAATGGCAAATCATTTGGAAATAATTTAGAACTTGTAAGGAATCAACCTAAAATTTTTTCTGTTGTTAGTAGGCAAGTCTGACCTTCATATAATAAAACTTTTATTTTATCTACATCGTTTTATTCCCTAATACTTATGCTATAATTTGTAATCTTGTTCGTTACTGTTTAATTTTTTTATTATTTATTACGTTTCTTCCCATGTTCCAGTTCCGGCAGTTCCAAAACTCTTCAGAGCTGCTCTAGAAGAGGTCTGTCGTGGTGTCAAATCGAGCCAGGCCGATTGCAAAAGCTCACACAAGAAAACTCATACACATACATGTAGTTAGTATGAAGCTTTGCTTTCCTATGTTCTCTAGAGAACGATAAAAATCTTACGTTAAAAAGGCTTTGTATGTTTTAAATTTCTCTATATTTTTACCTTTTCGCTTCATAAAACCCAACCAAGGTAGGGCCCTCATTTTTTTGCTATATTAGTATGATTTGAATAATTTTGCAACATTTGATCCAATAAAGTTATATTATTAAATAACTATATAAGTCCTTTTTTTTATTTGAAAATATATTTTACAAAAATTCTATTTTTCCCTAAATTTAATTTCAGTTTTTTTTTTGTAACTTAACTGACTGATGAACTCTTGAGAAACGTATGCTTATTGTAAGCTTACATTTTTCAGTGTATTCCTTAGCATTCAGTCTGAATTTTGTGTTGATAAATAAAACACATTTAATTACAACTGAAAATAAAGGGAGAGAGGGTTCAATTTTTGTGCATTGGGTCTCTTTTCTCTTGTTTTAAAAATAAATAATTTAACAGCAATCTAATTTGTGAAGAAAAAAAAGAATAAAAAATAATAATTAATCATCGTTTGAAAAATCATTGCTAATATTACAAGTTTAACTGTTCAATAGTGTAATTATGGTGCTCAGCAATGAAATACAGCGGTTTCGATAACATTTACTTATACCTAAATGAACTATGAATAATAATAAAAAAAAACGATGCAATAGTAAATATAGTAAGCCCATCACCCCTTAGATCATTGCAATAAACCTTACCCTCAATACAGGATCCTCTTTCATAGAAATATCTTCCGTGGGCGCTGGGAGGTCTCAGCCCTTCCGTAATAGAATACGAGTCGTCGGGGCTGAGGAGGCACAAGTTCGATCCTGGATCGAACTCGAATGACCGACATGTAAAATCTGAGTGGTGGATGCAGGCCAGTTCGCACTCCTCTCGCGTAACCGCTGACCCCTGTACATGCACGTGACCTCCCTGAACCAAGGTCCGGCCATTCTGTTGGTGGAACATGCAACGGGAAGGTTCTGAAAATAAACCAAAGAAAAAAGAGGGGTGGAGCTTCAGAGGAGTGAATCATTTCCTTAGGAGGGAATGCTTTTGCTTCTGTGATACGAATGGGCTATTTGAAAAGTGTGATATAAGCCGTCGTAGTAAAGTTGTATGAATATTACCAGCTTTATTAACCGTGAGTTCAATACAATTATAATGCTTAAATAAAGTATCATATTTAGATTATCATTTTGGTAAGTAGCATAAATTCACTTACGAGGAAAATTATGAAATTACTTGGAAACAAATTTCGAAGATTAGAAAGATAAAGACATATGAAAGAATGCATTATTGCTTAAATTTAGGGTATGTTTAAAATGATATTTTCAGAGTGATAGAATTAATCAAGCTTTATATTAATTGTTATATAGCATTTCATAAAAATTAATAAAAAAATAAGAAAAAAAACACAAACAAACTGTGACAAGAAATTTTGATTTGTGAAATACTATCCATTCAGTGACCAGCCCCACTAATAAAATATTACCATGTACAATGAGAAAATCCAATTTGAATTTCACAATTAGGAACACAAAGTCCAAAGTTATCAAAATTAATGAAGGGTATCCATTGGTTAGCTGTCTAAATCAGAATCAAAACACAGTTTTTAAGTAGTAATCAGTACTACACATTAGCAATATTTCTTTATTTGACAATTTTCTCACTAAGGTTTCACGTGAGCCTAACTGAAAATTAAGTTTTCTGAAAACTGAAATAAGCTAAATGATCAGTTAAATCTATTTATTTATTAAACGAAACTATTTTTCCTTTATGTTCAGACAACTTAGGACCATAAAATAAAACGAGTGTCATTTTGTTTTACTTAAAGAAGATTAGCTATTCAATTTGCTTTACCTCGCTTGGCTTCTAACTGATTCGAGATTTGCACAAGCACACTGCTGTCCATTAAAATTGCAACACCAGGAAAGAAAGCAATTCAAAGACTTTACTAATTGTACGCATAAAGCAAAGTAGGAAGAAAACATGCTAAAATTTGTAGGTCAGTTAAAATACAGGTTAAAAAATTAATACACTTAGCTGCCTACCTTTACAGATGAAACTATTCTAATCTGGTTAGGCATTGAGTTGAACTTATCTTGGATGAAAAATACAGGCAAATCATTTAATGCTGTTTCTCGCCCATGCCGTACTTCATCAATCGCAGTGACTTCAGAGTGCCGTTGCCGAAAGCTTCAGTAATTCGTATTTTCAATAGGTAAAGTCTGAAGAGCGCGCAGACCAGGGCAACAGTCGAATACCATCTGTGCTGGGCAACACATACAGCTTTGTGTTATAATGTTGAGAAATCACGTCTTCAAGTGCTGGAAAATAAGGCACAGTTCCGGGCTTAAGATTTGAGAAATTTAGCACTGGACGTCCAGATTACCGACGATGCGATCAAAATGAATTGTGTACCCCCAAAACTACTTGTGCCGTTTATACCTGATGCAAAAAAGTCCCTATGACGATATTGAACGCAACATGGCTATACGCTTTACCTCGGAGCCTCCTCCAGACACAAATGCATTCATTATCGTGCTACCTGCAGAAGAGTGACTTGTCTTAAAGGAATACATGGTACCACTCTTATATCCAGTTTTGTCGTTGGATGCACAATTGCTACTGCGCGTACAGCAATATCAAGGAAGTCAAAGTAATTGTCACCTCGCAGATAGTCTGTGCTATTCCAAACGTCATCGCACTGTTTGCTCGGACACTTGTAGTTTTGCAACCAAGCCCATTTCTTCACTCAAGATATATAATGAGACTGTATTGTCATGCAAGATCAACCTATCATCAATTCTGTCCTGTCGGGTGTTAATTGTAGAGGGCTGATGTGATCCTGCATCACATTTAGTATAATCCACCTGATCCATATTCGCTCAGAATCCATTGATAGTCATTGGATTCCGACAAATGCGAATAGCAGTAACACGGAACGATAAATTGCCCTCTTTTTAGGCTATAATCCTGCCGCTATAGAATTCCGAAAGGCGTTAACAGCCAATCTTTTTTTCTTATACGAATCACAACACGATCATCTCTCAAACAACCCACATTCAAATGGGATTTCCTAGCTAGAAACCATTTGTGTAATTTTCCTTTCGTACAATGCACGAATCCCTCTTGCGTCATTTGATTTGTGCTTCAATACTTCGTCCTTCGATGTTTGTATCATCCCTTCGACATGGTGTTGCAATTTTAATGGTCAACAGTATAGTAAAAAATAGACAAGTACGAGAAAAAGATACAATTGAATTGAATCAATTGTCTACGCAATGTATTTCTTCGAAAGTAAAAGTTCCTTCTTAAACATTTCTTAAAGCATTCCATGAGGATACTAATAAAAAATAGTATTCCCATTGATAAAAATGGATACGAAATAAAACACTAAAATAAAATTTCCACATTTCTTAAGAAATACTGAATAGAGAAATATAACTAAGCCTATTGTGTTTGCATAAATATTTTCAACAAAATATGTAATATTATGAGTGCCGAAGCTTCAAAATTCATCAAGGAAACAAATTTTTCAATGTTCCCATGAAACGAATATTAAAACAACAAATATTTTCGAAAAGCATTTTTATCAACAATTATAAATATAGAAAACCATTTGAATTATTCTTATCATATGAATTCTTTCGCTACAAAATCCTACGGTAAGTTTTTTTTTTTTTTTTTTAAATTTCCTATCTCGTCGTATCAATTTGATAATGAAAACAAAACTTAGAATAAATTTGCATAAAAGAAAAAAAATAATAACACACAGAGAGAAAGAAAGAGAAAGAGAGAAAGAGACACTAAAATTACTGCAGAATTTCTTTTATCAATTTTTGAGTACAGTACTCGCATTCACTTAAATAAAAAAGGACACATTTGAGGGTTTCCAGTGCATTTCAAAGAGCATTCAACAGCTGTTAAACTAACCAGGACAGTTACATTTTAACGCATTTGAGTCACAGAAGCAGAAGCATGCATATAAATTTTAATAACATGCTTAAATATTTCTTTTATTAAAATTCTTGCACATGTTATGACACATATATATTTGCACTAACAGAGACATTAAAAATAAGCTAAAATAAAAACAATAAATGATTATCATATGCAATAAACACAGCTTAAAATAGTAGGAAACGAACACAGAAAATGCAAAAATGTTTGAAATAAAGCTTAAAAATACAAACATGCTGACATTATATATAAAACAGTTTTGTATTCTATTTCACGTATAGGTTTTCTTAGTAATTCCAAACTAAAATGTTATAACGCAAAGCTATTTAAATAACAAGATTATATAATGTGTTTATAACAAGTTTTACGATTATGACAATCAGTTAAAAATGGAAGTTTTCACAATGAAATTTTCTCAAAGTAATAAACTCTTTTAATCTTCAGTTTTATTTATTTAATAGCTAATATATTGTAATATTATGACCATTTTTGTGGTTTTGCTACACGTCTCCGAATATTGTATATGATCTGGTATAAAAGAGCATTTCGCTTAAAATAGAGAAAATAGCAATTTTATTAATATTGGTTTCAAACAATGCAAAAATCAGCTAAATTTGATAAATATATCAAAGTTAATTAAATTTCCAGCTGTTCTATCAAACTATAATTAAGTTTCAGTTTCAAAACAAGTACAAATGAATATTTACAGAATATTAATTGTAAAAAAGGAGAATTACTGCAATTTTAAGTTCACATAATTTACATTTCGATGTTATGCATAGAATTTAATCCGTTCGTTAGAATAACGTTAAAAAGACAAGCTTAGAAGTAGCAGTTGTTTGTTTTCAAATACAGTAATATGTAGAACTCCAATTAAAAGTAGAAGAATAACGAAAAATAAAAAGCAATGTAGTTTGAGATTCATATTTATTTAGGTTGAAATAAAGGGAATATAAAGTGTAGTACAATTTACTACACATATTTTTAGATGAAAATAACTAAAAAATTTACAATAGTATTGTTAAGTTTTTGTCATGAATTTCTTTCCAAAAAATAATACAAAAAATAAATAAATAAATAAATGTATGACAGCGATTCAAAAAAATTATAACATGCAAAAAGCTGTAAGATTCATTTAAATGAACACCATTAGGAATAGTTGATATTTAGTGACAACTCCCACGATCCAGGCATAGTATGCACTAGTCTTCTGCATTATTTTTTGTGATTTTGTCTAAGCTAATTTCAGGGTTTTCACAAGTTCACTTTGGTCCTTTCGAGCAAATTCCGAAGGTATTTTTTGATTAAAATATTACATATTCCCAATGGGATTTTAATCAGACGAATTGGTCACCAGTTATTAGAAAGTAATTTGGTTGTTCTTAAGTTAATCAGTTATTCCCTTTTTATGCGCGGCAAGATGTAGGAACTCGTCGCAAAACAAAATCATCCTCAAAGAGCTCTTCCGATAAAGGAATCAAGTATTCACAACTTTATTTCGACAATCACCCTTCCTGAAAAAAGTAGCATATCTTTCTTAAGACCTCAGCACTTATGCACCCTAAATATATATTTACAGAGATGTTAAGACTCACTGAGCGGAAAAGTAATCTGTAGTTAAAATTATTATATGCAGAGCCAAACAAATATTCTGATCACTGTTGGAAATAAAAACATCCTTAAATAACTAAAAATACATTATTCCTTTACAAACTGTTTTAGCACTTCTGCACTTACACCCTTTTTTTACTTGAAAGTAAGTAACAGGCTTTGTCTTGGGTATACATGATTGAAATAACAATTCATGTAGTTAACATACTGCAGTAGATGATGAGGCACTCAATTTCTTCTTTCTCATCATTTTTATTTAGGAATCTTATCAAGGTCTTCCCCTTCTCGACACGTTTCAGCCTCTGTCTTAATCTGGCTAATCGAATAAATCCCTATTTACAAGATTATTTAAAAAAATTTGGCTTTTAAAATACTTTTCTAAAATTGCACTCACAGTTCCTTGAGAGTAACTTTTTTTCGCCAATCATTTGATCTGTCCGCAATAAGTTACAATTTCTGTTCTGTGCGTCTTTAAAGCGGTGCATTTTTAAATCAGTGTTAACATTTAAGTAGGCAATTATACTTGTATTTGCACTACAGAGATGTCATTGTTGTAAATTCTCATTAACAAAACTTACAAATGTTTTAGTGCTTTGTATTATATACGTGAACGGAATGAGAGAGAATGAGAATAATAAGCGTACCTCAAGGAGTAACTAACTTTCTAATAGAAGTTATAAATTAAAATTCTGCATTTCAAGAACTACATATTTTTAAACAAAAAAAAAATCCTTAAATGATATAATTATTTTGATATATGGAACATAAATCATGTTTTTGTGATAATTTAATATTCCATTAACTCTAAATTGTCCTCAGATTCTTTAATTAAAATGATTCGTTTTCACTTGAAAAAAGAAATGAATTCAAGGTAAAAAAATATAATATGACCCAGACACAGGCTGCAAATAATTTTGTAAAAGTATTGTACTTTTTACATTTTGAAAAAACATTAAAAACTATTTCTATTTATCCGCTTTCATCATATATGTATATTATAATTGCAAAAACTTGTAGAATACAACAATCTGGCTTTGTTAAAGCAAATAGATTCGATAAAGAAATGTTTTCAATCAGTTTCTGAAAAGTAAATTTAATTTAAAGCACCAGTTATAATTATTGGTGTCAGGAGTTTTAAAGAAAAAAAAAAAAAAGATCGCATTGTTGAAACACATGCTTGAGACATATTTTCCCTGAAAATTTTAAACTTTTATGAATAGATGGTTAAAAATAATTAACAATTTTATAATAAATAATTTTTTAATCTTCAGAAGGAAATATTTGTTTTTTTTTCTTCTGCATTGTTTCCATCATACTATAAAATATTGAATGCAAAGAGGTTTTGAATTTTTTTGTAGGAGGGGAAATAATTTATTTTTATCTTTTAGATGTAAAAAAATACTAAAAGCGTAATTCCTTTTAATCAAAATATAATATTCAATTTTTGAAACATAATTAAAGAGTACTTTTAAATAAGATATGTTTCATAAAAGTAAAAATATTTTCCCTATTTTCATCAATTTAACTTCGATATAATTGCAATTTATTTTTAGTTTATAAATATTAATTCTAATGGAATAAATACCAAAAATAGAACGTATATAATTGCACCTTTTGAATATGAATACATTGGGTTTTTTTACAAAATTTGTTTTGAACATAAATTTAATTTGAGAGAACAATTAGCGAAATATAAAAAAAATAATAAATAAATAAAGAGCTATTATGGACACTTAAAAGTTTGTTACATTAAGAAATATAGTGGAGTATATGCAAAAAAAAATACGTTACAGTTCATCTCCAATGATCAACTACTTCTCAATTAAATATTTCTCGCCATAGAACACTTTTTCTATTAAAATACGATATCAAGAGCACTATTTGTCAATCAGCTTAGCTGGTAATTAATTTTTTTTTTTTGAAAATATTATGACAAATGCTTTTATATGGTCCTTTAAAAAAAGCAAGAAAGGTTATTTTATTCTTGTATGCTCGCGTAATTTTCCCTCCTGCTAAATGTAGTACTTTATTCCCCAAAAAGTGCTACTTTATAGATATTTTATGTAAAAGTAAAAATCTTAAAGCATTTATGCCTCTATTTCCCATCAAACGAAGAATATAGCTAACTCTTAGAAACTATAATGCTACTTAATAAATAATGATTTTGTTTCACTTTTAAAGTTCAAAAGAAAATTACAGAAAAATAAATACATAACATCATGATCTTTACGAGTATCATTTAATTTTATGAATTAAAAAAAAAAGCTTTAGTTAAGAAGATATAAGGCTTAAGATCACAGTTAAGAAGTTTAATCAAAAAGATTTTAATATAGTGTCTAAATTTGATGCGACGTCTTACGGAACAGTTAAATCTGTAAACTTCCGCTTCTTATTCAATAGAAAGAAGAAAAAAATCAAATCACTTTTCTTACAGCATTAAACTACAACTTGAGTAACACTCTTTTTAAATGCATGAAGGTTATTAATGACATGTAAGCATTGAAGGCTTAGTGTTTCAATGCTTCTTCTCTAATCTTAAACCGGTACAACTTAATAGCCCTATGACGAATTTATCCAGCATTATCACATGTTAAATAGTGATTTGCAATGTGATAGATTTTCTTACACCTTGCAGAAATGACAGAATGACCTGAACTTTAAAACACAAAACGGGTTACTCACATCAAACTTTTTAACTCATTGCAAGTGTCTTGTAAAGCAAAAAATGATAAAAATAGAAACATATTCATCAATGTCAATTTTCCCTTTATCTGCAGCTGGTTGTAGATGATGTCTTTAACGGTCTGTTCGACTTGTCTCGGAACGACATGAACTAGTGAATCCGTCAAGATCTATGTGCCATGAATATATTGAACTTAAGATTTATATTTTTTTAGTTTCCGTTTGATAAAAAGTAAAACATGCTATTTAACTAGTATGCTAATTAGTGAAAGACCTTACAGAAGTTGTTTAGGCAACATTCCTTGAGCTGATCAGTTGAAGCAGAACACATGCCGAAGAAAAAGTTTCTAAAATAGCTTTATAGCAGTGCTTCTCAGACTTTCAGTATTTACGATCCAATTTTCAATCATAATTTTCACATTGCACCCTCCTAATACAATAACTATACATTGAATGCAATAATAATTTATTTTGATGCTAAGCGATCTTAATATTAAACCTTACAAATCATCAAGATAAGTATCACATTTTGCATATGTTATTTTGGAGTAACAGATATTTTAAATAAGTTAATTTTAAACAATAATGTTTTTAAAAAAAATCTTTTATTTTCGAATTTTTGATATACTTGCGTCCCCCAAGCAGGGTTACGACGCTCCCTTGGGGGCACGCCCTACAGTTTGAGAATCACTGGCTTTATAAGTATTTGAAACGTTTAAAGCTGTATTCTAAATTAATGTACTTAGTTTTGCGGATAACCATATACTTAAAATGAGGTTTTTTAAATACGGCTTTATATTGTCTGCATCAAATCACTGCAATCTTATTTTTTAACATTTTAATAATCTGAATACATTTTTAGTATCAGGATGAAGATTTTCTCCTAAGTATTAATTCCATACACCTAGATTTGAATATTTTCTTAAGCATTTAACTTAAAGAAACATGAATTATATCAGTAACAAAAGAAAAGAAAGCTTGAAGGAGGATGGCTCTTTTTGACAATAATTGTATATTTATTGAGTTTCAACACACTTTACACAATTCAGCTAAAAAATAATTTGGGTCCGGCTTCTTATTAAATGCTTTTTACTAAAGTCGTACGTAGTTTTGAGGGCTTCTATGCGTATTCATTACACTATCATAAAAGTGCAAACTTTGGTGAATAGGGAAAAAAGATACACACGGTTAGCTTTCAAGAAATGCTCAGTAATGTAGCGAATATTCTCCCAAACTTGACATATTTGAAAAAGTTTTTTTTTTCTTTTATCCTCTCATCTGTAATGTTATTTCTGTTAAAATGACTCGAAATTCTTATAACAGTTTACTTATCGCTTACAGTAGTCTCCTTCTCCTTTCTTTAACTCTATTAGTTTATTGCAATGTTTTCAAGCAATACGACTTAAAAAAAATTCAAATTAAGAAATATAATGCAATTATTTTCATTGGGTAGTTATTTCAATTCTCCCGAAAGTAATTTGGACAATTGGTAACGATTCTTAATATTCAAAACTACCGTCATAGTTAATGAAAGTCTTTAAAATTTTTATTTATTTATATTTTCTTACAATATTACATTGATTTATTTTTTTTCAATTTAAAACTAAGCAAATTTTATTGCAGCCGAGGTATATTAAAAAAGTATACGACATTTAAACATAAAAATATAAATTCAACGAAGTCCTGTTAAGCTAACTCTCTTTCCCCGGCATACTTTCTGAAATGTGACAGCATTAAGATGAAAATGCACAGTCGAGCCCATAAGACTTTCATGACAAATAACGACGTGTGTATATGATTTTCGTTGAGATATAAAGTGAATAACATCCAAATAAGCATCTAGGAAAAGAGCAAAGTTGAAAGAACAGAAAATATTGCCGTCATTCACGCACAGTTATTGATTTCCTAACCCTTAAAAACCAATATCTTTAAATTTCCCGCCCACGTACTTAGAGATGGAAAACACAACAAATTTCGATATGATATACAATCCAAGTGACAACATTGCCCGATAAGCCTATGAATTCTTCTTATGGTTACCGAAAACTGGATAAAGTTAAATTTAATCTACCTTTACTACCAAAGTTTATCTTGCGATGTCAGTGAAACATCTCATACACATTTTCATCGTTATTTGAGAAAGAGATACCTCCCTGCAATGTCCCAGTTAGGGAGAGAGAGAGAGACGGAGGAAAAAATTCCCTCCAATACCGAAATAAAAATATCTTAAATAAATATTGCCGTACCTTCTGAGCATATAATGGAGTTTTGCTTCAATCTGCTTTTCCAGAGATATCGCTTTAGATTTCGAAAATTTGATATCATTCCAAGGCATATATTTTTTTCCTGGTTTTTTTTCTATCTCTTTCGTCATTTTATTTATGTTCTATTTTGAGAACTCAGCCTCATGTTTTTACGACAACATTTTGGAAAATTTTATTCCGTCTCTTTTTCAGTTTATCTAGATGGAAGAGTTTAGATACCTCTGGCTTTTAAATAAAGCAAAACTTTTTTTACGGAGCAATCGTGTGTGTATAACTACGCATATATACAGATATATGCAGTTCTATACTTTATATTCTCTGTAAGAAAATGTTCGCACACTTGGCAGGTTTTTCTGTTTGCTTTAAGGTGGAAGTTCGCATTCTTATTTATTTTAAGTTGATGCACCCCTTCTTTAGAACGCTATGTTCAGGAAAGTAACTTTTATAATGCTCGCTTTGACAGTGAGATAGAAAGTTAGAGAAATATCCCTCTCTTTTTGAGTTAAAATGGGGAAAAAATGTAGCATGGATAGTAAAATAAAATCACAATTCTCTTGAATACGTTTCCGGGAACAAACGATATTCTTTATTCCTCTTTTAAAGTTCATGATATTTTCATAGACTGGGAAAAACATTTTATGCTTGAAAAATTTATTTCAATATGATAAATAACTCAAAATTACATTTATATCCGAAACCAAAATAGAGTAAAAAATTCATTTTTTTTGTTTATTTATTCGTTTAGAAGAAAAATTTATATACATTTTGTGCTTTTGCTTTTTATTTGTTCGACTGAGTGTATAACATAATCGTATATACATGAAATGAAGAATCTGTATGCCAGATTTTCAAAGAAAATATACTGCAAAAATGTTCGTAATCTTTTCCAATGCTCTATTTTTTATATGGTCGAAGTTCCAAATAGTTATTTTAAAACAGATTTGGAGTATCTCAAGAGTCAACTTGTGATGAATATTTGAAATCGAATTTCTTTTTTATAAAATAATCAGGAAAGAAATTGCAAAAATAAATATAGTTTTTTGAAAGGATTCTTATTTTTTGTCTATGGTTAAAAAAGAAATGGTTTTGTTCAAATTTGAGTTTCTGAATAATCCAAAGAAGGATGTATGTTACGTATCATAGTAATGCAAAAATAAATGAATAAATAAATAAAATCACTTTCATGTTAAAGCTTTTCAATTTCTGTTTAAATAATAGGAATTATGAATATAATTTCTTGGTACTAGATTAATTTCCAATCACCCTTTTAACTGATTCATGGTTCAATAAGCTTAAAAATAGATGTACAGTGTCCTTAATTTTGATTGATCGGATCAAATATATTTATGCAAGCCCGGATTACGCACAATAGTTCCTAAAATAAACCATCATGTAAAACTAAATTCACTGTACAGTAAAAGCAATAAAATATGTATTTGAAATTAGGAAAAACAAAATGGTAACTGTGTTCAAGAGAAAACTCAAATTAATGCATTGTACACATGATGTATATTAGGATAAAAAACTACTTAGACCCTAACTCAGCTTTTTATTTGCGTTTGTAATTTATGACTTTTTTATAGGCTGTCTAAATTAAGAGAACTTTGGTTAATAAAAGTTTTCCGCAACATAAAACTTTAAAATTAACTTTTAAAATCAATAAATGCTTTTAAGAATTATGTTTTTTGTTTTAGAAAAATGTTTGATAAATATAATTTATTTTTTTACTATCTGAATTTTAATACTTGAAACGTATTCGTTTTTAATCCTATGAATTATTAATAAGAAGTCTTGTATGTCATTTTACATGAAATTATCAATTATGAATAAATTAATGATATTCAAGTAAAGCTAAATTTAGTAGGGCATAAATTTCTACTGAGGTTTTTGAATTAATTTATGTCATTATTGTTTTCAATAAAAGTAATTTTATATTTATAATAAATGTTTTAAAAATGACTGATATGATGGAATCTGTGTTTAACACATTTTTTAGTATTTTTTATCAAGAAACATAAGAAAAGCATTTCACTAATAGAATGAAATAAATTTCTTTGATAATGCTTACGTTAGAAAAGAAATGTTTTTTTCCCGTAAGCGAATAGTTAACACGTTAATATATTTTGAAGAAATTCCTGTAATTCATTCTTATTATTTTTTACATCTCTTTCAGCAAGAATGGCCAAAATTTGATTATAAATTTAAATTCAAACCCACAATGTATTTCATTAACATTTTGATGAATTTGTTAATAGATGTTTGGAAATCGTAGAAATAAATAACATTTATTGCTTAGTTGTTATTAAAATCTTATATAAATAATGAAACACATTTTTAAAATTATTTTTAAAAGTTATTATTATTATTATTATTATTGAAGATATAATACTTTACCTTTTATTAGAATATAATTTTCTCTATCATTATACACAATACATCTCACAGAAATCAAATGTGAGTTTTTATAAATGAAATTAAACCATAAAAGTAATTATTATTTTCTTTTCATTTTATTTATAACAAATGAAACAATAAGAAATTTTTTTCAATAAGTATGAGATATTGTAGCAGTTTGTAACGGAAGACTAAGAGTAAGTTGCTTCATTCGGATAAGGTTGCATTATTTTATCTGTATTGTATACGCACTAATGTTTAACTCGTGGGAAATGTTATTTTATGTAAGATATCTAGGGACTGCAATACCGAATACCGATAGTTTGAGCTATTCGTACAGTTTTGTAATACCAGTATTCAAAAGTTTAAATACCGTTTTTTCGGTATTTACTTGAAATTTTTAAAATTATTTCCGAAATAGAAAATGCCTTGCGGTATTTACATAATTATAATGATTTAAAAATGAAAATGAAAAAGAAGAAAAGAGACTAACCAATTCAAATTTGATCAAGTTCATGGTAAATTTTCTTAAAATTTTTTCCCACAATCAGAAGAATTCGATACAGTTATCGAAGATGATAATGACACTAATGTCGATAGTAAAAAGGAATTGTCTCTTGAACAAAAATTAGAATTAGCGATAGATAAAAAATTTTCAACAAACCAAAATATAATACAGAAATTAGCTATATCCAAAACCATCCGATGAGAAATCAATTTGTTAGAAAAGATGAGGTATTTAGAGGTAACTACTTGAAAAAAAAATACATCGCGCATTGCTAACCGTATCACCAACTAGCGTAGATGCCGACAGAGCGTTTTCAACAGCTGGTAATTTTTGCACAAAGTTACGTTCCACGCTTAATGACAGTACAATTGATGCATTATGTTTGTTAAGAGCACATCTCAAAAATCTGTAATAATACCACACTGAACAGAGGTCTTTACATTTTTTTTTTTTTTTTTTTTTTTTGTGATTCAAATAAATAAGATGTTCCTTTACTTTTTTGTGATTCTTTACATACTGTTATAATTTACAAATTATTTTTTGTGATATTTACACACTATAAAAGTGGACAATAAAACAAAGAAATATCTGTGTTTTCT
The DNA here is from genome assembly GCA_019973955.1 of Trichonephila inaurata madagascariensis. Classification (NCBI taxonomy): domain Eukaryota; kingdom Metazoa; phylum Arthropoda; class Arachnida; order Araneae; family Nephilidae; genus Trichonephila; species Trichonephila inaurata. Next base: position 290,138 of record BMAV01022702.1, read on the forward strand.
TTCTTTTTTCTAAAATTTCTACTACGGGTATTAAAACCGGTATCCAGGTATTCAAATCTAAAAAATACCGAATACCGGTATTGAACTTTTGGTCCGATATTGCAATTCGTAATGATATTTATATTTAAATAAAACCTTTTGGAATGGGAGATAACACATGAATATTACATAAGAATAAAATGATAGGAAATTATTTCTTCATACGAGATTTAAAATATTATTAAAACTTAAAATTTCGTGAATTGTTCAAAAAAAAATGTGCCAGACATTACTCGGTTAAGTTTTAATAATAAGTAACTGTAAAATAATATAATATATCTGAAATGCATTTTGATAAATAAAATGTATTAATATCAATAAAGAGGGAACTTTACTGTTAAAATTTAAGAAAATTGCTCTGAAAAACCAAAGAAGCCATTGGTAAAAACAAATACAAAACAAAAAACAAAAAGGAGAAAGAAATTTATGAACAAAATTTCTTTTGATCAAATATATAAAACACAACTAAAGCAAAGACAGACAGTTATGTTAAATATATTTTAAAACATATGTAAATCATTAGTAAAAGATGGAGCATATACTACATAAGCAACTTTGAAGAATTTAGGCTTCCAATCCCAAAAGGGATAAATTATTAAAACCTTGGTCTCTAAGCAAAATATGAAAGACACTTTTTTATTTATCTGGAAGTACAAGGTCTAATGCCTCCTTCGTGAAATTTAAGACATATATGTCCCCAGTAAAGGAAAAGATACATAATTGCAGAGTTTCCAAGAAATAAAATCCTCAAATTTGATAGGTTCTCTACGTCAAAACTGATGTAATAAATAACCAAACTTGTAAAAATTGCTTTAGACATTTAAGGCCAGGACAAGAAACAACAAGTGAGTCGACAAGGTCTCAGCAGACTCATTTTTCTCTGGAAAAATGCAATAAGACTCTCCGCAAATCACTCTAGCTTTTGCGGATATTGGTGTAAGCCAATCCATCAATTCTTTAAAATAAATTTGGGGACTTCGTGAGAAATATATCGAGCATCTATCGCACTTACGGAATTCCTAAAGGAGCGAAAGGAGTAGGGAATTTTTGCCCGAGTGGAGGGAAAAATAGTGCTGAATTTTCTGACTGAATGTGCAGTTGAGGTAATTTATGGGTGTGGTTGAGGACTCGTTGGAAAGAGAAGCAAGTCACTGAGGGATTATGTGATTGGTTATGAGGTATATATCACGATCGTGCGGTAAGAAATGATAAATTTTTATAAGACAAATATACTTTCTACTACAATATTTTTACATTTATATGAATGCATGAGAGAGTGCGTTTGGGAAATGTATTAGCGTGTATAATAATGAAGAAATATTTGAGTTAAACCCTAGAAAAGACAATCTTCTTTAAAAAGTTTATGTGTACTATTTTATACTGTTATACTTAGATTCGCTATTTTTTTATTCGAATCTTTCGTTTATTACGCTATATTGCACAAATGAGATAGTTCCTTAAGATTATACAACAAAATATGTATTTTAATAGACCTTAATTGAAAAAAAGTAAGATTAATTTCCAGATACTGAAGAGATTTCTTTTCTTTTAAGTACTTGGAAAAGATTATACATATGTTCGTTAATAGCACAATCTATTTCTGCCTATGCAAATCCTACACTATCTTTATGGCAACAGTAGATTAAAAGAAAGTAATATATGTAAAGCAAGGACTAATCTTTCTGTTGTCTGAGAAATACTAATTGATTAATACGGTTAATACAATTTCTGAATTCAAGTCATGTTTTTAATTTTGTGTTATAATTAAATGGTAAAAACTTCTCAATACGAACTTTACTCTTCCTAATTTTGCAAATTTCACGTGAGGACCTTAAAATATATGTATAGTAAGCATTATCCTCAGTAACTGGAATTTGATACAACTTAGACCGTAATTGAAAATTTTCAATTCGCAGCCTCACTTTTAAATCATTGTTTCTTTCTGTATAAGATATTGGGATACATATCTAAATTATGCTAACTATATTGCAGGAATATTAATATGATATTGAGTAATTGACTGAGAGTAAATTTTATAGCGTTAATTGTTGCTTTTAATTGAGATAATTATCCCATTAAAAAAGTAAATTATGTTTTTCCAGTTATAGAATTTATCAAATGCCAAGCATCAGACCAGCTTAGACGAACTGTATATGTAGGATGCTGCTTTCTCAGCAACAAGCTCAAAAACCACTTTACCCCTAATGCTACCCCAACTCTCTGCAGAGAAAAGAGAAGCATGCAAAACTAATTTAAACACGAACTTTTCGGAATGGAGGGTGGAGAAAGGGAGTGAAATTGGGGGAGGGTTCACACGCCAAATGGGCTCTATCGTTTTATGGGCATCAGATGAGATTTATTGGTAAGAATCTGTCGCGTGAGATGAGATTTTACTGGAGGTAATATTTCAATATTCGGTAGGTTCAGATTTTTTTCGCCCCTGATTGTTATTTTTTTTTTATTTTATCCTCGCACCCCCCCCCCCCCCCCCCCGGCGCGGCGGGGTAGAGGAATATATAAGATATTTCTTCTTTTTCTTTTTCCTATTAAGAATTTCGTAGATAGGTAGGTAGGTAGATGATGCAGTAGAAGTGATGGCAATGGATGGCAATTTTTCTTTCTCAATTTCTCGAGAAATTATTGAATCACGTTGACGGCTTTAAAGGAGAAAGTTTTCAAACCTAATTTATATCGAAGGAATGATATTGGAGCTTCCATGAATGTAAATTCGCTCATAGTGAGCCTGTTTTTTTATTTGAAATCTATAACACGAAAGTGGAAAGTAAGAATTACTTGAGTTCGTGGTACTTTAGGATTTAAAATGAGCCAAAAGCAATTGACTCTAAAGAACAGCTTTACTATAATTTAGAATATAATGAAAATTGCTGTTGGAGATATAGTTGAAGAACTGCCGGGGAGGTGGAGCAGACTGAAAATATCACGCCAAATTGACCTAAGAATTTCATCTTGATAGCTTAATTTTTACGATTCACATTAAATGATTTGTGATACATAAAAAAAATGATGAGAAAATAATCCCACTTGATTGATATAATACAATTACTGTTTATTTCTATTTTTGTATCTTATAATATACTGAGACATAGCCATCCTGCGATAGCTATGTCTAGTGGGATCCGCGTAAGCTAGAGGTGTGGGATTATCTAAAAGATGAGACATTTTGTGATTCTTAACACAACTTTTATTAAGAATAACTTAAATTACTTAATTCTAAATAACAACTTTCTTTAAGTGAGAATAAGCCACAAATTAAACTGAATATTCAATCCAGATCACACAACTAGATCAATTATCTTAATTATATTTAATTATCTGCCTAATCTAACTTCCTATACAAAATATTACCTTTTATAGAATAACCCTCTTTCCTTGGTTGAAGACACTCCTATTCAGCTACTTGTAGATAAGAATACTCAAGCACTATTAATACTTCTTATAATTAACAATATTAACGAATATGGGCGTATCCTTCTTCCTTGTGATTAGGTCGTCTAACACTTATTCCGATCTGTTACGCACTATGTTATCTTTAAGATTGCTGTCCCATCTCACTAAACCCTCTATCCTTTTAAAGTATATCTTATTTGCATTTTCGCCCTGTTTCTCTTCTTGGTATTGGGTTGGAAAAGTTTTGCCATTAATCGTGGCCGTCAAAGAACTTAGGAGTTATGTTAGAAGAAGAACGCGAGAGACGTCACAATACTTATTTTAAGATATTATACAGTTAGTGCAAAGTTTTGTTTTGAATATTTAAGTCAATAGCAGCATTTTAAAACTGACAAGGAACTTTTTTAATAAAATGAACTATTTTATTAAAACATGACTAATTTTTTGAAAAGTTGATGGATTTTTTGAAAATTACTAAATAAATATCTATTAGAAATATATATTGCAGGGACTCTTGCTAACTGTGTAAAAAAATTTTAAAGTAATTTTAAATGATAAATTTAAATTCATATAAAAATTAAAAATGTAAAATATGACAAAATTAGTAGCATGCGTATTCATACTAATACAAAATCTGCTACAATAAAATGTAATACAAGCAACAAAATTTCTAAGTATATTAAAAAAGATTGGACAATATATCTTTTCGATGTAGTTTTATAATTACATACGAAGACTAGGGACACAGGAAATAGTACAGTTAACTTTTAATGGGATTATTCGAACACATCTTTATTGATTTAAATGTCGCTTACCATGATTATTTTTAAGGGTTTGAAAGATATAACGATGTTATTTCTAAAATCATGAGAACAAGTCCAGGAGATCATTTATGGAAAATTGGGAATGGGGATATTTTTTATTGATCCCAAAACCAGGAGCACCCAAAGGTAGACTAGGTTCCATGATTTTGAACCATGATCAGACGACGATGACCCATGACGGCAAGGGGCCCCATTTTAGTTCTGAAACATGCAATGGAATGTAGGATTTTCAAACAAAAGCTTTTGATATTATATCTATTTTGTGGTAAATATTTTAAAGTATAAACCAAACAGGAATCTAAGCAAACCCTTTTAAAAATTAATGTATATATACATTTTTCTTTTAAAGAATAAAACAAAGAGGACATTCACTTATACATGCTTGAAATAATTGGTGATTAATTTATAAAGTACATGATTCTAATGCCAATGCAGAAGAATTTGATTGAAAAAACTTGCCCAAACGAAAAAAAAATATTTCTTCAAAGTGGAAAGCTAATTCTGACGGAATTAAATTCTGAAACGCTTTCGGAGTAAGTTGGTTAAAAAAATTCATAGAATTTGAGGCAGTGTCTGCTGCGAAATATTGCTCACCAGGCATCTATAATTTGTAATTTCAAGCCACTGGAGTGCGACTAGTTCTTAATTTAAACGTAATACCAAACAATATACAAAGAGGTAGACAAGACGGGGTAAAACAAAACGAAAAAAAAGCAAGCAATTTGCATTTTCATTATATTCTAAAACCATCACTTTCATGGTGAGCTAAGATTTTTTTTTTTTTACCACTCTAGGAAATTGCGTTGATGTTTTATTAATGCACATTTTAATTTTTAGATTTATTTTCGGCTTTTTTCCTCCCCAGAAATTATTTAGGAAAGTACTTGTAGTTTCTTTAATTTTTATTATTAAAAAAATCTCTCTAATTTCCTGGGATAATCGGTTTAGAATGTGTGTTTTTAATTTTTTTAATTTTCTTTTTTTCCAGGAAAAATCATGGTTCTTTTGCTGTGACTACACGTGTCGGGGGTTCCGCGGAAAGTTCGTAAGTACACCATAAAGAAATAAAAATTGACTGTTAGTTTAATTACAGAACCAAATGAAGCAGCAGGACTATGGAATCCATTAAAGATTAATTTTTAATGCGGATATCCTGTGAAAATGGATAATATGCCTCAACCCATTTCGTGTTAATAAAGAGGGTGACGCAAGGGGAGGAGGTGGGTATTCCTCTCTGTAAAAAGATACTTTCTCCAAGTAATTATTACCGCTCTTTCACTCTTCCCCAGCTAAAGATAATTACCAAATCATTAAAAAAATATTACTGAAGGGCAATTTAAGCTCTGTGGCGTCGTCTAAATTTACAAGGTTTCACACTTGTACGAATTGCTCAGGGAATAACACGAAATGGAATAGCAGACTGTGTAGTAATGCCGTGAATTTTATTCGGCTACGATCGAGCGATATTAAAAACTCACCCAAAACGTGTTTAATGGTTGCCTTTACGTGAGCAGCATTTAAAATTTGTGGGTTTTTTTTCTCCCTTCTTTCATTAGAATTTTGAAAAAGATTGTTTTGGTGGAAGCATCGCATTTAATTACCTAGAATTTCTGCCTTTAATTGCGTTGTTAACAGTAACATTTTCTAAAATTTTATCGAATCATGTTCCATTTGTTTCCTTTCTAATTACCACTGAGCTTGAGTTAGGCTGATTCAGAATAAAGATGTTTATTGCAAAACTGTATATGTTGCTAAAATATCGTTTTTATTCAATATTTTTAAAGACTTATTTTTTTTAACCTTTATTTTTCCCCTTTTAAGTGAAGAATATTAAAACATTGAACCAGAATTTTATATTGGGAAATCTACTTAAATAAAATTTTAATGGCTAAAATAATGAGAATAATTATAAAACTTCTGAGATAGAAAATACTGAGATGAGGGTAATAAGGTTGAAAGAAGGTCTGTACAGTACAACAAATGTAGAAATTTCAGTGTTGAATATGGCTCTCTGTTTTTAATTAGAATGTCTTCATTTATGAGATACAATAACTCACGGAAATATTTTTAAAACAGATTTATACTTAAAAAAACTGATTGAGCTCATTAACATAGTACAAAACTAGCAAGCTATTTTAATTCAGAAAAAAAAATTTATCTAAGTACGCTTTTACGTTCTTGGCGATACACTTATACATAAGATATGATAATAACGTCAATTGGTAATAATAATTAACTTCAAACACTACATTCCAGCTAAAATTTGATGTTATATGTCCAAGTATTTGTTGTTAAGTCAATATAAAATAAATCCGTGTTTAAAATGCTCTTTCTTAAATACATTGTATTTATATTTAGTTCCACACTAAATTAAAACAATCGTTATATAGATCGTTGAGTAATCATTAAGTGTTGTCGGTGACCTCAAAACAACAAAGAAGATGAAAGCAATTAATTATTATTGTTTTACTGGGACAAAAAATTTACACACCATTGAAATGTTTGAATGCCATCTACGCACACAATATTTTGTTGCACATTAATATTCTTTGGAGAAAAATTTATCGGTGTGACATCTCATAAAAAATACCACATAGCGTATTATTCCAAAAGTACATTTTCTCCGTTTTGTCAAACTATCCATATTGTTGATGATAAACATTGCATAATTTATCTGGTATGTTGAAACAGTAAAAAAAATGAGCTGAAGTACTTCGTTGAAATAAGATATGAGATTCCACACATTTATAATTATATTTATTTATTTATTTCTCGATTGAACACTTCTGTTTACTGGAGGTTACTACTACGCTTCAACCATGCCATTCTCACTAGGTGTGCATGAAATTCTTAGCTTCCAGCCAAATCCGTCACGACTATTACCAGACATTAACATCAGGTCGAGTTCCGCCTTTCGCTGGTGAACAACGTCATACACTTAATGCTAGGAAGCCCGGCAGCCAAGTATTCACTAAGAAACAAAAATGTTTCGAGCAATTATCCAAAATAAATCACTAGGAATAACGCATCGCCTTTTCAAGGCCGTGTCGTGAACTTTCTCCTTAGAAATGAAGTTGCTAGATTGGCCGTTCTTGGCCAAGCATGAGCATTAAAGGTTCCTCAATTTTCTCTTTTTTTTATGATGTAGATGCGTATCTTGTAACTGCATTTTTCCTGAACAACAATATAGTGATTAGGTATGTAAATAATGAAATGGATATTAACGTGCATATAGCTTTCTCCTTCGCTTGAAAGCAAATTGCATGATGAAAGTTTTGAAGTATAAAATCTGATGGTATAAATTTTCTTTAAATCCAAATCAAAATGTATCATTTATATCGAAAATTAATCTCTATAAAATTGCAGTAGTTAGTTATTTTTTCCATAGATAAAACGACTCATAATACATGTTAGTTATATCTTTTGTTCGAGAATAGCTACAAATTTATAATTGCATTCAAAATTAGGAATTTCTCGTATAATTTACAGCAAATAGCTAAACTATAAGTAAAAAATCTCTTCATTGTAGTAATTATATCAATGTAAAAAAAAATATTTTAAATAATATCAGTATATTTTGAGATAGTGAATTTTTTATCCATTATATTTCAAGTACCTAATGCTGAAGCATCATATGTTTAAAATTTTATGTTAACCCTTACAGGATATGATTAAAAATATGCTAGAATTATAATGAATATATATATATTTGTAATATTACTCAAACCATGCTTTAAAATATCGTAATTTGAAATGAAAAAATTAATTTTTATTTCAATTGGTAAAATATGCAGGAATTTTATTTGCAGTGTAGTTTTTGATTTAATGTCGACTTTAACTTAAAAAGAAAAATTTCCCATTAATTTGTGGAAGGTCAAATGTTCTGTAAAGCTGATATTGCATTTAAGTACGAGAATGTTTAAAAAAAGTTATTTTTAGAAAAAAAGTTAAATTTATGTAATTTAAATAAGTGGGCTAAATAAATAGCTTTTAAATTTGGAAAGTACACATTTTAAGCATCGTTCAAACAAAAATGAATATTTTTACTCCTATTTGATATGCTAAGGTATGGAAAAATGTAAAAAAAAATTAATAACAACTATTAATTTTAAAGAACAACAATTAATGAATTCAAAATGGTATATTTCTTTAAAAAAAAATTCGGTCACGTATTCTTTTACAAAATTTAACATTCTAAATGACAAAATGCATAAACTACTTCAAAGAAATGTATACATTTTACAAAGTTAACAATTTTTATCATGTCTAAATGCTTAATGACCTTTAAGAAACGCTTAGAATTTTTTTAGATAACAATTTTTAATGTAGAGTGATAGTTTTTTGCCCAAATGACTGAAACAAACTTTCGTACTACAAAAGGTGGAAGAAGTTAAGCATGTAGCTTGCTTCTTTTTATTTATTTATTTTTTAAGAAAAAATCCATTCTTACAGAAATGTTTTTTTTTTTACACTTCATTACTTCTGGAAGAATATTTAAACTATTTTAAGTTTTGTAATTCGGTAGAAGTATTCGAAAAGAACGCATTGTTCCCTTTTTCCTTGCATATTTTTAGTTTTTATTTTCTGTAGTACAAATCTTAAGAGGAATAAATAGAAGGCAAAATCTTTTATTACACATTCCTTAGAGACAACAACTACTCAGAAATTCCTGAACAAAAAGAGAGAGGATAAAAAAAAAAAATCTCGATTTTATTAATTTACTCTGGAAAAACGTCATTAAAAAACAAAATGGCGGAACATAATTATGATTTGCTTTAAAAGAACGGAATTCTTCTAAATAGACGAAGATTTCAAATGAAAAGGTGTTAAAAGTTGTCAAGTGAGGTAAAATGAAAATAAAAAGAAATTTCTGTGAATGTTTGATATAAATAAAATTGTAATACGTCAATAAATTCTGTAAAGTTAGATTACCAAGAATTATTGAAAATAAACTTTTTTTACCACTTTTTTCATACATATAATGAAATAAATTTCGAATAATTTCTTTTCAAACCTTAGAAAATATATAAATAAGATTATTGTTTTAGCATTGTAAAAAAAAAAAAGAGATTAATTTCAAAACACAGTAAATTTTTATTCGAACAATTCTCAATAATGTCGGAATCAATGAAGAATAGTACTATTTCAGAAGAATTTTCAAAACTGACATTCTCACAAGTTTTAATTTCTCATATCTTTTTTGTTATAAAGTTTGTTTATTTTTCACACATGAATGAATTACAATTCTATAGAATATTTTTATAAGATACGAAAAACGTAATAAATCACATTTTATTGTTTCGTTTTGTAACAACTTACAGGATTTGAACATAACATTAGAGCTGAAATGAGAATATCAAATTGAATTCTTGCAATGTGGATTAGAATTTTTAGAACAGTTCAATTTAGAAATGTATTAAAATATATTACAAAAAGAAATTAGTTAAGATATTTTATAAAATGAGATATATATTTAAAATCCATGATGTTAAACTAATTGATAATCATTTACTCATATTTATATTGAAAATGCCGTACTTAAAACCCAAAAAATACTTCCAAAATACCAAAAGTACTTTAAATATTTATGAGCTAATCTGAATAATTACGCGAACTAGTTTCTCAACATTGCTTTTGAAAGAATAAGTAAAAGTGAAAACTATATTTTACCTTTAAAAATTGCACGTAATTAAAAACAGAAATAGTTCTTGATTGTCCTAGATATTTGGAAATATCCTAGAAGTAATATGTAGAACTCCATCATGTCGAAAGACCAGCAGCAATATTTTCAACATTAACTTTGTATACAATTCCATATTCTATTCTCAATAAATTAAAACAAATCAGCAGACGATTTGACTAGAGCGGCCGCTAAGAGCAGCAATCAGATTTAATTTTAATACTACATATTCAGCCGACTCAAGTTCATAGTGGTTGAGTGCTATTTTTCAAGCGTTACCACAAATATACATGAATAAAAACACAATATTCTCTAATTAAGGCTCATAAAATTTTACCTAAACAATCAACTTTTTCAGATGTACTTAAACATTTTTGTAATGGTTGATTCAGATGATTTGTTATATTTTATTACTGACACAAAACAATATCAAACTATCTAGTAAAAATATTAGAATAAGCGAAACATTAATTTAATTAAAAAGAAAGTTTTTTTTTCTCTTACATAAATTAAAAAGAAGAAAAATAGTTTTTTTTTTCAAGCAAATGTCAAACAGAACATCAGGAAAAGATGGGTTTTATAATTGAATAAAAATGAAAAAAATATAGCATTATGGATAATTTACACATAATTAATACTAAAAGGGAAAGTATCTTACGATTCATTTAAAAACAAGAGTGTGTATGTGTGTGGGCGGGTGAGGCTCAGTTTAATAGAATATGCAACTAATTTACATAGTCAGTAAATATAAGTTATGGCGCAGAATAAGCTGCAGAGTTAAAAAATATTGAAGTGATACCTTGAAAGAGCAAAAATAAGAAAACCATCCAATTTATAAATATTTAATGACACGCAGAAGTGTATAATTTTACATTTTTATACATATACTTAATTCTTAGTTATATATTTTTACTAACAACGTATATGTGCATATAAAGTACACAAAGAAAAAAATTAAATACTTATAATTTTAACAGCCATGTTTTCATTATAAAGTATGTTTTGGTGGAAAAAAAATTTTAACACATAGTACTAATTAAAATATAGTAGTTTTAGGAAAATTTATGTGAAAAATGTTTTTTTCCGCTATAATTTTTTTTCTCTCAAAATTGATTTTCTACGAAAAATTTCCCAAAATTTTTTCACAATGTATTCTTTGAAAATTTTTTTTCTTAATTTAAAAAAAATAGTATACTCAAGTAATGAAGAGTTATGAATAATTGAAAAATACTAATGAAAATGTTTCGAAATTTATTTTTAAATGTTGTTTCACAATATAAAAAAATTCAGTATAAGACTTCTACTTTCAATATATTGTTTACATTTTTCATCAGCAGTTTAATTTTTAATCTCTTTAATATCTTTTTAAATTTCAATATGATTATATTATTTCAATAAAAATTCCAAGAAATAATATTGAAGTAAATAGTTAGGCATGTAAATTTAATTTTTAATAAAATAACAATTTATTCACAAATTATTTTCCAAATATGGAATTGAATGTATGAACCCATTCGAATTTGTTTAATTTATTGATAAAGTTAAAAAATATTTAACTCATTACTGAAATCATTTATTGAAAATCCCCAAAGAGTTAACAATCACAACCCTAAACCTTACCATTCAATAAGTTAGTCAAGAAATGGTAATTTCATATTTTTATTTAAATTTATCTGCGTAATTTAAAAATAAAAAAAAAATAATGCTTTCTTAAAATTTCTCCAAATATTTAAATGCGAAATAAGAAATTTGATACATAAGTATTTGAACTGAATACTGAAAAAAATTAGGATTTACAGCTCAATTATAATTTTAAAGAATTGTGACTATCAATCAAAACGGCAATTGCATGACACATTTTAATTACGAAAAAAATAAGGTTTTAGAAAATATATATAAACAAAATGAAAAGTCACTAATAAATACAAAGTCTGTTGATACAAAACTTATCTTAGATGACTAAAAAATATATTCTAATATGAATGTTGTTTTGTTTCTAATAAGTGTTAACTGTGTATAATATTTTTACTTTACATTTTCCCTCGTATCAAAGTATTTAGCTAGTATAAAAATTTTATATATATAATTAAATCACAACCCAACAATCAATCAAAAAATCGAAACCATATGAATCCTATGACATTAAATCCCATTTTCAAAATATCAATGGCGAATATAGAAGATAAAATTCCAACGTTTTCAAACAAAATTAAAAAATTATAAAATAAAAATTTATAAAATATCCAAGTGCAACCTCGGACTTAGGACCGATAAGTGGGGTTAAACTAGTTTGATGGCGCCAACCTCCCCCCTATTGCAATTTGATAAGTTAATCGCAAAATATCAAATTCTCAAAAATTTAAAAATTAAAAAGTTAAAATTAAACTATTAAACTTGAAAAATCAAATTATTCGCCATCGCATTCTGAAAGATATTATATTAAAATATTAAAATTCTAAAACAATTAATTGCATAATATAAGTGAACCCTCGAACACCAAAGATGACGTACTCATATTTAAAATAATTGTATAGGTAGAAGAAATGTCTAAAATCCGAAAGTTCAAATTAAAAACCAAGTATGTTCACAAATGTGAATAGCGTAAATCATTAAAAACCCACCAAAGAGCATCCTATCAATAATTCAATTCACAATTTTTGAACGATTTTTCTCTCATATTTAATACAACAATCACCACTTCTATATTTTGCTCACATATATATTTGCTCATATATATATATATATATATATATATATATGGTATAGATGAAACATGATAAAAATTCAACTATTAAAAAAAGGGAATATCTTCACACTCAATCTCTCATCATCTGTAATGCTCAAGTGAACTACATTTTCACCTTAAATACAAATTCAATGAACTTCAGAGACGATTTAGGAAAGTACTTATTTTAATTCATACATTTATTACAATCTTATGCAGTAAGTACAAACTTCACTCAATGATTAACCTAACCTTAGAAGCTGAATACATTTATATGAAGAGAAAAGGAATGGAAAATATTCAAAGAAAGCCGGTGTCATTTTCCTACAATGTGCATAAGTAATCATTCATATCCGCACTTCTTTTACAAAGTAAATGGCCCAGAGGCTACAGTACCATCAATCAAGCGCGAGTTAAACACGTGTTAGAAAAACGCAGCTTACTTCTTTCATATAAGTAATTTCTTTGATCGTATGTGCGGATGTTTTATGATAAAAAGTTTTCTTTTTTCAGTATCTTTAGTTGAAAGGTGGTTCCGGGAATGTAAATATAATTGTCAAGTTTTTTCATCATTTTTTTTATTCGGCAATAGTAAGATTTCGTATGGTTTTACTAGATAACATTTAATAGATAATGCAATGTTTTAAAAAAAATGTATGCAAAAAGAAAAAAAACTGCAAAAAAATACACAACGGAATTTAGGGCTATGTAATGATGTAAAAAAATACTACTTTTTTAACTTTCATATAAATACAGATTTCATATTCAAAACATATCCGTTCGTATTTACTTTTTTTCATCTAGATATAGATATCGAAATAGATATGTGTGTATTAGGGAAGGTTGGCTGTGGCCTTAAAACCATGTTTAACCCAGCAATCTTAGTTAAAAAGGTTAAGAGTTTGCTATTGTACTGCAGAGGCTGTCTTGTTTTTGACTTACACTGACTTGTTACTTTTCTATTTATTGCGCGGTTGTTGTTTTTAAAAATTTAGTACATAATAATATATAATTGTAATAATTCACTTAAATTTTCTCTCGTGGAATTTTATTTCACAATAGTCTTGAACCTTTCAAGACTTCCCGTGATAATTTTTAGTTTACCTACCCAGCGAGAAATTACCACAACTTTATTTTCAAAAAAACTGAAACGTTAGCGTTTTTAAAACAGGATAATGAAAACCTGCATCATCCTGTTGAATCAAGCACATGTTCTGACCAATCAGAAAAATCTTTATCGGAAACTAAATGTTTCTAGAAGCTTCCGGATGACTCAAACCTATAAAAACTGAAGTCTCCAGAGCGAACAAACAATGGATTTGTGTACCGCTATCACATGCCTGCGTCTCTGCACGTTGTGTGCCGTCACTGTTTGTGTTGCGTGTGTTTTTTAAGTAGGTAATAAAAATGTGTAACTAAAATTATAAGATCCCTGATCCTTTCCCCGACTTCAAGAACCAAGAAAAAACATTTTTTTGCGACAAAACTGTTCTAATATTAAGGGAAAATGCCCTAAAATAAGTGCAAATTATTTCATATATACAATAAATAATAAATAAATATCTTCTTGATTAGTAACAATTTTTGTTTTTTATTCTAGAGAATTTATTATTTTTTCATGAAGTTCGCCAAGCAACCATTTCGAAATAAACTCTTCCGAATTTATGAAGATAATTCGGTTTTCATAATGTATATTTAAAAGGAAACCGAAAGAACAAATAAAAAAGTCCTTATTATGGATAAAGTAGCACAGTCTTTCAGAAATACATTCTATTTTTTAAAGTTCTGGTGCGTTAGCTTTAAAATGATAAATCAATAAAAAAACTATTTGCAATTAAAATTTTGCAATAAAATTATTAAATTTTGTTTTTAATACAATCCCTCAATTTAAGTCCTATACATTAAGAATCAAAGTTAATAAAACAAGATTTAGATTATTTTTTGTATTACATACTTACAATTTAGTCCAATACCTTAAGAATCAAAGTTAGTAAAATAAAAAATTGTTTTTTTTTTAGACATAGAGGCAGGCAATCGATTATTAACAAATCTTTATTAAGTAGTTAAATTAATATCCTGAAGGTTCAATGCAATAAAATTATATAGGAATTAATATTCTGTACAATATTAAACTGTTCTTAAAATGAAAAAAATAGCATTTATCTTTTAGATTTGCAGTCTTGTAAATGTTTTAAAAATCTATTAATTCGAAAAAGATCTTTTTGCAGAAATACCGAATCGAAAAATGAGTTATTTCCCTTTAATCCATTCCTCTTTCCTATTACCTTTAGCAAATTAATTATCTATTCTTCCTTTTTAAGAAAACTAGGCGATATACAATCGTTAGAAACTGATTGAAAATAAATTAGTTTCAATAATTTTCATTTTAGAAACGCGATCTCAAAAAGAAAGTTTATATTTCGTGTTCATTATTTAGAAAAATAATAATAATAACAGCAACAAAAAAAGATGCATCCACACACTTCTTTTCTCACAAATTTCAGAAATGTTTTAAGATTTACGCAGAATCCTTTTAGGTGTTTATACCCCAAATTAATAAATTTCTATCTTCGTTTTTCTGTAAGAACCGTAAACAAACAATCAAATAAAATGTAATTAATGAGCAAGTAGAAAACTTTTCCCCGCCTAAATACCTAATGATTAATACTCACGAAACCCTCCAATGAATTTAAATTAAAGTAACAAATCGTTCAGCCATAAGGTACGAAAATAAAAAAAACCTTTAAAAGGATGGAGAAATGTTATAGAATCGAAATTAGAGAAATTACCGGAGAGAGTCAATAAAAGCCATGAATCTTAAATTTACTCCCAGTTTCATCCTTTTTTAATTTTTCTTTCTTTTTTTTAATAAAAAAAGTAAAAATTGAAGCTTTCCAACAATTAATTTAAACCAAGAGAAGAAGAAGAAAAAGTTATCAGTTCATTAAAAGTCCTAACCACAGAAACCAACCAAATAAACCAAGATATCTGGGTATCATAAAAGTAAATAGGATTATACTCGGAGATTTTGTTGGGAGGACGCCCAACTGCAATTAAGACGGTCGCAATTACTTTTTCGGATTTTAATTTCGTATGGGGGGGATGGAAGCTAAATAGCTCGCAGCTAATACTGACCCAAACCGAAGCTAGCAAAAGAAAAAGAAACTTGGGTGACACTGTATTGCAGTGCGCACATGAATGCAGATGAGGATTTTTATTTCTTCCTCTTCCCTTTTTTTGATTGTTTTTCCCTATCCATGCAGATGCAGTAAGGCCGGAATAATTAGCTATTTGAACTTGACTTCTGATTCGACTCGCTTTGTAAACATTTCTTAGACCGAATTATACCCAATAATTACGTTCTTTCAACAATGAAATGAAATATTAATCAGGGCTTAAGGCGGCAAAGGGAAATGTGGTCATGACTCGCTCATACTTTTCTTTCTTTTCCCCTTCTCTCTCGCTCATCCCCGCAGTTTTTGGGGTTTTGTTTTCATTAAGTTTCAGTGTCGAGAACGGAAGAGGAAGTAAAAATTGAATATTTATGAGCAAATCTTGAAAACGAGCTTTAATCATTAATTTTAATCTAATGTTCTTTTTCTTTGGATAAGTATGTATGTGCACCTTCTACACAAATCAAACGGTGAAAAACATGTGTTCGAATAGCGGTAAGAATCCTAATTAAGATAAATTATTTAATACAAGAGCTTCCATTTTACGAAAAAGAAAATGTTTCTTGGTTTATGTTCGTGAACCATATTAGTTGATGAAACGTACTGTATGGTAGATATAAACACATCGTTCCAGAAATAATATAATTGAAATCTAAAATAGTCCAATATTAAGGGGATATAGAATAATTAACTGCGATATTTAGAATAGTTGATTGTGACATAATTGGAGATATAATTCTATATCAAGAATTTTTAAAGTTAGAATCTTTTTAGAATAATAGTATTGGAATTTTTATAAAATTCTTGATTTGGAATCTTAACAGAATCCAGTGGATAGAGACAAAATAGTTATTTTATCCCATTCCAAGAGACGTTTAAAAGCTCATCTGAAGGGGAATGAGTTAAGAGATTGTCTCAGTTTTATGTCAAAGGTGACATTTGTAGAAAAAGCTTTCTATAAGAATTTTTAGTACTTCCGAAATACAATCGACCAATTTCACCAAACGAAAAAATATTGCCAGTTAAAAAAATACAACCCAAATGAGATATTTTTATATTGCGATATTTGCTAGTCACTATTATAACTGTTTAATACAATGTTTGCACGTAAGCGAAAAAGGTAGCTACTATTGGCTCTATATCACGGTATTTGGGGACGTGCTTTGATACGAAATCACCGAATTTTGCCACTTTTGTTCAGTACATTTGATTGCTTAATTATCAAAAATATCTTTTTGATAATCAGCTGAATAAATAAGTAACTTTTAAGTAAAATAATATTCATTATGCTATAAGAGTGAAACCCATTGCTCTAGGTTTAAGTATCAGAAGTAAAACTGGATTTAAAAAAATGCTTTTTGTTAATTTTATTCCTAAACCTCTAAACGTATTCGAAATACAAATTTTATGCTATTCGGGAACCAATAATAAATGTACTTAGATGTTTATATATATGCAAATGTATTCATTTGGGTACTACAACTAAACAACTGGGAAATATTCGCATAAATAAATGAAGAAAATTGGCAGATAGAGTACCACATGCGGTTTGAACAATTACACTCATAGATTCAAAAGAAATTACTATATGCCCTTTAAATATTTATTTCTTCTTAATTTTTTTTAAATGAAATCACAATCAAGTGTAAACATGCATATTTTGTGCCATGTTTGTAAAAACTTAATCAGTTCTCTGTACAAGCAATTAAAGATTTATTTAATGCCTATCCAAATACACATTTCTTCCCTTTTCTCTAATATTCTATAAAATAGAACCAGAAAAAATAATTTTAAAACTCATTGAAGCTTAGGAAATAAACTCGAAAAACAAAAGGGTAAAACTATTTTGAACAATTCGTGGTTTCTTTAAAAATGGCCCAATGCTTTATTCTAATATTATTTACAAATAAGCATACATATTTATTTTAAATAAAGAAATAATACATGTATTTAACATTCTTTCAAGTATTTTAATTTTCCCGATATTCATGATTAACACAAAGCTGTTGGCAACCACCTACTTTTCTTTTTTTCATCATTAATGAATAATGAAGCTCTTGCTTTTCCTTTATTTATTTTTTTTTATTTTTATTATTTTTTTCCTCTCGTTTCAGCCAATGCTTATTGATCTTGGTTGAAATCTCAACTTTAAAAAAAACTATGGAAGCAAAAAAAAAAAGTCGGGGAATCAATATTTGCAGCCCAGATATATATTTTTTTCTCATTCAAATGATTTTGTTTCCTTTTGTTTCGAATTGTAAATATAATTTTTTTATTCGAATTCTTGTTTAACTTATTTTTTCAATTAGCTATTTTTTACCTCTCTCATTTTAAAGTAAAGCAATTATTTACTTTTGAAAGGAAAGCACTTATACTACTTGAATTAAAAATGAATATGAATAACAAGTTTACATTAAATAAAAAACTAA
The DNA here is from genome assembly GCA_019973955.1 of Trichonephila inaurata madagascariensis. Taxonomy (NCBI): domain Eukaryota; kingdom Metazoa; phylum Arthropoda; class Arachnida; order Araneae; family Nephilidae; genus Trichonephila; species Trichonephila inaurata. The sequence continues at coordinate 308,416 of BMAV01022702.1, forward strand.
AGGAATACGATGAGGAAAAATTTATTTACATATCTGATGATTTTCACCATTCCGTGCAAGTTTTTTTTTATCGATAGTAAAGTATAAAAATTTTATTAAATAACACGATTTAAAAAGAAAAAAATATATAGAAAAAATATTAATTTTTTTAATGATTTTTTCTATAATAAATACTAACACAAACATAAAGTTTGCTAAACAAAAATTAAAAATGCATCTTTTTCCAAATTTGTATCTTTTTTCAATATCTTCGTCTAACGCAAAAAAAAAAAAAAAAAAGTGATCTACTTTGTAAGCTATTTCGACACAGATTTTCATACTATATTTCTACTAACTTGTAAATATAATTTATATAACATTTTACAAATATTTATTTACAGTATCATTTTTTCATTTTGCACTTAAGTATATAAATTTATGCTTGAACTATGCTTTTTCCTGTAGAAAGCAAAATGTTTAAAAAATAATCTTCTATATTACAATATTAAATTAACTTTTACTTTCATATGTGTTATGGAGATTTACATTAACTCTATACATATTTAAAAAAGTCATCGAAAGTAACTATAAATATAATCACGATTATCATAATTGCGATAATTTGTATAAATATGCAATTTTTTTAATTCAAAATCATGTTTCGAATCGGAATTCTGCTCAGTCGAAATCTATTTTAAAAGAGTATAAAAATAAAAATAGCTTAAACTCACGAAGGCAGCAGATGTTTTTCTAAGATGATTGAAAAAAAAATACGAAATCCAACATTTATAAATATTTTTACATCTGATCTAGGAAAATATCGCAAGCCTACCATTTATTTATCTTTTTTTAAAAAAGTGCCTACCTTATATTTATTTTTTTTAAAAAAAAGTATTTGCAAAAATTATTAGTAGTGTGTCCGATGAAAAATTTGCTTCATATTTTTTATGTTTGAACTTAATATATGTAGAAACAAATGGAAAATAGTTCATATTAAAGTTTTAAATGTTAAGTGTACTTTGAAACTTATTTACGTTAAAAGGCCTTAGTTTATTGATTTATAATGTAAAAAATTAAAATAATTCTAAGAATTTGTATGTAGAATAGAATAAGTAAACGTTCAATGAGATTGTAAAATATATTTTGAAAAGATTTCAAGTTTCTAATTTTGTGATTTCTCTAAAATGTATTGCAAAAAATGGGAATGTAAATTTTACAGGTTCTGTTTTAATCTATCCATAAAATGAAGTTAAATTACTTAAGAAATAAGTAAATAAGCAGATATACTCAAATGGTACATAAATTTTATTATGCAATTATAATCCATCTACAATCGACAATTTTTCGATAAATAAAAACTAAATAAAAAGTTATTTATGTTTATTTAGTATTTTATAGTTTACTTTTTTTCATTTAATTATCAACTTTGAAGATCGGGAGGGACTCCTTGTGGCGTTGTTATCGTATATAACTTCTCTTCTCTCTCTCTTTTTTTAAAGTGGAATTTTTATGTTTAAAATAACACTAATTTTAGCATAATATCTAGATAAATGGGGAATTTTCAAATTTCTTGATCGTATTCAAACAGTCTAAATCATACATAATTTTCCAGAAATTTATGTCCTACGGTCTAAAAATTTAAATATTATTATTAATTCTTTAATTCAATTCGAAATTAATAATACATTAAAATTTTTATATTTTTATTGAATTTAGGTTATGATGGAATTCACATTAACAGAATAGTAGTACAAAATACGTTCTGCTCTCTCACCAATTGAGTAAGTTGAGTGGTTGAAAAATTAATTTTGTCTTTTTTTATAGTATTCACACTAATGCATCTGTGGCATCTCGCGCCACAGATTCCTGATAATCCCAACAACGGGAATTTAGAAAACGTATCTTCCCTATTCGATGGGGGAAATTCAAATAATTAAGGGGAAAGCAATTAATTATTTCGTTTGGGACTGTGGCATCGATAATTTTCATACCGATTTATTTTTATTCAATAGATTGATGCATGTAATATTATCGTCTGATTTTATGTTGATGTTCTAGTAGTTGTTCTATATATTACGTGGTTTTGGTTTGTTGATAAAATGCTGGAAGAAAATTTTGCAATGGTTTGAAATTGAAAAACACGTACCTTGGAATATTAAAATATATTACAGCATCAATTTAAATTTTAATATGTTTATAAGAAACATTCATAGAATAAAACTGCAGTCAATGGGACTAAATTCCTGACGGTCACATGATAAATATTCTTTATTGAATTAAAAACTGACATTCGACTTGTAAGACAGATAGATTAAACTTCAAACTCGAGATGTACGGATATCAAGAGTCTTCAAAAAAAGTTTTTCCAAGTAAAAAAAACCCAACTTTTACATTACACGTGCACTTTCAATCAAGTGCATTTCGTTTGCTCATGTGTATTATTACTACTGACAAATATGTAACATTTAAATGAAAGTTTTTCAAAAAAGCAAAAGTTGGCATCACATCGGCGAAGCGAATGAACTGATTGGCTGGATACACACATATGATATTACTTATCATGAGACTATGACGTCATATGAATTTATGAACTGATTAGCTGAAAACACGTGAATATAGTTATCATGTGAATATGATGTCATATGAATTCAGAATTTTAGACCATTCTTAAAAAACACGAAGCCAGAATCAGTTTTAATTTTATTTATTGAGCCAAAAGTATACTTGTTCGTATTTAATCTAACTACTCGAGTTTAAAAACGAGAGTCTCTAATTAAAAAATGGAATTTCTTGAACATAATTCGTATTTTTCCTTTAAATAAATTATATGTTTATATGTAACTATGGTTCAAATGATTCCCTACTTTATATAATAAAATTTCTTCTAACTCATCCAAAGACTATAAATATATAAAAGTTTTTTGAAAATTTTACTTCTAAATTTAAGTAGAAATTTTTATTATCTTTTTTATTTATAGTTTACAGACAAAAAGATCGCACATATCTTTCTCAACAAAATAATAGAATTCTCGGGGGGCGGGGGGGATGTAGAATTCCAATCGATGCATGAAAAATCGTCATTTAACAATAACTAAATTAAAATATTTATTTAAATATTCAAAGTTGTTATTTTTTGTAAATATTACCGATACAATTTCAACAAAGCAGTAACATAAGAAAAAGATTGATTAATATTGCAACATTTCCCAACATCTGTTAAATCCCCGCAGAATTCTTCCCCAAATTTTATTTCATACAATGAAAAAAATATTCGCAAAACAATACGAAGCAGTACTTAACTGACTAACATTTATTCTATAATTCCACTTTTCAAAAAATTTTCAATAATAAACGAAAAATATTGCCTTGATTGAATGCTTTTTTGAATTCATCTAATTGTTTTAAAGTCAGATTAAAATACGAAATATAATTCGGAATGGAAATTGTCTGCTGATTCAGCATTATTGTGCGATAGCAAGATGATAATTGTTCCACATTAATTAGTTGATTGCATTCAGACACACATGAATTTATATACATAGCTCACCTGATACGCATTGATTTTCAAGGTATTCCACCTGTCGTAAAGATCTTCTGAATGCTTCAGGTGCTGTTCGACGATCATGGCGGCTGAGAACACAGGTCTTATTGAAACGATCATAGCGGGCAGAACGGCACACAAAGCTATCTTCAATGCTGCATTTTTCCAGACAAATGTCTCGAGATTCGACATTGGAAAGAGGTTTGTCATCATATCCGAACAACTGCACACCTGGAATTCGGTCAAATGCCCATTGCCTAGGACACGGTTGATCTGGAAGAAAGAATACAGATAATTAGTATCAAAATCACTTGAAGAGGGTACACAGCGGTAAATTTGCCGAGTAATGGCAAATATACTGTCTAAAGATATCCGACTACCCTAAAATCATGATTTCTTTCAAAAATTGACAATTTTTTTTTTTGATTTTATAGGTTATCTTATTAGTTTAATAAAAATACCAAGTTTTTTTATTTTCCATTCACTAGAACAAAAACTACAAGTGTTTCAGTAAAAGCAAATGCCATAACTTTACAAAAGATGTCAATCTTTAAAATGCGCTTTACTCGAAATGTGTTTTTTGTTTCAAAAGTCTCAAACGGGGACAGCAATTGCTCAGAAAGTTTTGAAAATAGTTTGCTGAAATTTTTTGCTTATGTTCTGTATAACAGTAGAATTGTTTTGACCTTCAGATTTATCAATCACTGTTTTATTGCAAAATTTACAGTCCTTTATGTGAAAATAATCACTGTTTTTTTTAAAGCAATTTCATATAATCACTAAGATAAAGTACTCTAGTTTTTATAAAAATTAAAATATTTCTTATCTTGAAGGTCATTTCAAACATGAATAACAAAGCAGCACATCAAAATTGAAAAATTGAGAATTTGTTCATAAAATATTTTTACAGAACGGGCCCCGTTTATATAATTTTTTGTACATTTTCCCCAGTGTTTTCACATTTTAATAATAATAATATTTTTTTTTTCTGTTTTCAATTTTAGGATTTTTCTTAAAATATACCAAATATATCTAAAAACCACAAAAAATTCCCATATCTCTATTTTTCATTAAAAAGTCTTCGCATGTAATCGGATACCTTAAGGCTATTTTTGGGTAAAGTACGAAGCTTGAATTAAACACGAAGCACATTTTCAGACAGAAAAATGCCCCAATTTCCATGAAAATTTGCAATATTGTAAGTCATACCTCTAATAATAATACAGTGTTTTAAAAAATTTCAAAATAGTCCATGAATACTTTCTTTTTTGTTTTAATACGGGAAGGCAAAGCCCATTTAACATTACGGTATAGGATAAAAAATGCGAAGCACATTTTATACCAGAAAAAATGAATCCACTCGATTAAAAATGAGAAATATGATAAAAAATGCTGCTCTCTGAAGGATAGTGAAGCCAGAATATCATATTAATTTTTCATTTCTTTTATATCAGAAAAAAATGTTCCAAAAAATTTATGTTCTATACTTTAACATTAACCGAAGACAGCCTTCTGATCTACTGATAATGATACTTGGACTTGAACTTAACAAAAAGGAATTGTTATATTTTTATTTCTGTTTCAAATTGATCTTTTAAAATATTTTAAGTCTAAAATGATTGAAAATTAAGGAAACTTAGAAAGTGAATAAAAATTCATGTATTATTTTTTATTATATTTTTCGCTTCGTTTCTTTTTCCGTATTCCTATTTGTAATAACGTATTTCTTTCTAAGTATACTATGTTACTTTAAATTTAAAATCTCAAACAGTTTTTGTTTTGAAATCTTAAAAGAAGAATTATTCACGTTTGCAATTCAGTTAAATTATCTTAACAAAATTGTTGCAAATGCATCAATGACTTAAGAATATTTCTACAAGAAAGAAAAATGTAAAGGCAACTTTGGTAAAAAATAAAGAAAGAAGAAAATACAGTCAAACCTCTATATCGAGGATTTTTCTATGTAGCGAACTTTTTCCTGGAACCTTGAACATTTCACGATTTTCTTCGCAAAATAACCTCTCTATAGCGAAGTGCATTTTCTATATAACGAACTTTTTCTTTTGTGATTCAATTTTTGTTCTACCTTTTTTAAAAGTATTTCTGAAACAATTTCAAGTTATTCTCTCTTTAATATATTTTATGGTGGTCATAAATCTTGAACTTGTTTTATTGGATCCTAACTCGCCGACAGCAATAGTTTTGGGCGTTTCATCCAAGAAATGCAACCTTGAACACCACATTAACCAGTTCACTAGAAACATCTTCGATATTCTCTTTCGCCCTCAGTGGAGTTGTCCCATGTCTCCGTGTTTTAATTATAAAATAATGTACGTTTAATATTATTTGTAGGCTTTAAATTATAAAATGTCCTTATAAAATTCATTAATTTTAATACAAAATTATTTCCATAATATTGAAAATACAGTGAATTCTTCAACATTCTTTTTTCTTGTTTGCAGTTTTTCTTTCTTTCTTTTTTGATGCGTAAGATATATAAAATAAACATATATTAATTGAAAAGAAGGCGTGAATAATTGCTTTTTTTAATATATAGTTTTTATGAATTTAAAATTTGTTTTATGTGTTTTATAAAGTATATTAAAAGATGAACCTATATATAACGAATTTTCCATTTAACGAACTTTTTTCCGAGATTTAGCGACTTCGTTATATAAAGGCCGTACTGTATTTTCAAACTGTTTTCATTTTATGAAAATGCTTCAATGATAATAATAATATTATGTCCGTAAAATTTATAACTTCTGCATTTAGCCTGAATTGAAGTGTTTTTTTAAAATCCAACATCATATATTATATTTTCAAAGTTGTGATCAATTGAAATAATACATAACCAATAGGGTGTTTTTTTTTTAGATTTCTCTACTCTAATATTATAAAATATGAATTAACTCACTCCTAAGCTATTAGTTCAAAAATTCTAACTCAGACTGTATATTGAAGTTTTAGCTATATATACACGAACTTTTAAATTATCGTTGGAGTATTTTCCATAAAAGATGATTCTTTTGAAAATAAGTCATTTTTTTTTTCATTGTTTGTCAGAAAAATTGCGTTTAAATAATTTTTATTGCAAGAATATTCTTAAACTAATTTTATATGAATATTTTAATTAAATTAACGCTAAATATCAAATAAATAATTTATTCATAAGAATTTTAAAACCACTGTTTTGAACGTAGTCCGTCCCTTTAAGATAAATAATTCTTTCGAATGATTAAATAAGCTTACATTGGTTTTTAAAAGTCTTACAGAATTATTAAAAACAAAAGTATTTGAACACAGGCACTGACTCTTACACACACATACACAATTTAACGCAAATGGTGAGAATGTTTACGATAAATTTTACTAATTATACTTATGGATATTACTATTTAAATGTTTATTTATACATTTATTCCAAATTTTATAAATTATAAATATTAATTATAATTTTAAGTATCTAATTAAGTCAGTATTTGCAAAATATATTAAAATACGTATCAAAATCTGTATTAAATTCGAGATTAAGTAAAATGTAATTAAACGACATACCACTAAAAAAAAATAAATAAAGATAACTCAACTGATGAAAAACCAAATTTTGTACTCTGCACAAGTGATTTTACAGAAATTTATGAGTGTAATGATCAAATTATGGTAATTTTTAACTCCACCTTCAAATTGGAGAATTCACACGTGAGTATGTCTGCAGAACAGTAGGAGTTACACCCAAGACCAGACATAGTTACGCTTCTGATTAAACTGCATGATAGTTTAAAGTAATTAATCTTATTTACTTTTTTCTCATTGATAGTTAATGTTTCTGAATATATTAATACCTGTTTTATGCTTATAATTAGCCAAAGATAATATTCACTCTATGATGCTGAATTTTTTTGAAGGGGAGAATAAATTATTTTAATGAATTCCACACCAGCAACAAAAATAATTTTTTTTTTATATTCTGCTCAATCCATAAAGTTATTGATTAAATTATGTTAAAAAGGTCTCGTACAAAACCACTAAAAAGACTGAATAAGAACCATGAAGATAGCCAGAACTCCATTTTATGCGTTAACTCAATAACATTGATTAAGTTACGTTAATAAATTACTTTTCAAAGACATTAGAAGAGCAGTAATAAGTGCATCAAAAGAAAACTAAATGTCTTTCCATCGCCAGTGGAGGACGTTATCGATTAATTTTTGTTAATAAATTTCTCAATAAAGCCATTAGAAAGCCTTGATAATGTCAGAAATACTAAGAGATGTTTTAAAAGAAATTTCTTTGTTTAAATCTCGTTGAAAAACTTCTTTAAAGTATAATTCTTTTAAGTGATTGAAATTTTTTTATTATATTGTTTGAGTCTTACATCCCCAAATACGTCAGAAACATATGAAAAAGGAGGAATCGATTAAATTATTATGTGTGTGTTGTTTGAAATCTAAAAAGTTCTTTTTATTATTTTTATTTTTTATTTAAATTGATTTATACGAGGACCATTCAGAAAACAAAGATTGTTTAATTGCAGAAAATGAAAAATACAATATTTATTGGAATATATATATACATAATTTGCGAATGTGAGAAATTATTTAACAACTATATTTTTATTGTTGATGTTATATTGATGAACGAGTCCTTTTTTGCAAGAAATCTGAGTTATTGTACATGTAGACACACACAAAAATGCACATTTTAATCACAACACAGAAAACACAAAATACAAAAATACACACGCGCGTTACATGGTGACGAAGACAAAAGAGACAGACAGCTTTTCCTGGGATTCTTGGTTATCGTTATTTCCGTCAGGCGGGCAGTCAGTAATTAATTGTTTATGCTCGAGTCCTTAAGGCCAGGATCATTACAAATTAAAAACATGTTCAAGATGAAATTAATGGGAATGTTTACATGTATATAGGAGCAAAGGCGCGATTCACATTAATCACGAGATCTCCGGAACCATTAGATTTACATTGAAATTTGTGAAATATGTTTCTTTTATTGTGTTGAATGAATTGTGGATATCGAATTCCGTAGGAGGCTGTGGGAAATTACGGGGATGTTATAGATAAGAAAAAAGTCCCCTTTTTGAACAATTAGACCTTTAGACGTAATTTTTCAAGCATATTACTTTTATTGAGATCCCCTAAGAATAGAATTTGAGGAAATCGACTTCGAGAGTGGAGGGCTACAGAGGGAAGAAGGATGAATATGTTTCTGTTTTAAAATTCAAATCCTACCCTTTTTAAATAAAGAGGAGTGGATTATATGAATATTTTCCTATACAATCGAAAGTTAGGACTTAGGTAAAAATGACCTAAAAGGTCACTAAATACACATACTTATAATGTCATGAAATAGTCAGTACAGCGATCTGGCAACAGCTAGTCCTATTATATTCTTAAGATTCCTCAAAGCGTCTTAACATAATCACCTCCTACCTTTAAACATTTGTTGTATCCCTTCATGACATTCAGAATGTCCATGTTACGTTTTTCTGCTTCAGTGCATCAAGTCCGGTGGTCATTGCACCCTACAACTACTCTTCATTACTTCCAAAATGTTTACAGCCCAGAAACTATTTTAGCTTAAGCAGAAAATGGTAATCGTTATAAGAAAGGTCGGGACTGTAGGGTGGATGATGAAAAATTTCCCATCCAGTAATTTTTGAGCAACAGCAGTATGAATGCAGATATTGTTATAAAGAAGCAAAATTATTCTATAATGCATGTTTTATATGCTCTCACCACATCCACTTTAGTTAGAAAATAACGCTCTAAAGTGAATACCTGATTTAATGCACTAGCGTCAGACGAGTGTATCATGGGAACTCAGAAGCTCGTGATTAGTTACTACAAATGTTTAAATTGAGATGGTGATTATACATAGAAGTGAAGAAAACAGCACTTATATATATATAACATTATGTTTTTTTCCAATAAATATTGGGGTTTACATTTTATATAGATAAAAGATCTTTATTTTCTGCATGACTCGTAAAAAGTTCAAAGTTCATTTAAGATTAAAAAATATATATTTAAGACAGTATCAATAAACTCAACACCACACATAAAAAAACGTTTCGTAAAAAACATAAAGCGAGAAAAAAATTGAGTATGCTTTTACATTAGTATCAATCACTGAGAAAAAGCAGTTAAAGAAAGATGAAGCACATATTTTTTATATACTTTCGCTAAGCCGAAAACTCTTTGAAATTTGTCTAAAGGAAATAGGTAGATTAAAAGAAAATAATGATGTCTGTTTTTGAATAATTATTACTAAGAAAATTTCCTTTTTGTAGACATGAAACATTTTCATTTTGTTCAAAGCGATTTTTACTCAAAAATATTTAAACTATATTGCGCTTTTTCCTTCCAATTTAATTTTTGTTTTCTTTTTCTTTCACATGTTCTATTTATCTACAAAAAAGATATGCTAAAAGTGCCATGCATTTCTGTGTTAATTATAACGTAAACTTCTCTTAAAATATCGAAGAAATTTTCCAAATTTAAGTGCATATTTTAAAAGATTTTTTTTTTTTTTTTGCAATCAATGAATGGAATTGAAGTAAAAAATATTTGGATTGTAATAAATTAAAACATGGCGAATCAATGATTAAGCATTCTACTTATTTTTAATTGCTAAAAATTGATAATATTGAATGTATTTTCATGAATTATCAACAGAAATGGAAGTTAATTACGTAACTAATAAAAAACTAAATTTAATTTTTATGTATAAAATTTGCTTTTGAAATACCCACTTAATAATAAAAGAAACAAGGTCTCATATTTCCAAGAAAATAATTTACTGTACTGTAAATCCTCTCGAGAGACGACTTCATCTCGACCAATCAGAAAGCTCCCTTTTACATCTAGCTAAATTCACCCATTTTTTCCAAATTTTATTTCAGATATCTCAGCGGCATCTGGATTGGCTAGGCACCACCTACCCTCCTAATAAGTAACTTATAACAATTTTCGGGGTTTTTTCTCTTTTTTTTAACTTAAATTTTCTCACATCTTAAATTAAATTCACTTTTTCATCCTAAAGTATTTTAAACTATTCAGGTAATCTTATTTCTATATACCGTAAAATCCGACGTATAATGCGCACTTTCAACACCAAACTTAAGGTTGAAACTTCCAGGTGCTCGTTATAAGCCTGGTATAAACTGACAGCTTCAAAAATAAAAAAAAACATGAGCATAAAAAAAAATTAGACTTTTACATAGATTAGAATACAGTTTATTTAAAAGAAATGACATACCTAATGAACTCATAGGGTTGTAGTTCTAGAAGTATACTGTCTTTTTAAAAGTCAAGAAATAATACCTCGAATAAATGACTTCAAAACAGAAGAGCATTGGACACGTATTTTCCAGGTTCCTTCGTTAAAGGGCTGCGCAATTATACAGTTAATATACCTAAACATTAAAAATTGCAGCTTGAAAGTATAGGTGCGTGTTATACACTGGTACGCGTTATACGCCGGATTTTACGGTATTTTTTTTTTATTATTATTAATGGGCAAGTGTCAATAAATCGCGCAAATTAGTCTAAAATCACAGATTAGATGTTAGAACCCACAAGGTTTAAGTACTCCAGATACATACCAACGACTTTGCAAAGACTAAGAGAAGTGCGAGGTGTATTACTGAGAAAACTTTTGAAGTAAACACTGCTGTTTCTAAATATATTTTTAAAAGGAAAACAAAATCTCCAACCCAGAAATATAAAGACAAGAAAACCATTCCTATTAATATAACAAATCTTTTAATAAAATATTTAATGAACAAAACTAATATAAAAACATCCCCTTTTTATCTATTGCAGTGTCCAGACATATCTAAATCGAATATATTTCCCGACTGGGAATATTCCGTAATGACATATGGTATATTGAATTCACCAGAGATAATCTGTGTTAGAAGAAAAGCTGTTTTT
>BMAV01022702.1:320255-333675 GCA_019973955.1 Trichonephila inaurata madagascariensis
TATGACTATAAATGCAAACGAACAGAATATAAAAAAATGGGCATCTGCAATCTCTATTGGATGTAGTTGAAACTGATCAAGCAAGAGAAGAACTTGATGAAATAATGCATATTAATCATGATAGCGTAAGTAAATTAAAAAAAAAAAACTGATGAACAGGAAACGTTTTTTTCAAATGCTACCTAAAAAATTCCATCAAGAACGAAAATAAGCCAAAATTGTATCACAAGACACACCTTGCCCTGTCAAAAAGACACAAGCAAGAAAAAGTTTAACATGTTATTTATCAATAATCAAAGAACAATAACTTGAACCAAATGTGAGAGTTTTGCCTGCAAATATCATTCCTGTAATGTCAGTGAAAAATGTCTGTGATTTGTGTCTTTTAGTAATGCACATTTGAAACATTTTAGTTCAGTTTGATTGTTTTTTTTCTCAAATTTTTAAAGAAAAATTGAAAATTCCTTAAAAGTAGGTAAGTATACTTTCTCTTAATTAAATTTTTAACTGAAATTACGATTTTTATCGCGTGTAGTAAAAATAATTAAACATATATATAAAGGATTGAGGTGACTTCGTCACTCCGCGACCATTAACGTTAGCATCGAGTGTGTGTGCGTGACTTCTCTCAGGTTAAGGAATGATTCTTGCTAAAATTAGACTTAAAGTATTATAAAATTTAGTGTTCCTATATTTAAAGAGAAATAACAGAGAACACACATTTACGTAAAGTTCGCAAGGGAAATAACATGAAGAAATGTATTTTTATTATAACCTCATGTATGCGTTTACAATGAAAACAACGATAAATTAAATGCTATTCCGAAAGATAAAGGCAAAAGTTTCAGGAAAATACGTTATATTTTTTTTTCGCCTACACACACAAAAAAAACCAATGAGATGTTGAAAAAAAAATTTAAAATGGAAAATGAAATACAAAAAGTATTTAAACTTGAATTAAAGAAGGAAATAATGGACTTCATTCAAAAAAGGAATACATTTAAGTATTTTAAGCAAATTTTTTAATAATATATATATATATTTTAACAAATATAAATATATTCATGAATTTCTTTTTAAATTTATTATCTAGTAATAATTTTGGAATCCATATAATTAAATATTTTTCTTAGATAATATTTTACACCCATCACGAATATCTAATATTTTCTCTTTGGCTTGGGGATAACTAAGAAAACATTAGTCTAGGAATTTAAAAGTAGCGGAAAGTATTTGATTAAGAAGTTAAGTTTTATCTCAAAATGCACTCGAGTCACTGAATTACAAAATCGTTTCCATAAAGGGCGAAAACCCTTCTGTATTTAGTATGTATCCTTTCATCGCAATGCATGTTAAAAGTACTAGAGTGACTGTTTCATTTTGATAAAAATTATTTTGATTTTTTTTCCCCAGGAAAACACTCACATACATGAACTTCTTCCTTCTTTTTTGTTGCAGTACCTAACACAAAAATAAATTATTCATTTTAAATTCTTTTTTATCTTATACCCTACAACATATTTTCTACACATAGGTAGGATTTGAATATTAATACAACTGATACATAAGATTAAATGTAAATTTTTAGACTAGGTTATTTTACTGTTCTCAATTTCTCATCATTTGCGTGTTTTTTTTCTGTTGTTGTTGTCATGCCCTTCCCGAAGGGAAGGAATGAAAGTTACCAGAGCCTGAGACAAGTTGGACTTCTACACGATAGATAGCGAAACCACCTATCTCCACCTCCACAATTTAGGCATGGAACTGGCTTTTTTTTCTGATTTGGTCTAATAATGTCTTAAAAAAATAAAAGCTACTTAAATAACATTTAAAATTTCGTTCCTTAAACTGTATTTTAAATGTAGTTTAAAAGAAGTTCAAAATACGAATGTTATTAATCATTTTTATTTTTTTAGTCATTTATTTTTCAATGATAATATCATCAATATTTGTTTTAATACAATATATGATTAAAATAAACATAATATGCATTTTTCTACCAGACCATTTTAGAAATAGAATAGTTTCCTCTGAGAAGTTAATATATCTAAGTTCGTAAATAACAATGTATTCTTATTTAACTTTAAAATTTGTGGTTGAGTTGGCCGCTTTATAAAATTTAAATCACATTTTGTGGCTGAGATCTAGACATATTTTTCAAATAATATGTGGCAACAACTTTAAAAGGTAAATACATTCGAGTTAAAAAAACATTCATAAAAATAATAGAGGTTAGATTTCACGATTATTTTTTCGGTATTTTTCAACCAAAAAGATACTAAGTAAATAAATTAATTCAATTGAAAAAAAATATTTAACCGTTTACATTTCAACATAAGATAAGTGTGATGTGAAATGAGAAAAAAATTTACAAGAAAATTCTTCCAATTTTAACACTTAAATTAATTAACTCTGCTTTAATATTCGAAATATATCTTTTTAACGACATAAACAAACTCTTTTTAAAGAAATAAAATAAATAGTTTATTTTTATCGAGTCTACTTCATTCATATTAATTTCATTTTATCTATGCTTACTTTATTCAGTTATTTTGCTCCAATCATTTTATTTTCTTATTTATTTTAATAATATTTATAAACATTTGAGTTTCTATTTGAACTGCATTTTGAACCAAGCTTGTATTTTAATTTATTTATTTTTTCATTTCATAGTAAGGAAGCAATGGCTTTTAAATATCAACAGTATTCTTATTTAGAATATATATATATATATATATTAAAACGTTGGTATTTTTAATTTTGCCATTGATGTTTTAAAATGGGATTTTTCTAAGATTCTAATAATTTCAAATTTTTATTTCTCGATGGAGTTGTGTTCAATATATTAGTCTAAATTCTCTACAAATTAGAGACGAACTTTATCAATCAAAACCAGAAAACACAAAGATATAAAAAGAAAACTATATATTAAAGGATATATGAGTGATTGAAATTTAAAAAAATGTATGATTACAAACACATTGCTGGATTAGGACAACTTATATATAAAATAATTCATATAAAACTGGGGATGAACATGTTTTGTGGCCAGCCAACTTTCCCCCTTTATGTTAATAGTACTGAGCAACAACCTATTGAAAATAATGGATAGAATGTCTAAATCCATTACAAGATAGAGGTAACTTACCTAAAAATAGCACTTAAAAATGCAGAGCCCACACTAAATCTGAGTGCAATAAATAAGTTATTGCCAGATTCTGGACCCAAATGCAAATTCAAAGCATGCGAATGGCTAAATTGTAGCACTTAACAAAAGTATGAAAAGAGTAGAAATAAAAATTAAAAAGAGAGTTTACAAACTACCATAACTTTAGTGATACTAGAGTTATATATTAATTAAATAATAATAAGTAACTTTATCTAATGTTAGAATATGGAGTTAACTATAACTAGGAAAATGATAAATTTATAGTAATAAACTATTATTATTCTCAGGGATTTTAATCTTTACTATTTAGAATTTCGTTATTCAAATAACTGTTAATAAAATTAATTGGGTATTTCTGATTTAAGCAGTATTTAGTAAAATGTTTATAGTAAGTTTTTTTTCTGATATTTTTGAAACTAGAAAGTTATTGCGTTGTATGTAATTAACAACAATATTTCTGAATATAGAAACACATGTGCATTACTCTCCCAATGAAGAACTTTTATAATATTGAAATAAAATTCTTGTTTTTTGTCCTAAATATTAGTAACTATAACATTATCGTTTAATTTGATATGTATATCAAGAAAATTTGCTTCATTGTTGCTACTATTTGTCTGTATTAAATAAAGATATTGTAAATAAAAATCAGTGTTAGGCTTAAAATTGTCTTGCTTGTCAAAAATGATCATATCATCTATATAACGAAAAATGTAATATTCAGAATTACTAATGAAATTATTTTCAAAATAATGTAAATATAAATTGGCAAGACAGTTGCTAACAAGCCACCTTGTAGCAAACCTTTTTAATCTGTAGATAGTAGTTACCATTATAATATATATAGTTCTCTTTAAGTACAAACCTAAGTAGAGAGCCAAATCTGTCATAGTTAACATTATTAAATAATATCTTTATGTAATTTTACAAGTATATTAATCATATCATCAATATTAATAGAGTTAAAAAGATCTTCGAAATTTAAACTATAGACTGAAGAAATCTTTTTATCTTTCATTTGTTCAATACGTTTTTTACTGTTTTCAAGTTCGGCTGTGGATTTAAAATTATTTATGGTATCTTGTAATATTTCATGGAGAATTTTGCCTGACTTGCTGATATATGTATTTTAATCCATTAGTAACTGTCCTAAATTTGACTGTGTATTTATGAAATTTGGGAGTAAGAAATATATGTGGACACTTAAAATTATTATTAATTGGAATTCTTAATTGTTTATGAAAAGCCAAAATGCGATCATTTATTTCTCTATCAGAAAATGATGACTTAATAAAAGCTGTATTATTATCAAAATATTTGTTGATCATTCAATTATAATAGTATTTACATATGAAGGCAAAATTTCTTGGCACTTTATCTACATAAACTTTAATAAATTTTTTTATATATTAATATATATATAAGAAAAATGAAAAAATATAGATTAAAATTTTAATTTTTTTTAATAAAAATAAAAGTAAATTAAAAGGTACAAAAATGAAATATTTAAACAAATAGTAAATTTATTTAATTAATTTAAGATATTATGGAAAAATAACATATAGGTACTTTGAAGATTTTGAAAAAAAATTGTTTTGTACGGAAATATTAATATATTAGAAATATAAAATTTCAGTCAAGTTCTATGCCCTATATCAATGGCACACACAGGGATATTTCAAGGGGAGGGCCACAGTGTCCAACGCCGTCCATTCCCGTATCATACCTTAATGTGCCACATAAAATTCTTTTGATTTTGTCGATTTGTCGGGAACAAAAAATAGCAATAAATAAATTATTGAATAAATAATTAGCATTATTTAATAAAATAAACTATTTATAACGAATATTAAAGTAAATTTTACGTACTATATATATAGGATAATAATCAAATGAAAAAGAAATTAAGGGTGATGGGGGGGGCGTGCGAACCCGTGCCGCCACCTCCTCCTTACTGATGTATATAAAAAGCATTAACATGCTTATTTTTGTTAAGTTCCTCATGCTGTGTGTCAAAATAAATTTCATTTTATTAAATATATCAGAGCAGATGTAATCGCTCTCCTCAAAATGTTAGTCTTCTTTACAAATGAGATATCGTGATCAAAATTTAAATGATAAATATAAAAAGAATCTCTCTTTCTTTTCAGGTTCTATCATGCATCGCCTAATCGTGCTCTGTATATTATAGTTTAAAATTTGTCTGACATCTCTCTTCTAAGTTTGAGTACATTTCATTGCTAGCTTGAAGAGCATTCAACTCTATGTCTTCGTGACAAGTGAAATTACTCAGTGTAACTCAGTATGAAAGAACATAATGGTTTTATTGTGCAGTCGGTTCATTATAAAGAATCAAAATTCATTTCATTGTGTTTGAATGCCTAATACTTTTTGCATGTGTAACTTAATTTTTTGTTGTATATTACGCATGATTTTCAAGAAAATTTTGCATATTGTATTCTTCTCAAAATCGTTCTGTAAAAAAATATATTAATATAATTTAGGACATTAATTTTTTTTAATAAGGGGAGTTGATTTTTCTGTTTCGGGAAACATATTCTTAGGCTTAAAACTAGCACTATTTTAAGTCTCAACGTATTAAACAGATCGATTGATTACTAACGTCGTTCTTTAAAGTAAACACGAGAGCTATTGGTGATGAGCCTAGATTTTTACAACGAAGACCAAATGTCGAGGACAACACACCTAAACTGATACCGCTACCCAAACTTCCCCATCACGACATAGTTGATTTTGAGCCTTGTGACGTTTGTGATGAATAATGGCAGCGTGATATTGATTAATTTAAACATTTAGTTTATTTACGTCACAGAGCTATTATTTACAGAATATACAATGAAGTTATTAAAATTATTAGAAGATTAATAGAGTTCAAATGATGTGGTTTGTGAGAGAGGAAGTTTCTTTCGGGGTTTGCTCAGTTCGAAGGTTTCAAATCATTTCCTCCCTCTCTGCTCCGGGGATCAGCGGTCGACCTCTTAGCATGCAGTTAGGGACCAAGTAATAACTTTCAAAATGCAGCTGCAAAATGCACGTCTGATGATTATTTTGACCAAGAAGCCTATTTACAGCTGGGTGGCGGGAATCGTTACAGCCTCCATTTATCAGGTCGTCTTCTAGGCTGGACATGTGGCATTAGGATTTGAATCCACGACTGGTCTACGAATTCGCAATTATTATTATTTAGCTACTTAAAAGAAATAACGGCAACCATTAGTTCGTGCCCATAGAAGTGTAAGTTAAATGTTGCATTAAGTGAAAAATAAAACTCTCATATCTTACAAGAATCTTACAAAAACTGACTACATGAAAAGTTTCTTCTGGTTATAACCTATATTTTATCTCAACTACCCCTCGATCTAAAGTCTTATACTAGATAATATTCACTGATTCAAAATACAGGCCGTATATATTAATTAATAAACGCGTTTCATCAAACTTAAGTAACACCTGTTTTGAAAATTTTAAATATACTTTAATTTTTAAAAAAGCTACAGTGATTCAATTCAAGTACTATTTTCTTTTTCAAACATGGATATTCAATTCATCATTATTATTGTTATTCTATCATAGATAAGAAAAGTGTGACGTAGGTAGTATCATCGATAGAAAGTGTAACGAAATACTGAAGGTAAACATCTTGTAATACATACATTAATGATGAAAGGTGTTAGATGTAGGAATTAATTTACCCCTTTACAAATTTCTGCAACACAAATGATTACTTCAATTCGTGCTCTTACGTAATTAGGTCTTCGTATTTATAAATAATTTCAGTATTGCTCACAGTATAATTCAGTGCTATCTATTCTCGATCTATACTTCTGCATCTATTGAATTGCAACCAAGATTCTACATTTGATACCAATTACTTTCTAATAAAATAAACCTTTCGCAAAATATTTATCACACAAACACGTTCCTCTTTTTATCATGAAATCATATCTTTAAGTTCACATCATAAAACCATCAGTGAAAATAAAATACTATTAATGAATATGATAAAAATATATTTAGCCCTTATCTCTCAAAAGTCTTATCTTTCTCTTTTATCATTGTGTAAAATTCTTTTAACCAAATACGATCACCCCCAAATCGAAACAAATCATTGACCGCACTATAGAATTTCCTCATCTACTTACACAAATGCTTCATAATCTTTCCAATGTTGCTTTATAACAACAACAATAAAAAAAAAAGACTTTAGATCCTAAGCATTTAAAAGTAAACGTTTTACAAAAATTTTTTCTCGCCAAATATTTAGCTTCTTTTATTGGGAATTAATATCTATCTGTTAATAAAATCACCAGTCATTATTAATAAAATCCTTATCACTAACTAAGGTCAGAAAATATTTATTTTCTCTTATCTTTGGTTTTTATCATTGCATAAAAAAATTCTTTTCCACTTGAACACAATTATTTATTTTAAATTTAAATAACCATTACCTTACTGTAGAATTAAAGTTAAATCACATCTTACGATTTCCAATTATAAATTCTTCAGTGACAGTTATGTTATTACAAGTACTGGAAAAATTCTTTTTGTCCCTTGTTCTAAAAGTCTTACTCTCTTATCATTGTGTATCATTTTCCCAAAACACGATTTCTTTTCCAATTCGAAACAAATCATTAACTGCACTGTACAATTCCCCATACTACATACGAAAAAATAAGCTATATTCAAAGCAGCAAATACCGGAATAAAACTGCTCCTGGAAAAAGAAAGAGAAATAAAATAATCTCTGTCGGATATTTGCCGGTCAAACTATGTGTAGTCCATTTCTTTTTCCTGCTTTCTAGGACACGGTAAACAACACGACTGCGAGTGAAAGTAAATATTCCTTTCTCCGGGGCACAGAGGAGAGAGACGGACAAGATTTTCTTCCGGCAAAAGACTAGGAGGGGAAGGGCAGCCGAAGTATGCCGCCCCCGCCAAGGGCACTTGTGTTTCATACTTTTGCTGTGCAAGTTTTCACGCTCTATTTCAACGTCTTCTCTTTCAGAAACACACGCCAATTTCTTCCTTTTAACTCAAGCATAAATGATAAGAGCTGGAAGAAAGAGAGGATTGAAGAGAAAATAGATTTCTGAAATGTAATGCTGACGTAAATACGTAAGTTATGGAAACATATTTTGCATTGGTTTGCTCTGTTATTCTGCTTTGCCTGGAACCAGTTTCAAAGCTATCTATTGTTTAAAAATGAGATGTTAAATCTACCTTTCGGCGATGCAAACAAATAGACTGATTATGGTATTTTAGAATCCGTTCCGTTTATTTGATTACGTGTTTAATTTGCCATTTAAATTTGATTGGGAAGAAATATTTTTATTTAGTTGTTTTGAATAGTTATATATACATAACTTTATTTCTTTACCATTGTATAAAGTATTGAATTTCTAAGTTGTATAGCAACAATCTATTTTTTTTTTTTACTGCGCCTAAAAATGTAGTAATATAAAACAAGAAAATACATTTTGCTTCAGACTGCTCACTGAAATCTACAAAACAAAATAAAATTATTTTAAAAATGTAAAACTAAAGATTTTTAAGGCTGTTTTCGGCTAATGTTAAAGAATAGGACTCAAATAATGAATATTTTTTCATATATAAAAGTACTCAAACATTAATATTATATTCTGGATTCAATATCCTGTAGAGAATTACTTATTTTATCATACTACTCATTTTTATACGAGTTGACACATTTCTTTCTTTTATAAAATGTGTTTCGCATTTTTTTCCCTATATTATAATGCTAAATGACCTTTCCCTTTACATGTTAAATGGAAAAAACTATTTATTTATGAAATATTCTGAAATTTTAAAAACACTATACTATAAACAAATGCATGAATTAGAATTTTACAAATTTTTATAAAAATTGAAGCATTTTTCTGTCTAAAAATGTGCTTCGCGCTAATGTCACGCTCTTGTACATATAGCGAAAACAGCCATAAGAACACAAATCTCGCAATTTTAGGTAAATATTAAGATTTTATTTACATATTTAATTTAAATAGTTGCTCTTCAGTGATAAATTCAATTCAATTCTAGCTCCAGTCTGCGTTTCGAAACACGGTTTTCTGTTTCATCCGTACAACTATTTAATGATTTGGTTCCAAAGATAGAAAAATCAAAGGATTCTGACCAACAACATATACTACAATTTAACAGCTATGAGTGTTTCTGGATATTTTCTGTGAAGTTTTGATTGCTTTTTATTTAGAAGTAATATTTTACATTTTTCTAAATTTCCATTTATTTTTGCATAACTTTGCAATAATATTAATTGTTGTTTATTAAAATACGATTATTTTATTGGTGTTGAATAATGTTATATTAAAGTTGAATTTTAAAATGAAATAAGTAAAATTTGTGCTTATTTATAATTTTAAGCAGCATTAATTATGTGATTATATTATTGATAAGCTTTTGTCCAACGATCATGCTGCGTATCAATACAAAAATGTTATGGAATAAACCTTTGAATTAAAAATAAAAGACAAACTTATTCAAGGATTGTTTTTTTATTTCCCGCACTTTATTTTTAATAGTAATCATTTTTGAAAACTTAATTACTTGCTGAAAAAGTGTTTACGCTAAACAAATTTCAGTCTAAAAAACCAAATTTAGCAAAATTCTGAAAAAAAAAATGCTTTTCGAAAATTAAAAAATAATAACGTAGTATTTAAAAGCTCGGCTTAAAAATTTGAAAAAATAATCCAAGTTTAGCAATAGTTTAAGTTCGCTTCGAATGAATTATTCCTGTGTTTTTTTTTATATTTATCTTAACAAAATCAGAAATTATTATAGAAGTCTTTTTTCAACGTGTGTTTAATAAATTACAATGTATCTCTTTATGAGAATAATATTACTATAATTATTAATATGATGGTTAACGTTGATTGTCCATCCAAAATAAAAAGTTATATTAAAAATGCATCAATTGTTCCATCTGTAACTATTAGTTAAAGGTCCTATACGTTAACCGCAAACCACATGGCGGAAGATATCAAACAAATGAAGATGAATATGTGAATAGTCTACTGTTGATAATATACGAGTTTATATGATTCTCTATTAGTAGCATTGGTTGTTACGACCGAAGATTTTTTTTTATTGTAATATCCAAAAGAAATTTATGAAATGAAGACGTATCTTATGACTTTTAATTGGCTTCGATACGAAAACAGAATTATGATGTCAAACATTGATTAAGACGTTTTAATCAACTATACAGATGCAGACATCAAATGAAATGAATTCGTAATTGAGAACTTGAATACTATTAGTGCATTGAACTTTGGGGATAATTTCCGTATGCTGCTTTGTAGTCTATAAGTCCAATTATTTTGCACTGTTAAGACAAATATGAACAAAATAGCCAAAAAAGCATTGTAAACATGTTTACAAGAACATAATCTTAAAAAAATATGTTTAAATCTAATAAAATTAATTATATTTTGAAAGATAATTTATGAAGTTCTTTCAAGGGAATTTACAGTTGTATGTGGTAAAATACTGAGATTTTATTATACGGTTATATTTTTATTTCAAGATGGTACTGAGAATTTCTTTTTATTACATATTTGTTTTTTAATTAAATACAAGACTTTTTTTAAAGGTGTATTTTAATCGGTAACCGGTACTTCTAGATTAAGCTTAGTTAAATTGTCCGATCAACTGCGCAGAATTAGTTCAGATTTCATATATTCTACCTAAATTTACATATTAATTATTAATATACACTTTGAAGTGCCAGAAAACTAGTACATGTAGGTCACCTCTTCCACTGTCATGCAAGTTACTACGAGCAAACAGATGGCTGGGCAGCAACTCGATGTGACATGATTCCGCTAATACGTGAAAGGTAATCTAGAAGAAATATAATCAAAATTTTTATAGTGCAATTCACAATTATGTAGGGGTGCAAGCTAATGGAGAGCTCTATTGTACAGAGCGTTTCTAAGTTGAATAATGTTAATTTATGGGGGTATATGTGGCTTACGGACAATTTTAAAATCTGAAAAAGGCTTTTAGAGCCACTTGGTAGTAACTTTAGACATGTACGGTTTTGTATTATCTGTTTGAACGGTCCCATCTCGTCTAACAGAGAATACATATCATAAATAAGTGTAAATGATTACAAAGAAGGATTGTGTATTAGCCATTTATTGGAAATGTCCGTAGACTTATCGAAAATTCACGTCATGCCAATTGCTCTGTCCGAATATCATGGGATAAAGATACCATTAGCTTGAACAGTTCTTAATTTGCATGCCAGATTCATAGCTTTACGGAATTTTTTTCATACCTATACACGTTTTTCAGCTTGATACAACAATGGGGTTTCCAATAATCAGAGATCAAATGCCGATGATGTCGATTGAAATTGAGATATATAGTTATGAGCCTTACAATATTTAAAGGCAAGGGAGCCTTTGGCTACCAAAGACTATATGTAAATGAATCTTAATAAAGTTCACATGCTGACACTTGTTAATGTCTCTTTGAAACTACTTGATACAGTGTTACATGTTTCTGTCCTGAGACAATTCACAAGAGCGCATCAACGAACACCTTGAATACAGTACACGGGCATTGACCCAAAAAGTTATGTCACATCAGATGATGAAGTGAGCTATATGAAAGAGAATGGAGTGCACCCGTACTATCTGTAGATGATTCAGCATCTGCCATCTACACAGTACTGGTCACATGTGGAATTCGCAATGGATTTTATGCAGAAAATCACTATAGATCTCGATTTTTTCTGTTCTGCCGTTTGAGCTACAATCAGTGTTTGTCTAATTGTGTGTGTACGCTTATCACCTCAATTTATGTATATGAGTTCAGACAAATGACTTTATATGTTACACAAAAGTTATATAAATATATATACCGTAAAATCCGGCGTATAACGCGCACCTATACTTTCAAGTTTAATTTTTTAATTTTTATGTGTATTCGCCGTATAACGCGCACCCCCTTTTTAAAGAAGAAATCGGAAATATTAGTATACATTGTTTTTATGTTTTGAAGTAATTTATTCAAGGTATTATCCCAGACTTTTGAAAAAATAGTATACTTCTAGAACTACAACTGTTCTTGTTCATAAGACAAGTCGTTTCTTTTAAATAAACTGTGTTTCGATACATCTAGAAGTAAATTTTTTTTTGTGCCCATCCTTTTTGTTATTTTTTAAGCTACTGTTTTTATACCCGGCGTATAACGCGCACCCTTAATTTTCGATCATATTTTTTGTATTCAACGTGCGCGTCATACGCCGGATTTTACGGTATATATATGTGTGTGTGTGTCTGTGTGTGTGTGTCTGTGTTTGTGTGCGTGCGTGCATTAACATATTCTTAGTACATATTGGCACATTTTAAACGAATTATTTTTCTTAATCAGTAATTTTAGCTTCATCGAAGAACATTTTATAGAAAAATGAAAGAAGCGATTTAACTTCTTTCTTAAATCTATTTAAATGAGCTTACATAGGAAAAAGAACCTAACCTATCTACGAAAGATAAATCCGTTGAACAAAATAAAATCACACCAACTGTCACAATAAAAAATAAAATGAAATCTCATGAAAGTTCCCATAAATGAATTAAAAAAAAGTATTGCATTAAAAAACTTAAAACATTGTCATATGTTTATTTCTTTTTAACAATGCATGACTATTGTCACAATATAAATTTTAACATAGATATATATAGAAAACACAATGAAAAATGGGAGATACCAGACCAATATCTTATTCTCTGGAGTCACCCTCATGGAACTTGTGCAGAATAAATCATACAAGAACCCTAGCCCCAACACTTTTAGTAGGCATGGCGTGATAACCATCAAGAAAAGCGAAGAAAAGAAAGACAGCAAAAAAACAGTCCAAGGAGGCAGGAGTGGAAAATGCGGTAACAGGGTGATCACTGTATTGACAAAAGACAAACCCCTCTTCCATTTAGTTCCATTACGGACAACTCAAACACAAACACTCGGTAGAAACCGAGAAGATAAACAGAACAAGACCCACTCAAAGAGAGCGGGAAAGTCTCCGAGAAATCTAGGCTTCCGGGCACACTTTGCCAAAGTTTTCAGATGCGCAGTCAAGGCAATGTCCACCGAACGGAAGTGGTTGCTGGGGACGTAAGGTATTTTCTTAGTTTTGTTTTCTGTTACACTGGTAGGGCATATCATGGGGTTGGGTAGTTTTGTTTT
>BMAV01022702.1:334264-370197 GCA_019973955.1 Trichonephila inaurata madagascariensis
TTTATTGCATTCCAAAGCCTTCAGAATAATTTTATGGATAGCATTGCACATAAAAGATCATACTTCGGAAAGACGTATATATACGTTCAGAAAATGAATGCTTTGGCTGAGCGAGACGTTTATTTACGCCGGTGACACTTATAAGGTTAAAGTCGTATTGTAGCTTTAGCGTCAAAGAATTGTAGTATTGAATTCAATACATTGTTGTTGTATGGAGGGGGGCGGGATGAAAATTATGATTGAATATTGGGTCGCGAATATTGAAAGTTTGAGAAGCACTGGTGTGTCTTATTGCTACAATATACTTAGAATGCTTTGGAAAGGAACATTGAAAAAGAACAATGTCTTTATATTTTTAGTGTGTCAGACATTATGTTAAGGTTTAAAATATTTTTTTAAACATTCTTTAAAGAATTTTTTCATTTAGTTCGACAATTTTTCGAACTGAAAATGTGAATCGCCTTTTTGGCATAGTTCTTGACAGTTGTATAACTTTTTAAGGAACATTTATCGAACTTTTTATTTAAGGGGAAGTGTAACCAGATGTAAGGTGTAGTAAGGAAATATTTTATATTTACTTATATTTGAAGTGAAAGGCGTATCTGAGGATTTTATGTGGAAATGTAAGATTTAAAACAAAAAATAAAAGGTCACTATTGCTTTTCCACAACATGAATCGCCGCGATATTGAGTAATTGTTTTCTTAAAGAACTTAAACCTATGTATCCAAGTTTTTTTTTTTTTTAAAAAATCAGTAAAAATTATACGAATTATGTTTAACAGTATTTTTAATTTTTATTTCATAGCAATTTTGAAAAATGTGTATCTAAATAATAAAAAAAAATGGCAAAGCTATTAGAATTAATTTCATTTCTTAACTCGAATTGAATTGTCTACATTAAGGTATCCGACTACGTTCGGAACCGTGATTTTGCAAAAGCTTATAAATGGATAATATGTATGATATTTAGTGTCACTTAGATTAGAAAATGTACATAAAATTGTTTTAAGAGAATAGTATTACAGTTAAAAAATTATTTAAGTACAATATTTTGACAAAAAATTAACTTAGAATAAACGTTTTTCAAAATGTTCTCCTTTTGTGAAAAATCCTTCTATTATAATAATATTTTGCCTGTATATAGCTCAGACCTTTGTACAGAGGTTCAACTAGAATTTTTGAAATATATAACTTAGAAATGGGTTTATCTGTGTTTTACGACAGCAGAGGGGAGAAATTTTAACAGAAAAAGGCCGATAATTATTTCAAATGATTGTAACTGTGAAAATAATGTGGAATTTTTCAAAAATCATAGTTGAGCCTCTGTACAGAGGTTTGAGCCATATACAGGCAAAATATTATTATAATAGAAGCATTTTTCACGAAAGGAGAACATTTTGAAAAAAAGTTTAATCTAAGTTAATTTTTAGCCGAAATATTGTATTTAAATAACTTTTTTTGTCAAAATGTCCTTAAAACAATTTTATACATGTATTCTAATCTAAGTAACACTAAATATCATGAAAGTTATCCATTTATGCGCCTTTTTAAAATCACGGTTCGAACGTAGTCGGATACCTTAAATGAATAATACTCGAAAAAAACATGCTCCATCATTGATGATTCATGCCGCGATAAATCTAATTCCATCACATTACATGGCATATCTCTACCAAACAAATACAGCTAGAAAAGGTAACAGAATCACAGACGTAACGTATAACTTATTTATTCTCCAATCCCCTAATAACTAACCGGAATTCGTCCGGTTCTCTTTTATCCCACTATTACGTCCTCCTTTCTGTAAAGAAACGGGATTACTTCCTTAAGGTGATCGGCTTACCTCCTAAGCAGATTTTCCTATGGTAGCTCCAGGCACTGCTATGCTGCAGGGGCCCCTCAAGGGGCTCACTCTGAGACCCCTTCCTCAGTAAGACGCACTTTTGGTCCACATGGTCAATGAAGTAGCCTTCGCAGTAATCATCTTCCAGGCATTTTCGGTAGCAGGCAGTCGGGGCTGTCTTAGACAAGAACTCTACTGGGCCGAATTGGTCGAGCTCATTGTTGGGCAATTGGATTCCGGGAGTGCGTTCAAATGTTACACGTCCGGAGCTGCAGTTGCCGGACATAGAAGAAACTGAAAAGATCAAGGATAAAATTTAAGTACTTATAGTCTGTTAGGTAGATCTTCTTAGTTAAATATTATCATGGATTTTAAAACTATTGCTGAAATGAAAGCCCAAAATGTTAAAATTAGTAAACTAATGGTACTGTTGGTAAGATAATAAGGCATGATATTGTGTATCAGTATTATAAAGTATGTTTTTCATCCTCAATCCGTTAAATAAATCATTTTAAAAAATTAATAATCCACATGATGACGTATGCAACCATTTTGATAAAAAAAATAAAGTTTTTTTTTAAAGAAACAAAATGATATGTAGAAGTTCACATAAGCTATGATAAAACATGACTCAGCAATATGATACAATATGATATTATATTATCCAAAGCACTATTACATTATCATTAATTATTTCAAATAATGGTAATTCCATTTACCGTAGAACATAGTATTTCCTTCTTTTAAACTATCTTATTGATGCAAAAATTCATTTTAATGCACAAACTAGCCGTTAACAGCAAGTTTCACTGTGTATTTCATGGTGTTGACTATGTACTGTTGTGAAGTTATTGAGATGGCTAAGCTCTAATATTAAGCTTTATATTGTAAAGAAAAAGATTTGTGTAATTCTCGCTTCTTGATTTAAAAAGCGCAGGACTTGAATTTCTAAAACGTAAGTATATTTATCTGTAACTCCCCCAACACACCTAGAGTCGATTTTTTCTCGAAACCGTAAGGGCTGCGGTAGACCAGGGGCAAGGTATTGGATCATAGCAGGCATGTTGTGTGTGTGTGAGTTCGAGCCCAGTACCACTAAAGACCCGCCATGTAGGGGGTGGCGATGCACGTTAAATCTTTCAAGAGCACAAATGTCTCCCGTTAGGAGAGGGGGGTGCCAGCTCAGGTGTCATCCTCGTCACTTGACCATGGTTCAAAATTACGAGGTCCGTCGCCAAAACCCCTCGTGTAGCTAAACAGAGCTACATTAATATTCACTCACTCAGTTCGTGAAACCGTTCTTAGCGTATGTCTATTCACAAAGGAAGAATGCTCACCAAATTTCAAGTCTGTAGGTCCAATAGATCAAAAATGGGAATTTTTATCCATAATGCCCTCGTAACACCAGCTATCTCCCTTTAGGAGTAAATTTCCGCAAAACTCGTTCATAGCGGATCTCCAATCAACAAAACAATCATACTTGTCAAATTTCAGGGCTAAAGGTCCAATAAATCCATGAAGTTCCCTTCACCCCTGCAACTTCTTTTGAGACAATTTCGGCAAAACAGTAGATCTCTATACAACAAAAGAAACGTGCTTGAAAAATTTAAGGTCTACAGGTCTAATAGTTCAAACACGGGATTATTTACCTATAGCATCCCTTACTTTCCGGTAGCTTCCCTTGGAAGTCAACTCCCGGAAAACCCGTTCAACTCATTAAAAAGAATACGCTAGCCAAATTTCAAAACTATAGGTATAGTAACTCCAGAAGTCTTTTGGAACAAGCTAGATGAGTGAATCGCTTTTCTCGTATGTATATGAAGATACAATTTATGAGCTTTTACCTTAAGCATATTTTTTAAAAAATCTAATTATGCATTTATACGAAAGATATTATAAAGAAATTAAATGGTATATCTTTACGAAAATCAAATTTAAAAGTTTGGAATCTACCACAGGAAAATCCTCACTTTTAATATTTCAATTATAAGTAGAAGTTTTGTATTTATTTTAAATTACACACACTCCCATCATTACCTCTACTTTATCAGCCTAACAATTTTTTCCATTATACGTGTGAATCAAACCTCATTTTAAAGTTTACACTATCATAATTGATCAAACGTTTATCAATGAACAAAATAATTAATGGGAGAATAGATCTAATGAATAAAATAATTGATGTTATCAACTAGGTATTGAAAAGAAATAATAGGTCTTCACCGGCATTTTTAATACTGTCCAACAAAAAAAGAGATCCTTACTTTCCAGACAGTGTGGGCAATGAAACTTTCACGCTGCATTACATTTTGATCTTATCATTTATTTCAGCCCATTCTTCCTCATCAGAGGCAAACCAAACCTACTTTCACAAATTCGGAAAGTTATCCCCAAACCCGGCTTCACGCTGATTAAGAGGAGGAATCATGATTCGGGCGTTCCAACTTTTGGCGGGAGAAAGACAAAGGAAAGAAGACAAAAAAGAGGGAGTTGCGTTCGAAGTTCTGGAGGAATAGATTAACTTTCTAATTGAATCCGGTCTCACTTTCTGTGGGGAGAAAGAATGAAGACAAATCCGGAAACGTTGGTTCCACGGGAGTTTTATTTAGTAGTTGTTTTTGGTTCAGGAACCCGTATTCTCTTCCGAGGAGTCATTATTCTTGGAAATAACTCTTACCATGTTGATAAGAATTTCGATATGATCAATTAATTTGTTCCAGGGAAAACTATCTCGAATGCCTTTTATGGTACATTTCTTTTTTTGTTTGTGAAAATGTTTAGGTGGAATAAGTTCTTGATTTTTATTGATATCCAGAAACATATCAATATCAAGGAATAAGATTACATTAATATTTGTTTATACGTGAGTGGTCATGGGTATGAAATTAATGAATATTTGGGAAAAGTTATTAGGGTTATAAATTTGTGCAGACACTGGATTAGTTTCACTTGAAAAATGGGGTTGTTTTACAAGTAAAACTGTGAAAAAATATAATATTGAAATATTGATGTAATGATTGATTCTATCGACGCAAACAAAACTATAAATTCCAAAATATATGCCTTACGAAAAATTCCAAAATAATACCCAAGGTAAAAAAAAAAAATTCCAAAATATATGCTTTCTTTTTGTATTTCCTCTTGTCAATCAAAACTGATAAAGTAACTTCATCGTGTAATTTCACAAACATACGGTATTCATTCGAATCTAAGCTGCCATCGATTCTAAGTCGCACCTAAATTTTCGACAAGTTTTTCTAAAAACAGAAAAAAAAACAGTATAAAAAGGATTATCCGATGTTTACGAAACTAAAATAAATTAATTAATAATTAATTTATTTTACCATTTTTAAAAACTTTTAAATGCATACGTGAACTTTTAACTGTTCTAACCGACAATATCACATATTCAATCTCTCTCATGCAACGAATTTTACAGTCTTCGAATCTAAGTCACTACCGATTTTTAATAGCATTAATATTGGAAAAATAGCAACTTAGATACGAATAAATACGATATTAAATTCAATATGAAATATTTGCTATACACAATCAAATGATATGTACTGTTTCATAACATTTCACTTCAGTTAGAACATGTAATAGAATATAGAATTATAAAGAGCGAGAGTGTTTATTAATGTCACACTACAAAGGAACACATAGGCTATTGGCGATGGATCTCATAATTTTGAATCACGATCAAGTCACATCACCTGAGCAAATCGATAACATCGTCTTATAATTGTATCTTTGATAACCATGTACCCCAGCATGCAAATATAAATTTAAGTCCAAGAGCACATCCAGAAGGCTTTAAATATATGAAAAAAAATGATGCCTGGATGGAGGAATCCAGATTCACTTCGATGGAAAGATACAAATACGTATGATACGATTAATTCTTCTTGCAAATAGAATATTTATTCTTCATCAAATGAGGAGATATTTTCGTCTGAGAATTGCTTACATGCATTGAAATAATAATAATGCCTTAAAATATAAGATAACGTTCTTCATAGGTCGACGTTGCCTAAATGCCCCTGATGGTCATGAGCTCTCTTTTCTAAGTTTTAATCATTTCAGTACATACATCATATTTCAGTAAAACAATCCACAAATATTATTACTCCCGAACTATATCAGGATCTTTCGATAGAACTTAGTTGTTCTTGTTTCCCTAGCCGTCTAGTTAACTTGATGTCCACCTCTATGGGACCATGGCATGCCATCAGGATAGATGTTCAACCAACTGAGCTGGTATTATTAAATAAGCATATTGTGTGGGAGATTTTAAAGAGGTCTTAGTTCTATATGACTTCCAAACGAATCCGATTAGTTCAATTAGATCAGTTCCGAATTAGATCAGTCACCCCCCTCTTCAGGTTGAAAATTGGTACTTCAGTACAGCAAATTGCTCTTCAACGCCCATCAGGTCGTATTTTTTTATTAACGCACTTTGAAGAAACGAGATATCTATTGGCGATGGACCACGCAATTTTGAATTTCAGTCAAATGACGAGGATGACACGTGAAATTATACGCCACTCTCCAAATTTCCACAGCATGCCAACGTGATAACTTTGAACCATGATAAATTTAACAGGAAACATATCTCTACCCGCCGGGCTTCAGAGGACCCAGAACTCGAACTTCCCACTTGATGACCCTTAGTTTGTGACCATGACTACTTAGCCTATCACCAGTAGCTTAACAGATAATGTTAGCTCCCCATTGCAAAATCAGGTTTTGGGTACCAAGTTGGATCTTACTTGGCGTCAGTCAAGCTTTGAACTCCCTAGAATCCTACCCTTCCCCCGCGATGCGGAGGTGTAGGTTGTGCCACTGCCGATCACGGCCAAAAGTGTACATCACAGTCAAACATAATGTCAGCATGTAGTCACATCAAAAGGTCAGTAGCCTCAAAATGAGCTAAAACTTACAATTTTCTCGAAACATATGGAACTTTAGAGGTTATTTTAAGCAAAATAAAACACTAGCTTAACTTTTTATTATCTGTTTTCTCAGTAACCATTCTAATTTCCTTAAAAATAGATAGTATACCATAAAATAAACTGATACACAAGTGTAATGTAACACTTCAACTGCTAGGCTTAATTTTGTTTAAAGAAAAATTCATTTCTTCATTTTAGAAAAAAAAATGTAGTCAATCCCGTGTCCATTATAACAAGAAATCTGTTCCGAAGCATGTCAAAAGCAGAGAAAAAGTGTTCGAATTTCCCTCTTTACAGATACATTTTAAGCAGTAAAACTTGAATAGCTAGTATTATATCGAACTTTACCGAATATAAGGTGAAAAAAAAACTCAAATTTGTTTAAGAAGCTACGAGCACAGCATTATCTTCAAATGAATGTAGTAAGTGCTTTATCCTGTCTCATGTCTTTTTGCTTTGTCTTCAAACTTGAAACGTCGTTAACTTTCGAGCGAAATTTGTTTTGAAAGAAATGTAGTACTTGTTAGAAAATGCCTGTCCGTCTACCACTTTCCAGTGAAAGCCTGCACCATTATGTAAATGTGAAGACAATTTTTAATTCTTTTAGTTCTCATGTAGTTAGGAGATAAAAATGATGAAAAGGGATCTAGAAAAGAAATGATAATGGGATGGATAATGAAGTTAACATCAAAAGCAATGTACTTTATATAGTTGGGGATGAAGAAAAAATGAATTAAAAATGCTCCCTGTATATTCCTCATACAATTAACATAGGGTAGTTGTGTTAAATTGCTAAAAATGTCTATGATATTTTGTCTCACTGATGGGAATCCTATATTTGTCTCAAATAACAGTGAAATAATTGGTCCAACTGAGATTTAAAAGTCGATTTAGGAAGATCAGAAAATTGTTTAAGTCTTAAAACATTTAAAAAGATAAATTTTGTAAAGTAATAGTCTGGACATAAATTCGGATAGAAAATAAATTTTAAGTTAATCTTTAGTATATTTAATGAATTCTTTTCCAGCTGAATATATATATATATATATATATAAAGTTTATTTCTCAAAAATAATGTATTTATTTTAAAAGTACGTGGGTTATTAATCCAGGTATGCTCAGCTTCAGATAAGTACAGTCGGACCCCAATTTAACGAATTTTTCTCTTTTTCCGATTAAAATGAAGGCAAAAAACCCCTATTAAGCAAATATGGGGGGGCGCGCCGGTCGGGGGAGTGACGAGTTATTGCAGCAGCTGTATTTTTTTTTATTAGTTTGTATTAGAATAAATTGCATTTTTTTTCAAATGCCATTTCTTTTTTGCCCTGAACAGAAAAATACTTTTCTAGTAACAAACAAATTTCAACAGAAACGAAAAAGGGTAAAGAATTATGAGTGTAACATATTGCGTGAGTCTTGAGAAGAACAGGAAGCTCCTTTCTTATAACATCAACATCTACAAAGCAGGGGATATTTTAATATTTTAACGATTATGAACATTTAAGGTATCCGACTACGTTCGGAACCGTGATTTTGCAAAAGCGTATAAAGGGATAATATTTATGATATTTAGTGTCACTTAGATTAGAAAATGTATATAAAATTGTTTTAAGAATAGTATTACAATAAAAATTATTTAAGAACAATACTTTGACAAAAATGAACATAGAATATCCTTTTTTCAAAATATTCTCCTTTTGTGAAAAATGCTTCTATTATAATAGTATTTTGCTTGTATATTGCTCAGACCTCTGTACAGAGCTCAACTAGAATTTTTGAAATATATAACTTAGAAGTTTGTTTAACCAAGTCTTACGACAACAGAGGGGAGAACTTTTAAGAAAAAAATGCCGATAATTATTTCAAATGGTTGTAACTCTGAAAATAATATGAATTTTTCAAAAATCATAGTTAAGCCTCTGTACATAGATTGTCAAACATCTATTAGTTGGTATTTTAAAGCTTACATTAACTGGTGGATAATAATTCCCTAAGAGTACTTTTAGTCGTTTAATAAAAAGTGTGTAATTTCTAACAACGGATATTTTTGTGTCGTTGATTACTGAATTTCCAAAAGGATCCCGAATTAACGAACAAAACGTTTGGTCCGAATGAATTTGTTA
This sequence comes from Trichonephila inaurata madagascariensis, assembly GCA_019973955.1. Taxonomy (NCBI): domain Eukaryota; kingdom Metazoa; phylum Arthropoda; class Arachnida; order Araneae; family Nephilidae; genus Trichonephila; species Trichonephila inaurata. The sequence continues at coordinate 343,187 of BMAV01022702.1, forward strand.
AATAGGGGTTCGACTGTGTTTAATTGCACAATGTGTTCTTAGAACATTACATTAATGATTAAAAAAATGATAAAAATGAATACAAATTCAAAACACGTAATTTTTATCAGTGGTTTGGTATATGTAGAAGATTTAAGATCACTTTATGGTAGTTCTAATGCCTTTTATAAAAACACGAATATTATAGATTAATTCTACTAGGAAGAATTTAGTGTAAAATTTTTGTGAAAGTATTGATCATCAGCTATGAAATGATTTTAACAAAGTGAGAAAAATTTGAGATGAAGCATTTGTGACCATGGTTACGAGAATAAACATTGAAAAAAATCAGCGATTACCGAAAATAGTTCGGAAAAATATTTAGTTTCAACCTATTTGCAGGATTTTCAAGAAACTCAGTCTGGAACAAATATGTTTACTTTAACGCATGAAAAACTGAATATCATCTTTTTTCTTTCCAAAATTCAGCTCTTTGTATTTTGCAATGTTAGCAAACATCGATAGCACTTGCAGACATGTGAAAATATTTTATTTATACAAACAAGTTTCAAAACACGATGATTATTATTATTTTTTTTGTATCATCAGTTGGAAACATTTTGTATTTCATTTTGTATGCTTTTAGAAATTTACTTCTTAAAATTTATAAGGAACTTGCAATAACAGATCATTTTAGAAATCCACCTATTTAATTTATCATTATTATTATTAATATTATTGAAAACTACTCATAACTTCTTCACTTCTATCAGTTACTGTGTACATATAGATATTGCCTGAACGAAATAAACAAGTTTATTTCTGGTAATATAAGGGGTTTACTTGGAGATCCTTTAACCCCTTGACTGATTTGCCCGTAAGTGTATGGGCATTGATCTTTTCTTTTTCCTGTTTTTGATTTGCAAATGCTTTTAGTTCTTATAGTGAAATTCTAAGTGCTAGTTTTTTTTTAAGAGATGCAGTTTGCCTATGGATTTGAAATACTTCTCATCCGGGTGTCAGCCGCTATTTCCAAGCCACTCTGCTATCTCTACTGCGCATGCCTAGGAGAATTCTCAGTGTGTGGGGAGCCTGCAGTGGTTAGACGCTGGACACCATGTTAAAATGACGAGAGAGATGCAAGACAATAACGCCTCGTGTTTATTATAAACTACTGAAGAGACGAACTGATCTGTGTTGTAAATTATGTAAATAGTTATGAAGAGTTAAACTTAAAGAATAATTAAAGACGAATTATTGTTAATGAGATACCTGACCAGCCCCCCCACCCTTCATATATATTTCTTTAGGGGGTAAAGGTAAGAATTTTCCATTGAAGGAAGGAGCTTAGATTCTTGAAAATATTCGGCAAAGAACAGGGAATGGCAAGGCAATAATCCAAGAAAGCCGATATTATGTCGGTCCCCAAAGCAATGTAAGACTTAGTATTACACCATGCTTCAAATTGCGTGTGCATATATATGCGCACGCTCGCACACACATACATACACACACACACAAAATCCTCAACCATGTTTGAAAAAGATGTACGAACATTAATTTTTTTTTTTTATAAGTATAAGAGAATTTCTTTTAGATATAAGAAAGATTCGTCATGGCATGCAATATTTACTTGTAAAAAGCAAGCATTTAAGGGGCTTTGTGTTCTACAATTGTAAAATAAAAAATAGTGTTAGAAATTTAAAATTGAAAATTAAAATCAAATTCTTTAATTCCCGCATTCTGTTTGGTACTATGCTTAGTTATGAGCAATATAAAAATGTTCCTTTTTTGGAACATTTTTTGGAGAAAACATAGAACCCTTGAGGGGTTAATAATTAGTGCAGAGAGAGCTTTTTCAATTACATTTTAAGCTGAAATTTGAACTAAAAATGTTTAATTATCAATTAATTTCGGGTGACTAAAGTAAATAGATCTTTCTCAACGGTATATTGTGCTTGAGAATCAGGTAAAGAAAAGGTGAAAAAGGGGGCGACAAAGTTACCTGGGAAGCGGAATCTCCCTTTTTCTCCCACCCCACCCCTTAATCTCGAACCTGGGCTCTCTCATTTGATCAGAGTGATTTCTTTTCTCCCTGATAACGAAAGTACGGTGTGGGCCGGGCCTGTTGGTTCTGCTTCCGCACCAAATTCAATCAGGGACATTAGAAGGGGGTGGGGAAGAAACGGAAGAGCTATGTCCTTTCTTTTGTCTTTAGCAATCACGTCTAGCATCCCCCGCTGCCTCAACCCCGACGCCGAAAGGCATTCTGGAATAGTTTGTTTTACAGGTTTGGTCTTCGGTGTTCTTTTTATAGCCTCAGGGTGGGGGTGTAGTAGGCGATGAAGCGGTAATACTTTATTGATACCTCTGGCATAAAGGTGGTGGGTTTTTGGTGATATATGGGATATTTCTTTTTTTGGCTGGCTTTATCACCAGTTTTACCAGTGGCACTTTTTTATGAATCCTGTAGTCGACAAATGTTAAAAAGTCTAGAATGGTCTTAAAATTTGCCAAGAGAAAAATACACTATTGCAGTTTATTATTAAAAGCCGGTCATTGCTCCAATAATGTTTCCAGAGGTAGATTTTCCGTGCTGAATAACCGTACGAGATTACATTATATTATTTCTCTAATATATATATTGCATAATATTGAATTTTTTATGCTATAGTTGAATTAAATTATATATAAATATGTAATCACCGTAAAATCCGATGTATATAACGCGCACCTATATTTCCAATCTGCAATTTTTATAATTTCTAGGTATATTTGCAGCATAACTCGCAACCCCCTTTTTTACGAAGTAACTTATAATATACATCTGAAATGATTTTACGTTTTGAAGTCATTTAATCGAGGTGTATTACCTCAGGTTTTTGAAAAAATAATAATCTTCTAGAACTACATCCCTTTAAGTTCATTAGGCGCGCAATTTTTTTTTAAAACATAAACAGCATTTCGATATATATAGATCATCTTTTTTTTATGCTCACCTCTTTTTATTTTATTTTTAAAGCTATCCTTTTTATTCTCGGCGTATCACACTCACCACTAAATGTCGATCTTTGTGTGTCATCAAAGAGTGCCAAAAATTTGCACTTTTCAACAGGATTGCGGGCCTTTTACTACCAGAACGATGCTACATCTTGACTCGATGTTGAAGTACCAGTTTGAATTCATCGTGGAGATGGTATTTATTGGTATTCATGATTACCCCAGGCTTTCAGTGTTTGGTATTTTATAAAGGTTCAAGTATACACTCCATCATTTCCTACATCCATTCCAGAACAAAAATCAAGAATCTACGCTGCAATTAAATTGATCGAGGGAAACATGCTGACAAATCTGTTGCAGCAGCTTTTTCATCGATGGGACACTTGCACAGTAACGAAAGGAAGCTACATCAATCTTTAACACATAGCTATAATCTTGGACTATTTCTCCATTTACAACACTATGTTCTTTAATTCCCCCTCCCCCCTGTAAATTGCATGCAATAAAACATTCTTTTTCTTCCAATTAATTTGTAGTCACCCTATATCAGGGGTGGGTAAACTTTTCCAGGGCACGGGCTCCTTCAAATTTTTTTGAAGGTGTTGCGGTTCACCCAATGTCGAAGGTATGGTGAGCTAAGAAAAAATGTCTACAATATTTATTATAGCTTAATAATAAATACGGATTGTGTACTTACCTGCATGACTACAATAAAAATCTTGCATTTTTAAGATCACGTTTAAAGCAAAACGCAAGATAAAAGCATAATAGTAATAATGGCCACAAATATAATATAATATCAAATGATACATTTATTATCAAACGATTTAAAATACTTTCAAAACTAAAACATATTCATCTTAGGTTACAATTCTTGTAGTTATAGTCAATACTGTCAGCCAATCTTGAGTATTTTAGTATATAGTTACTAACTGCTAATTTTCAAGTGGTCACCTCAAAATGTCTTGGTGGTACATCGGTCGATCGCGATCGACTTAATACCCACCCCGGCCCTATGTAATAAAAATTAACAATTAATGTCTCATATTCTACTTTGAAATATGCAAGAATTCTATGCAGTGAGGTTCACATCAAATATAGTTAATCAGCGTAAAATGCCATTAAATATTTCGAGAGAACGGAGGAAAATTAACACTCTCGGAAATAACCCAACGGGTTCATCTCAGTAATACAGAGCTTACAGCCTGCTGTTATCCAAGAATTATGGTACTGAAACTGTATTCTGACGAGTTCTGTTCATGACATTCGTTGAAGTCGTAATTTTTAAGCTGATTAGGATTTGGTAGAAAGCTCGGATAACAAGTTAAGCTCGATGGATTTCAAAATTTGCCATCCAATTTCAGTTTTTGAGGTATTAGGTTTGGGAAATCCCAGATTAATTTACAGAAATCATGCAATGCGAATTGTTGAAGCACCTTTTAGAAATTGTTTGCGATATTTTGTTCTGCATAGGTACGAAAGATATAATTAGAGATAAATAATACCATTTGTTATTTCGAATCGATCCACTTATTTAAACGATAATTTCTAGACGAAATCGATGAAAATCTGTAGAAGCAGTGGATTAGGTATTTATAGTTAGATGATTATCAAACGTTTTTTTTTTTTAGACTTTATTAGTCCCTATAATTTATTTAACCTTAGAATAGTTAAGAATTTATTTGAATGAAAAACACTGTTGCTTTTATTTCATTGAACATTGATGCATTAATAACACCATGAAGTGTTGCTTAAACTATTTGTATACTTTTAGATATGTCTGTTGTACAATTGTATTAATCGTTCATATATAAATATACTAGCTGGTATACCCGTTTTTCGCACGGATAAATTAAAAAATAAAACAATAGGAGAATTGAAGGGTAAAGAAATTTTTTATGAGTTAATTTTAAGTGAGTTGCAAATTAAATAAAAAAAAAAGAGAGAAACTCTTAGCATATCTCTGCTCAACAAAAAATCATATTTGCCAAATTTTTTTCTGTAGTTCTAATAGTTGAAAAAATGATTTTTTTTTTACCTCTAAATCCCCTTTAATCCCCTTGTGGTTCAATTTTTAAAAATCCCCTTTTAGTTGATCGCTGCTCATCAAAAGTAACATGTTTTCCAAACTGCAAAGCTGTAGGCTTAGTAGCTCATAAAAAAGAATTTTATTTATATATATAACACTATTAAAACCCACTTGGAGTTAAATTTTCGAAAAAACTCTTGTAGCGAATCTTTACTCCATGATCTAACCATGCCTCCTAATTTGAAGTCTGTAGGACTATTAGTTCAAAAACAGGAATATTTATCTATATAACGCCCTTTTAACACCTCGCAACAACCCTTGGGGGTCTACTTTCGAAAAACATTTCTGTTAGAGTATCTCTACTCTATGATAGGGACATGTCCATCAAATCTCAAGTCTGTAAGTCTATGAGGTCCGGAGCTACTGTAGAGTCGTCGAGTCGTCCTCCTTCATATGTCGATAATGGATATACAAGTAAATCTTAAAGAAGCGTTTCTCAAACTGTGAGGCACGCCCCCCTAGGGGAGCGTGCTAACCTAACTAGTGGGGCATGGGCATATTAAAAAAAATTAAAAACAAAAGATTTACAAAAATTATTAATTTACTGAAAGTAAACAAACAAAATACATTCTAACATAACAAAAAATAAAATGCAAATTTACACTGATATAATATATATATAAATGTATCAGTACTGCACAATTTTATTTTATAATTAATTTAACAATATTACGTTAAGAGCAAGTTTAATATTTAACATTGACCCCATGGGCTTGTCATATATAAAATTATATACAAAAATTAACACTTTTCTTGATAATTTTTTTTGTACAGTTTATAATTAATCTGATTAAAAATTACACGATTCGCTCCCCAATGCCATCATTTAACAATAAGGAGAGCTATGTTCTATATTAAGGAGGGGAAAAGGGAAAAAATGGAATAAATAAGAAAATCCTCTGAAATATAAGTAAATCCTTCGTAAACTTTGTCAAGGTCATTTTATTGCATTCCAAAACCTTCAAAATTTTATGGATGGCAGTACACATAGTACTTCGAAAAGACGTATATATACGTTCGGGGTAATTAACGCACTGGCTTATCGAAACGTTTATATACGCCGGACGATCTTTTGAAGTTAAATTCGTATTGTAGATTTAGCGCCAAAGTATAGTATTATTGAATTCAATACATTGTTATTGTATGAAGGAGGGGGGCGATGAAAATTATGATTGAATTTTGGGTCGCAAGTATTGAAAGTTTGAGAAGCACTGTCTTAAAGGATTCTTTTACTACAAACTTAGGAATTTATTTTACTAAAATGATAACAAGTTAGGCATCGCTAGTCTTTGAGCTCCCCCATCTTCCTGGAAACAGATGAGTATCATGTTAAAAAAGAACGACTATTTTTTTTAAAGAAAGTCCGAGAATCACAACCCGCTATTTTAAATTCCTCGTAAGAACGGAAGTATTGCTCAGACAGGTCATGAGTCATTGATCGATACAAGTAGTACTCTGAAAGAACAATTTCCTGTGAATTTGGTGGGTGGTCAGGATATTCCATTTTAGTGTTTCTGGGTAATTTACACTGTAGTTTCTACACTTGGTGGAGCATTGACATGCTGCAAAATCACTTCGTCGTGTATCTGCTTATTTTCCAGCTGTTTTTCTTTTAATTTTTGGACGAAATGTATAAATTGTCTTTAGTAGGAACTTCGTGATATTCAGTTTCAGCAGTTCATGATACAACACACCTAACAGATTGCCCTCCCTCCCCCATAAAAAAAGAGCATAAACATGAACATCCATGAATATTCTGCTTTCCAATGTCCAATTCTGCTGTTGGCAATGCATGGTTGAACTCTCAATGATTTCTTACGCTTTGAATTGTGGTAATTAATTCATTTTTTTTATCTCTAGTAACAATTCGATGCTAAACCCCTGCCGTTTTCGACTTCGGAGTAGCTGTTCTCGTTTGAAGAATCTCATTTACGTGTATCTTAGCTGCAATTTATATCACACCTAATATCCTTATTCTTCGACTCTTCTCATCTTTGATTGCTGAAAATGCTTGTTGAATTACTTCCAAATATTCTGCAAATTCTTCTTGCATTTGACACGAATCGTCACTTAATAAGGTCACCAACTCTGCACCTCCAAATATTTTTAGCTTTTATTTACATCCCTGCTATGTGTCAAAATCATCACTTTTGAACAGCACTCACAAGTTAACATTAATGGAGTATAAATCCCATAAGTCTTTCATAGCAATCGATATCTTTCATACGCTTCTTTCTTCGAATGGTGCAACCTGAGACGATGGCAAGGCAAGAGTATGTTTTTGCTTAATTTAACGTATAAAAGTAACTCTTTTCAATTCAAAATATTTTCAATCTCTTACAAAATCATATAATTTCTAAGTAGAACTTTCAGAAGTTTCTGATAATTTCGTTCTTTAAAACGTGATAAGATTGCAATTATAAATTTTTTCTTATTCCATCAGTTGGTATACCAATAATTGCAAGTACAACATTATTATTTAAGTATATCCAGATGATAAAATTTTCCTTATTGGAAATGACAATTTTTAAATATTATTCATGCTATACATATCTAATTGTTGAGAGTCAATAAGTCAAATGATGTAGACTATGATTGAAATAATTTTCATCTTTGTTGCAGCTATTGATTTCCTAAATTAGACCCCAGAATCTGATTGCTCCGGTTTTTATTAAAGTTATATAATAGTTCAGAAACTTATATTTCCTTGATAAATTGAATAAATTTTAGATTAATAGTTAAAAGTTACGAAAGTACTCACCAAATTTTAGATAACTAAAATCTCTTCTTATATGTTATTATTCTCCTCTTCAAAAAAAAAAATTACAAAAGTAACCCACTCCAAAGGAAAACAGAATGTAATTAAATATAATGACCATCCATATGTTGCTCAGAATCTACAAGACTTCTTTAGTACATGACAGGTACCGCTTCTTCCATTCTCTGAATCTGTCACTCACTGGGTTTGTCTGGCATTTTGTTTGTCGGATTGAACAGAGTACTGCTGAACTTTCATACGAGATAAGAATCATCTGTAATTCCATTCCTCGACATGACATCCAGAATCTGTGAGATTCGATCTCACTTTGTGCATTGGTCTTCATCTATCTTAGTTGTGTGTGCACAAGATGTTGATTTCTGTCTAAAATTTTGTTTACCGATATATTTGTTAACTTGATTGCTTATTTAAATCGCTATAGAAAATATGTAAAATAAACTTGATTTATTTCTCATTATTCTTTCCTAGTATTACAATTGTTACAAACAGTAAGCTTGTCACGTATATGATACCGTGAGATCCTAAGAACTTGGGCAGAGAATAAAGAATAATGGAGCGTGATAAGCAAGTATTAATTACCTAAATATTTACAATTTAAAATAATATCTGAATTGATATAAAGTTCATATTAAATGCCGTATTAATTCTTAGATTAATAGTTTCAATGTCAGCAAATATAATAAAATAGAATATGAAATATACAATACATCTGAAAGTGTAGGGTTGGGGTGGGCATTAAGTTGATCGCGATCGACCGGTGAACCACCAAGACATTTTGGAGGGTGGGCTGGAACACCTTCACTAAAACTTAATATTCATTTCATCATATGGATATCCATTTATATTTTAAATATATGGAGGGGGGGGGGTTGAATCAAGAATTAATTTCATTAAATTGAAATTACACCTCTATTTGGAGTTATTTTACGACGAAAACTGTAAAATGTTCTAGGTTACTGGAAAAAGTTCGCTTAATAGAGAAGTTCGCAAGACAGGATTCGCAAAATGGAGAGAGAGAGAGACACAAAACTGTGTTGTACACTTTCTTTTAAATGACTACACCTATGTTACTGCGCGCGCGTACCCTGGAAATGTCAGCCCACCCCTGGAGTAGGGGAAAAGGAATATAATATTAAAATGAATATTTTTAATGCAAATCATAATCCCTGTACCCGTACTTCAAAGATAAATTTAAAAAAGGAAAATTACTCCTGTAAATTCATATATTGCGGTTCTTATGAACTGTATTCCTTAGAAAATGTACCTTGACCAGATTTGAGATTAAGACGTCTAACTACTATAACGCAAATAGTTGATTACAATTGTATCAAAAGGCTCTAAAAATAATTATGTTTTGTTCATTATATTCTTGTTGTGTCCGAGTTCTATCAATACAAATTATTAAAATAATTACATTGATAAAATTAAAATTAAAAACACACACACACGCAATTTTGTGGAACTCTTACCTATTGGTGCAAATATAAGGTAATACCAGAATAATAGCATTGTGGACCACGAAGCAGACATTGGAGGACCTGTAAGATAATATAAAATGTTAGGTATATTAAATTCACATGTATAGTACAAGCAAAATTCAAGATAAACTAAAACACGTTCATGTTACAAGAAGTAAAATTAAAACCCTGCGAATTACATCAAGAATTATTGTATACATATTAAACGCTAAACACGTATTCTTAGATATTCTATTTTGCCATCAAATAATAAAACAAAAAGAGCAACTAATTCAGAGTATTCAAAATTTAATGTTAGCTTATTTTAACTCCTTTTGTTCCCATATACCAAATCAGTATTTATAAAACAAATACTTCACACTTTTATTAAAGCGTTCAAATTGCATAAAATCTACACCTTCGTCCATTAACTATCTTAGAATGAAATATTAACAATGGAAATTTGATTTTATCCTTCCTACACATCTTCTATCGAAAAATTAAAGAACATAAAATATTAACAGCCCCATCGTTAAAGAAAGTAGGAAAGAGTGGAGGTCATGTTTCACAAAATTAACAAATGGAAAATCCGCATTAAAAATGACTCTAATAACTCGGGTTAATATTCAGAGGGGTGGAAAATCCTCTCAAGGTTTGGTACTTTATAGATATCTCTCTCACAGAACCCAAAAATATCGCCCCAATTTGTCTCGCCTTATAAACATGGCGGCGGATTCCGCAGTATCTTTTCAAAAATAATGTCCACCATTTTGGATACCGTGCGAGGAACGCGAGTTTAATAATCCGCGAAAACTTACTGGGGATTAATCTCGTCAAAGAATGAGCAATAAGACAAAAACAGGAGCTGTGACACGAGGAAATAATCTCCGGATTTTGGAGGAGGGAGCAAAGCTAACGGTGGTAAAGAGCCATTAGTGTTTTAGTGTTCTGGAACTAAGCCTCCAGGAGCCTTTGGGGTTCTGTAGAAACGAAATGGCTACAGATCGCGTTATGGCGGTGATTAAAAACAAAACCTCACCGCCTAGCTATCGGCTATTAACGTAATTAAGTGAAGAAATATTAACCGCGGATATACTAAACATAACGGCTAAGCTTAATGCGATTTAGTGAATGGTAGGAGTTTCATAAAACACATCTCGTTTTATGGAAATGAAGTAGGAATCTGTGGATTCAAGTTTTAGCTTATTTTGCAATTGTGTCATATATTTTTACGTACGTTCAGAAAGATATAATACTATATATAAAAATGGTTAATAAATAAACTTATTTTGATTCGCTGAAAATCCTGTTTAAACTCCATATGTAAATACACAAAAACTAATCACATTTCTAAGGAAATATAAAGTTAAAAATGAAATTACTTAATTTGTAAATCAATTGCTCTTATTATTAGTTCCTAATAAAATATTAATATTAAGCTATTTCCTGATTTAAGTAAATAAAAAACAAAACAAAAGTATCAGTATATAAAATAAATACTATTGAATAGTATTGCAAACTTCATTAAATCTGAGTTATTTCTTAGAGTAGCGTTTCTCAAACTGTGGGGTGAACCCTTTAGGGGGGCGTGATAACCTTCCATGGGGGACATGAGCATATCGAAAAGTCGAAAACAGAAGATTATTTTAAAAAATTATTAATTTACTTAAACGAAGCTAAGTAAAATACCTTCTAATATAACAAAAAAGAAACATATGCACAATTGCAATGATATATAATAAACTTATAAATTTATCAGTACTGCACAATTTATATTTGATAGTTAATTTAACAATAAGAACTAGTTTAAGTTAAGAACAAGATTAATAATTACCAGCGACTCCACATGGGCATGTCATAAAATTATATGCAAAAGTTAATACTTTTCTTGATAATTTGTAAGGTTTATATTTTAAGTCGTATTGTAGCTTTAGCGTCACATTATAGTATTGTTATTGAATTCAATACATTAAAATTGTATGGGGGGAGAGCACAAGGAAAATTATGATTGAAAATTGAGTCGCAAATATTGAAAGTTTGAGGATCACTGGCTTAGAGTCTGACCCATAAAAATTCTTTGATAAATAGAATAAATGTCTTTATCAATTTTCTGTCTTTTACCTATTACTTAATAACTAGACATTACTAGAAAGCTTTACGATGATAAATACGATTTGTTAGTATTTTAATGATGTATATTTTAAATCAAAAATTAGAAGGAAAAACAGGAAATAAAATTCATGATTAACGCTAAATTTTCAGGACCTTCCCTTTGTATTTCTAAGAAATTATATTTGATATGAGTAATTAATTAATTCAAAGGTATTTGAATACGTTTGAGGTATTTTTTTTAAAAATAGCTTAATATAACATTTTAAATGCGTTGTAGGGATCAATACCAATAAATTATTGATACTTAACCAGCAACATTTAATATAGTTAGTTTAATTTTTACAAAAATCACCATCTTCAAAATTTTTAAAGCAGCTAAGAAAAAAAGTAATGAGCTTATATCCATAAAAGTATTACTGAAATAAACTACATGTATTTATCTAGAGAATATACTAGAATTTTCATTTAAATTAAGTATAATAATTTCAAAGCAGGTTTATTAAATTTTATAAAACAAATGTTACATGTATATGAGGTTATTATAGAAATAGCAAACCAAAACTCAAAATATATTCAAATGGTAGAAAATTTTAGTACATTCTCTAGAAAATAAAATAAATATTAAGTTCAAAAAGTTTCAGAAAAATACATTCTTAATATTTTACATTATCAGACACAACATAGTGGATTTGAAACATTTGAAAGCCCTCTGCTTATAAAACCAAACGATTACCCTGTTTAAAAAATAAAATAAAAGTGTGTATAGATCAAAATTGGTTATTTTAACGTGTTCGGACACCTTAGAGAATTTCTTATAAAAACCTTTCGTTTCTATATCATAAGTACCTTTGCTCATGATGAAATACATTTACGTGATACCTAATAAGAACTCTGAATTAAATCATATAGTACATTATCATTAAAACAATTATACAAATAGAAAACATCATATTAAATTTATAGTACATTTTAAACTTATCAATCCATTGCCTTTTAAAAGCACACATTTAGTTTCATCACCGAAGAAACTTTTGAAGTATTTAATATTAAAATGAGCAAAACGGGAAATAAAATTTTAATCTTTTACAACTGACTGCTAAAAATTTTACTTTAATCGAAATGCATTCATACACGCTTAGACTAGTTGCTTTCTTAAATGACTTATTTTTTCCCCGAAAAAAAGAGAAAAAAAGATAAAGAAAAAAGAAAATGGCTTTTAAGTTTTGGAGGAAAAAACTTAATTATATGAATTCGAACATTATTAGTTTAGACACAGTTGTACATTTACCTCCAGTACCTTCATCAGTATCTTTATTGTATTTTTTTTTCTTTCATTCTTTCTGGTTTATTTGATAATGCGTTTTTAAAACCATACACTCTTTTAATCTAGAGAACATTTGAAACGAAGTCGAGGGAAAATGCAGAGTAAATTAAAAATTTTTGAAAAACTTCTAGTGTGTACGATAGATGTAAATTGCAATTTTTTTTTCACTTTATTCATTTTTTTTAACTATCTTACACATTTAGCAATGCATCCATGTCATTTTATTTTAAACTTTTAATTCTTTCTTACTCTTCCCCTATCGCGGTAGGTGGGGGTGGACGCAGAAAACTCTTATGGTGTTGTAGATTTTTAATGGCTTTTTCTAAACAGAAAACCCATGAGGTGGCTTTTACGTTTTTGATATCGATTCAGGCGGCATCCTTTGTCCAAGTTCCTTGTTTTAATGGGAAAAGAATGAAATAGAAGTTTTAAGAAGGGGGAAGAAGAAAGAAAAAAAATCAATTTAAAATTGAAGAATAATCCGATAAATCCGAATAAGATTGGGAATAAAGGGAACCTCTTTCTAAGTAACTGGAGGTCTTTTGAAGAAAAAGGGGAATTAAAACGAATTTCTTCCCCCCAAAAAAGGAGATTTATGTTTAAAATTTTTATTCCGGGGATTGAAAATTTATTGCAAAATCTTAAGAAATAACCCTCTAGTATTTTTTTTACCATTGAAATATTTTTTGCTCTTTTACAATATTCCATTTTTAATAAAAAAAAATAGTTATATATATGTAATAGCTGTTATTAAGACTTATTAACTTTAACCGTAATGGTACTTAAGCCCATTAGCATTAAATACATCAAAAGAAATTCTTAAGATATATTGGGTTTTTTTCCCTCCACTCTGTGCCGTAATGTATATGTTCACAAATTTTTTTAAGTTTATTTCTAACCGTATTATTTTTTTTATATTTTGTTTCAGGTCAGCAATATTAACAAATAAAGGTAAACGCTGGAGCTAGCTTCAAGCCTAAGAGTCTACAAGTGTACATAATTGCAGTATTTTTGGCTTGTACATTCCTTGTATTTTATTGCTTTAAATATATTTAGATTTATAATTTATAGCCGTTTAGTATAACAATAATGATCATTCACATACTAAAAGACTGTTTTCGTTAAAGTAAATTCCAACAGTAAAATTTCACTGATCTTTAACTAAATTTTATTCTTTTCCATTTCATAAATACAATTCAATCAATTTAAAAAAAAAATCAAAATTTTATCAATATTTTATTTTCAAGAAGAAAAGGACAGATGATAGAATGTTTACAATTTTAAAGTCTACAATAACAGTCCAAGATTGCATGAGAAACCGTCCAAGTTAGTACAGTGAAATACCTTACAATGTACATGTTAATGAATTCAATACTTTATACCCCGATACTGGAATATCTATCAAACTAATAAATTATTTCGAATTTCAGCCATGTTCTTTATAATCAGGTGAAGACAGCCTTGATAAATACATTAACATTTATGTGCAGAGAACCTTTTACTTTTGATATCCATTTCAGAAGCTTACACAGCAAATTTTATTTTACATAGAAGTGAGCAGCACAGCATTCAAGAAATCTTTCACCCACCTCACGAGATCTCGTCGGGGACTTGACCTCATTGTTAAGTGGCAATATTTGACAAAAGGCAGTTCTGCTTTTCGTTAAAACAGCGCTCTTGTATTGTGAAGTGACGACGTATTAGAAAGTTGCGTGACGGACCTTTTCTGTAATAAGATTAGCGTGAGAGCACGCGATGATACTTGGTTGAAAACCGAGTCACGCAGTACTTTTCAGCCATATTTTTTGAAAAAGCTTACTAGGAGAAAGAGCTGCTTTATTTCTGGGTACAAATTTAAAATATAGCACTATCTATAATATGTTCAATAGTAATGAGAGAGAGAGAGAGAGAGAGCACCTCTACAGTTTCATCCTAAAGATTTTCAATACTAGTATTTTTTGGTTGAAAAGCCTTGTCATCAAGTGAAGCATTTATTATGAACTATTAATACTTATCATTTTTAGTAGGCTACATTTCTACTGTTATTTCGAAGTTAGAACTTACAAATAACTTTACATTACTACTTAACACTTATAATTCATTTTTATAATTTTTTAATTAATTTAATCATATTTTTTGTTGGAATTCTTCAAAAAACTTTTAATTCAACTACACACAGGAGTACACCTTTACTGAAAATAAACGTGTGTTCTACTTCATAAAAATTTAACTTTTCATCATTTATAAAAGCATGCTCGATATAAATCAATCTTTAAAATGCCGTTTCGACGTTAGAATTTTTTGAAAGTAAAATTGTAAGATTTCCAAAGTCGTTACACAATCCGTTTAAAAAGAGTCTTAGGATATGAATACATTCTTAACCTGCAGTCAGAATTCTCAACATACTTTTGTGAAGAAATAAAATATAGTATAAAATCATGTATCTATGTCTAACATTTAAAAAATTTAAAAAATAGTTTAATCAAAACTATTATGAAGTCGCCATCGATTCTAAGTCGCACTCCCAAATTCTCAATACGCTTTTGTGGGGGAAAAATAGTGTGAAAAGGTCTATCGATATCTGATAATTAAGAAATTTGAAAAATTTAAAATGAGACTAATAAGAAGTGGATATTTACCGTAAAATACGGCGTATAACGCATACCCATAAATTGAATCTGCATTTTTAAATTTGATGTACATTCACCGTATAACGCACACCCTTATTTCCGAAGAAACCAGAAATGTACGTAAGTACTGCACTTATGTTTCAAAGTCATTTATAAAAGGTATTATCCCAGGCTTTTGAAAAAATAGTACACTTCTAAAATTATAATTCTTTAAGTTCATAAAGTAAGTCATATCTCTAAAATAAACACTATTTCGATATATGCAGAAGTCTAATTTTCTTTATGCCTATGTATTTTCTTATTTTTCAAGCTATCATTTTTATACTCGGCGTATAACGTACACCCGTAAATTTCGATCTTACTTTTGGTGTTCAAAGTGCGTGTTATACGCCTGATTTTACGGGTTTTTTTTACCGGTATTAAAAAATCTTAGAGACATACATGAGCTTATAACTCATACAACCATCAGTATCATATTCAATTTTTCTCATCCAATGGTTTTCTTCCGTCTTCGATTCTAACCCGCTCTAGATATACAGTATCATTAAGATTGGAAAACAAGCGTAGCTTATATTTGAAAAAATACGGTATATATATTCTGAAGTATTTTATTTAACTTCAAAGAGAATAATTTTCTAGATCAGTTTCATATATTTTGAAAAAAAAATAGTTTATGTATATGCACATCAATGTATCTTATTCTCAAAATAACTTGTTTCAAATATATTATAAACATTACATGTTTATAACATGTAAAAAGAATAAACGCAATCCATAAACTTTTCGTACTTTTATGTAAGAAACCTGTTTTCGCCGAAATATTCCAACTTCAGTTTTGAAACATATATCAACACACACATTACTATTTCTTTACATATACAAATAAACATTTCATTTTTGATCTCTCCAGTTTTGTGAAGAAATCGAATGTAGCTTATAATATTTATTTTTATTTTAGAACAAGATATCCACGAAAAAAAAAGGAACAGCAATAAAATCAGCATGAAACATAGACTTGAATATTGTGATTATACATAAACACATCTTTATGAATGAAAGTGGCGAACCTGCAATTGTACAAGGTCAGGTTCTACATTTTATGTCTCCGTCATTACTTTTCAAATAAAACCATTCCAGTGTTCTTTGCTCTGTAAATTTCTCCAGAAGATGATTCTCTGGGGACTGAGATCTATACTAACACATAGGTTTTATTGTTTCTACTCGGTGGAAAGTGAAATGTATTTGTTCTTTTTATGGAGTATCTGGTGTAGCTCAAAGTACTCTTATTTTTTAATTGTCTGTCATAAAGGCTTAAAAGATTGCATTCAAACTGTAATTAGACCATATATTTTGTCATTAGTTATTTGTCTGCAAGTAATAAGTTTTTTTTTGCTTAAAATATATACGGCAGAAATTGTTTGCTTTCAGTATTTCTTTTTTGTTGTTATTGTTGTTTGTATAGTACATTGAATATGTCTTAATTTCATATATTTTGTGTTCATGTATTATATCCAAGTATATAATAAATAATAAAAAAATTTGCAATTATAAATACCTAGTATTTTATATTTATAATGTGTATTTTGATGCAGTGATCTATAACTCCTGCGTGGCGGACCGGTCCGTGAAACAAATAGTACCAGGCCACGCAAGGAACATTAAATTAATTCCGTTTTATTTACTGTGGTGTATTTTTTTCTCCCGTGTTTGTGCGACTTTTTTATGGAAATTATTTTATATTCCTTTAGTGCTGTAACTGTGTTTTATTATGTATGAATTTTTAAATACAATAAAATCAAAAATTTTAAAATGTTAAATCTATGATAAAGAATAGGACCCGAATTAGGTACATTTTTTCTGATATTAAATGAATGAAAAAATATTATACCCCAGCTTCACTATCCCTTAAAGTTTAACATATTTTATCATACTTCACATTTTTGACCAATTTGAGTCAATTTTCTGGCATAAAATGTGTTTCCCGTTTTTTCTCCTATACCGTAATGTTAAATGAGCTATCCTTTCTCGTGTAAAAATGAAAAAAAAAAAAAAAAACAGTATTCATGGAATATTTTTTTTGAAATTTTAGAACGTTATACTGTTAACACATGTATGAGTTAAATTGTTGCAAATTTTAATGAGAATCGAGGCATTTTTCTGTTTGAAAATGTGTTCCGCGTACTTTTGCCGAAGACAACCTTAAAGTTTCCGAAAGCGTTGAAATGATCAATTTCGTTAAAAAAACACAATTTTTTTTTGGGGGGGGGGGAAGGTTATGTTATTGAACAGAACCATTCTTTGGCCTTAAAAAACATGTGTAATTTTTTTCAACTTTAGCTACAGTCGGGTTTACAATAAATTATATCAGATTAGAAAAATAGGAAGTGGTTCTTAAATCTAACAGAAGTGGATATTTAAATGGTTCAAAGTCTATCGTGGTGTGTATGATAACAAACTATTATAAAAATACTTCCATGAAATGTTTTGCACCTGATACTTATATTATTTTCTAGGGAATGTACTTAAATAATAATTACTGTATGTGTTTTGAGTTATATGGCTTGCGATTTCAATAAAAACTTCATATATATATATATATATATATATATATATATATATGTCTCATATTTTATAATTTTCATTAGACAATTTTTAAAACTTTAACATTTGTAAAAAAAAACATTTTTTTTTCACATTTTCTAGATAAATCATGGGGTTTATTTGAGTGATACTTTTATTAATACTAGTTTTTTTCACTTAATACTTAAAAGAATTTGTAAAAATTTTTTCTAAACTTTCACTTATAATGGCAATTTTTGTAAACTTAAGATGATTTATTTTAAATGTTGCTGAAGTATTAATATTTGTCGATATTAATCCCTAAAAAAGGCATTTATATTGTTTTAATATGTTATTTTTAAAAATGTACTCTGAATGTCCATTTGGTTATACTTACTTAGAATTGATAATTTATTTAAGTATGGGTACTAAATACTGACTATCAAATTAAGCCTCACATCATTTAACAGTAATAACTCATTTTAATGAGATTTCTATTTTTTTTTTTTTAGAATTGTAGCAAATGTTCTAAAAATGAGCTCTTTTAATAGATGGTAACCTTATGTTAATTTTCTATTTTGATTGGTATACTCAACTTTTAAATATTACTCCTATAGCTATAGAAACCGTTTTTCTAATTCTAAAAACTTTTACAAAGAATTACACTCTGAAAAATTAAAGAAAATGTATTAAATCGGAATGTTCACATCAAAGAGTTTTTTTTTTCACATTTAGAACATTTTGTATAAAACCACGAGCAGAGGATTAACTATATCTTATTTTAACGAATACGAAAATTCTATACGTTATTCTACATTTTAATTTGATACATTTGAGCCATCCTGCCCATTTCTGTCCTCTAATGGACGACATTCTTACGAAATGAACTCATGTCCATTATACAATAATTCCCATGGGAGAAAAAAATAAAATAATCCACTGATATAAGTATTATCGACATTAACAATCGTTCTGGAATGAAACATAGTTGTAAGTAGGCTGTTAAATGGTAACTGGGATCCCATTAAGGTCTCTTTGAGAGAAAGTTCAATTATACTAGATTGTTAAAATACAACTACATAAAACCGTAAGCAGAGTCTAAAGGGCGAAGTAAAAAAGGAATTACATCACTGTAAATGTTCTTTTAAACGATCAAAATGGCTACCATAATCGCCTTCAATCGCAACCTTTTGATTTTCAATCGACCGTACAAATTCCATCGTGCAGAAACAATAAATAAGGAGGACCTATCTAGTCTGTACAATAATCGAACGCACACACTTTTGGAAGAAAGGTTTTCTTTTTGTTTTGGTTCGATAAAGGCGAAAGAGCTTAACCTTTTTTGTTTGCTTGTTTTATTTCCTCAAAAAAAATAGTTTTCGTATTTCTTTATTTTCCTGAAAAGAAGAAGAAAACGATTTTGAGTGAAAGAGCGTTGATTTGTTCGTGCCAATGAAACTTGATAGTTTTATCTACAAAAAAAAATTATGTATCATTGAACAGATTCGACCAAAAAACTTTATCAGGTTGTCCAATCGTTTATAATCTTTTCTTTTGTGGACAAATAACAATTTCGTGTTATACAGATGTTATCAAGCTATTTTCCAAGATTACACTGGAGTTCATCTGTTGTTTTAGAGATAAAAAAAATCACAAAAGTCATCATTTTGTTTTGTATTTTTCTGCTCTGCTTTTCGAACCTCTAATCTCTCCGATACACGAGAAAGTAAACATTAACAGCTACTATCGAGTACAAATATACAAAAAAAAGCTCCAAAGCTAACAGAAGAATAAAAAGTACTTAGGACTTAAAAACATAATGCTGTTACAAAGAGTACTTTTCTTTTGTAGGAAATGTGTTAGCAGTCATTTGTACTGAATCTGATACACAGCTAGCTCTAAGAACAACCGATTTTGCTAATGTTCTAAAAAACCATTAAAAAAATACTTCATTACAAGGTGCTAAAAGAAAAGTTGTAGAATGGATGAAACACATAAGCTTTTATACTTTTGATCATGCTCATAATATATTCTTTGAAAAATATTTACAGTATATTCTTTTGGAGGATATATGATTGTTGCTGCCATTCTTTATGCTATGAATAATATGTTAAAAAATGTACTCTAAATCAGTTGTCGTCGGCAAACTCAAGAAGCTTCTAAACTGCTGTACCATTTTTAAATCCTACTGCGAGCTAGCTACCAACCAAAAGAACTTAAAATGAATGGTCTGTCCCATCCATTAGTGTACGTGGGTCAAAAGGAAGAGAGATATTAGCCATAGTCAAAACAAAAACTCAATTTACTAACAATTCTCAACAATGTAACAAATTTCAACAGCTTAAGTTAAGAAGTGTGCCAATAGATAATTGAAGATTTAATTATAAACCGGATAACTTACTCATATTACGTACTAGCAATACACTTTCTAAATATTTGAAGATAGTTCTAATTTAATGTAATTCAAACCGACACTAATCTAATTTAAACAGCTGATTGATCGAATCGTCAATCTTAATCAATTATTCTACAAAGCGCTCTCAACTAGCTTTATGTTAATCACTAACGGCTATCCCTTAACATCTAACCTCTCTCTCTCTATTGAACCTGAAATTTAATCTTTAAGTGCAAGCCATGATTTGAATAATTCACGTCTTTTTCTTCGGAGGAAAGTTTTCGATAGAATAACATTTAAAGAACAATTATTCCCCAAGAAGATTAGTAGGAAGTACGCGAATAAACCCGTTACAAACTACTAGTTTTCTTTAAAAAAATCTTATATTTCTTAATTGCCTATGAACTTGCATTTCAAGTAAATATGAAACCAGTTTTAATTAAACTATATATAACTAAAAGAAACTGAAATTTAATTGTACCTAAGAAAGAAACTGAAATGTAATTAGTAATAAACAACAAATTTAATAAAAGATTTTTTTATAAGCACCAGCTCACAGGAGGAATCAAGGTTGGTTAGCCAATCGGAGCATTAACACGATCAACTGAAAATGTCCATACCAGCTACTAGCAGCTCGGTATCGATAGTTTGGCAATCATTGTTCAAGACATAATATGTTCTCAGGTACCTCAATTTCTTAACTTTTCAAAACGTTTATCGTTAACTTCATCAAAATACGACGAATTAAATGGGCAGGTCACGTTGTCAGAATGGACGAAGACCGCAAAACTAAAAAAGTTTTCAATACCCAACCAATTGGCACACGAAGAAAGGGCATGCCAAATCTTAGATGGGTTGATGGCCTAGATAAAGATCTCATAGTTTTGAGAACTAAGAATTGGAGAACATTAGCATGAAGAAGGCTAGCCAGGGAAGGGCTTCTTGAGAAGGTCAAAGCCCCCCCCCCCCGGGCTGCCAAGCCACTGATGAAGGGAGGACCTCAACTTCTATAATGGCTCACATAGCACAGTAATATCGTTAATTATTATTGGTATTATTTGTATTATTGATTATTTAGTTAGAAATAGAAAATAGTATGGTCCATTTGCTTAATAAAAAGGGTAATTAAGAACGACATTTCATTCATCAAAATCTCTATGGAATCTCTCCTTCTCCCCGACCAAAGTTCTTTTTTTCAACCCCCTCCCCCCTTAATTACGAGATCAGGAAATATAGGTGATATGTTCTATTTAAGATAAGTACTACACATCACAGAAAAGAAAATACGAAACATGTGCCAAAACAACAGAAAATAGTAAAAGTAATAATCATTATCATTCTTCATGGTACATTAAGTCCGTTAAAATAAACTTACCACCATCATTATCGAACACTGAAGGCGGAAACCTACATGTCGAACATAAGACTATCGATTGGAATACTGACGAAAAGCTAGAACGATATCTTTATTATCGTCTGTCACCAATGACAGCCATATGGCAACTCAACTCAGAAAGAACAAAACATAAGCTGGAACTGATCGGGTAAAACTCGACACGGTATTTTTCTAAGCAGCATTTGTAAATACACATTATTTTTGTTCTTTCAGCTTTTGCTGTAATTAGTGTAAAAAATAAAACTAATGATCTTTCCTTTCGTTTAAAATATTCTTGTCACTACGGTTACAGAATAATTTTAGAGTCAAACCGATAGAAGAAATCAGATTATTGTTCTTTTAATGACATAGTACAATAAATAGAACCCAAAAGAACAAAACCATTTTTACTACCTTATTCGCCTTGAATTTGTTTTCGCTTGTAAGCCACAGAGGTCTTTAGTTATTTGTAATGGCACGCAAGTTTAAAAATGACGTTATTCTGAATATCAGAATTATTCAATGAATTTCATAAACAAAAATTAAGTTGTATTATCCATCTTACTTAAAAGCAACGTAGTTCAAAAGTTTACTTGAATGAAAATCCATTTATAAAAATCAACTTATGAATATTAATTTCTCCCTAAAAATTAAAAACATTAGATTAATAAATATGCATACATATATGATTTACTCTTCTATTTTTAATAAGCATAAGACTATAGGATTTAATTTCATATTTATAGGTAAAATAAACTCAAACACATGTAATGCAATGACATATGAAATTGGAAATATGCTAACCCCATAAGGAATTGTCAAATCTTGTAACAGCAATTAAGTTCCAAATAATGCATTTAAAATGAAACTATTCCTTAAAACATAATGAGAACCATATATGCCTGTACTTTTGTTTCGTCTTGTGTAAAATAGTAAGGTTAAAATTAAATTATCTTGGTTCTTTTATAAAATAAAACTACACTTTATTATACATAATGGTAAGAACAATAAGAAGATTTACATGACTCGTAAAACACATGGTATATACGCAAGTACGATTTTGATTTGTTGATTTGTATAATAGATACACATATTTTTAAAGTTATTAAATATACCAAATGCATTATTAATCCTTTAAAATAAATTTTTATTGATACTTGTTATATATAACTGTTTTGGTTACAAGTCAAGATGTGTGTGTGTGTGTGTTTGTTCTACCCTTGCATTTTTATTTCATGGTTGTTTATAACGTAAAAGATAGCGCAATATATATGTATAAGTAATAACTTAATATTTGCTTAAAATTCTAATCTTATATATTTTTTCTCTAAATCATAATTACGACTACCTTATTTTCAAACTTATTAAGGCATCAAAATCTATACTTTGAAAGATTTATTCACAATTCCTCACTGAAGATCTTGAATTTTTGACAGGTTTGTCGGTGATTACCAGTAAAAGAATATATTAATGGCTTACACAGGCATACTAAGGGATGAGAAACTTTTCCCTTAAGTACTGACGTAATTTCTAAAAATAGAATTGCACACTTGATTGTAATTTTAATAATACATTTTTTTCTCTGTATTTACTTGTATACTTAAGTGTAAAAAATGAATCCCCGTTCTTGGTCATACAGGATTCACAACTTTCCCATTTGATTTTAAAATTATTTATTAAATAAACGTTGCAGTGATCAATATCAAGAAGCTTTTTTTCAATTGCCACGACTATAATTCAAAAAATGAATACGAATACACTTTTACATTACATTTTTACATGCGTGCGTACGCACACACACACACACGTATTAAAAATTTTAAAATTTCAAGCCATCTAATTGTTGAACGGACCGTATAAAAATCAATCACGCAATTAAGCTCAATTAATTTCAAATGTTAGATAGTAAGAATAAAATGCAAAAACTAAGGCAGTTTTAAAAGCCAAAAAAAAAAAAAAAAAAATTCACATACCGAAGTCTCTAATTTACTAAAATTTTCCAATAAGCAACTTATTTATCTCCACCCTAAACTATTTTTTTCGCCAACAAGTTACCAAACCCATTAATATCCTAATCATCTTGAACGCCAATTTCCCACCCAAAAAAGTGCATGAACTTAACAAGGTCCTTCGCCAAATGCCATTCCCTGATTACCCAATATGGTTTTATAAATACCTCTCGCAACGAGGGGTGTTCCCAGCCTTAAAGGCAATTTCTTCAGCTGGGTACGCAGAATATTAAAAGTCGGGCGCGACCTGGTAGCACTTTCTTTTGCGAAAGTCGCCAACCCAGGCAATAACTACACCAAAAAAAATGCATAATAATGGCCCACAGCAAGTTAAAAAATAGCAGCCAACATCAGGACAGTCAATAACGTAGCCACGGGCTGGCACACAAGTCTTCACCAATCTCACGGTTCTTCCAAACACGAGGGGGACGGGTAAAGAAATCTTGATACTGGTAGACGCTTTTGCCCCAAAGCGTGTATTGTTTTTGGTGGGAATGTTTTTGGATCGATGCCGGTCGCAAGCAGTTGGCATAACATTACGACATGGTTTGTGCAACCGGACACAGTTTTGGAAAAATGGCAATTAATTCCACAGTTTATTTCGGTTATCGAACTTTTACCAGGAATAGAAACTGTTTGATTAATGATCGATATCGGCCTCCTGCTTGATTTGTGATCAATTTTCCAACATTATCGAGAAATTTTTTAGATTAAGATCTCTAAGACTGAGTGAGTTTATGAGAGTCTAAAGTTCTGTGAAGATTGCAAAAGACATCTTCCAATGACCTGTTCACTGTTTTATCCAATGCACAATATTTAATTCATTTGAATAAAAGTTTAAATCTGCCTTATGGTGATGAAATACAGCATTAATAATTAAGGATTATCACTTTTTTATCAAAAATAATATGTATACCCGTATTACAGTGTAGTTTGTGTTTTTTAAGATTTATGAAATAATAATTAATATACATATTTTGATTTTTAGAGTTTCAAATTTATATTTATCTATCTGTTTATCCTTCGAATAATACTCATAATTGTTCAGTTTTGACAACAATGGAATATTAAATTGGTTCTTTTCAAGAGGTTTGATGAATATTTAGTATTTATTATATAAGACATACGAAAATAAAAAAAAAATGGGACAGTTATAAATTGTTTTCAGTGTAAAGATTGAGATTAAAGGTTTAGTTGGATTACCTTGTAAAATTTTCGCTTTTAGACTTATTTTTTTACAAGAATAAAGGGCAAAAATGACAAACATACCAAAAAAAAAAAATGTAAGCGGCGGGAAACTGATTTTACTACATATTTTTTTTCAATTGTTACTGTCGTTATAAGTTCTGTCATAAAAATATTAAACACTATTTAACTGTAATGTATCAATCATTTATCTAGCCGCACACACTTATATATATCAGATATTGGTAAGTACAAATCCAAACACCTAATTAATAAAGCTAATTCAATTTTTAATACAAAAAGTACTGTATATGTGTCTTTATTATTTCAGACTTTAAATTAGAATGCTAGTTAATAGTTTTCAAAAATTTTAAAATGCCCTGGAAAGAGTGAACCTGAGAACAATTAGGAAAGTAATTTTACCAGAAGTAATGTAACAGACTAAGGAAAAACTACATAATTAATGCACTCTGTAAATATATTTTTTCTATGTGTATGTAATTAAATTGCAAAACTAATCCAATAATATTTCCAATAATATCATAAAAAATTTCATAACACATACATACACTGTACTAAGAGAGTAAAAAGTACAAGCCGCGTAACACTAAAAGCAAACTATAATAACTTTTTTAAAAAATTATCATTTATTAAATTTAATAAAAATTATAACTTTCAATTTCAAAAGCAATTACCTTTCTTCTCTGTTGGAAGGATTTTTTAAAGAAAAATTCTCTTTTTTTGTAAGTACATCAAAACAATTCTCATGTCCAAGACCACTCAACAAAAACTTAAGAAATTTTGGATATTTTCCTTCTTATACACAGAATATCTTCATTTTTCTTTATTTAAACAGAAGAGTGGGGTAAGAAAAAAAGTTATATAAGAAGGCTTCAGGCTGAGATGATTGAATTACACTCCCCCAAATTCATTTTCCCAACTTTCCCACCTGATAAATTAATTCAAAATATTTTGAGAGAGAGAGAGAGAGAGAGTCACCTTCAGAAGGAAAAGTTTCCAACCCTAAATTTCATCATGTCATTTATAATAAGAAGAAAAACACAGACCTCAAGAAAAGTGCTCTTGTTCTTGAGTCGATAGAGTAGAATAGAAATGAAAATAAGAATACAGAGAAAAGGTGCAGGAGAATTTTTGAAGCGCGTTAAATACTTCAAACTGAATTAGTCTGTCCCTTCACTTTTAAATTATGGTAATTTATCGAAAGTCTCCTAGAAAGTGCTCGTGTGAATTTTAAACCTTTATCTTACCAGTTGTGTTGTAAAGTGGTGTAAAATGTCTCTATTTGAGTAGTAGAGAATTTTAACAAGTTGATCTCTTCCAATATACAAAACGCCGGCAGCGTAAATGTAAATCTTAAATGCTTAGCTCAAAATACAAGGAATTATGCATTTGACTTGTACATTCGAATAGTTGAGATTCAAAGAATTAAATATTTAAGCATATTTCAAGAGAGTCTTTTAGGAACACTTTTGATAGACAGTGGAAAGAAACTATTATTGTAGAATAAGTCAATGCTCAAGAAATATCAAATACATATTTCTCTTGATAAGTATTCCACTTGAATATAAATTCAAGAAGTTCAGTATACTTAAAATTAAAATAAATTTTAAGTAATATTACCATTGAAATAACACACAGTTATTGCACATTTCCGAATCCATGTATAAGAGGAGAAAGCCTTTTAATATTCAGAAATTTACCCATAATTCGAAAACCCGAAAAAAAAGACAAATTAAATGAGGGGGGGGCGGATTCTAATAATTTTCAATATTTCCATGAGGAAGAAAAGGTTGTCGAACGTGGTGAATATTTTCTAATCAAATTGTTGCAAAGTAAAACGCCAGACGCACAATGACGATAATTTTATGCAATAGCCCTGTCTGACACTAATACATTTTTTCGATTTCTTTGTTATCCTGTATACTGTCTATGCTAATCATACTTTCTGTGACATTTTTTATTTCTTTGTTTGGAAAATGAGTCGAAAGAGAAATTCTTATATACAGCACGAGATCGTTGATCTGTGGTTCATACCATGGAGGTAAAACTCCTGCATTACTATCATATGGATTCAGACATCCCATTGAGTGAATGCGA
>BMAV01022702.1:375197-418178 GCA_019973955.1 Trichonephila inaurata madagascariensis
AACTTTAAACCTCCTTCCAATCCTTCATTCTCAAAGAATAATTAATACAAATCAGGGTGGTCGTCGATACACGTTTTAAGAAACCTCTTTGCACCACTTTTCCTTGACTGTGTTACTCAATTACATTACGGTGGAAGAGAAGGAACTATAGAGTCGTCGAGAAATTAAATCCAATAAGAGACCCGCATTTTAGGTGCCTTAAAACTTAAACCAAATAAAAGACGGTATGCGAATAATTTATTATAACTCTTCCCAGCTACGGTGGTTGAGGACTTAATACCCTTCGTGCTTCGAATACAAATGAATTTTCGACAGGAAGATTCTGCGGATTCATAAGTCCGCCATCTTTAAAACTCCTACCACGTGCACATCGAAAATTATTTCCAGAAGAAAAAACGAACAAAGCATTTCATATTTACCGTCACTGAGTAGGTCAGGATATAGTTTAATGTATGCATGGTATTTAATTAACTAAAATTGTATGTTTGCTTTGATTTTAAATTACCATTAAGTATGATTCTATTTGATTGGTTATTGATTCCAATGGATTAGACATTGGCTGGATCGCAGTTATATGGAGGGGAGAAAAAAATTCTTAATTGGTTATCAACCTGTGCGGAAAAGATGTTCCATGATATAGAGATTAGAAAAGAAAATAATTTCAAAAAGTAATTTTAAAACAACTTTGACACAAAGGGGTTGAATTTTTCGAACAAAAAAATGGAAAAAGTCTTAATTATGGTTAGATGATTTTAGAATCAAAATAAAATTATTTTTCTACAATACAAATAACCAAAAACGATGATTATTGATAAGTGAGTACTGAACAGGGAATAATACTCTGTACATTGCAACATAGCATAACCCTAGCTCTCTCTCTCCCCCAAAACGCTAAATCAGTACGTTCCAAATTCTTTTTTTCGTCTTCCATTTTATCATGCACTTAAATTTAAACAGTAGGTAGTTTTAAAAATTTAATACTAAATAAGGGTTAATTGCGTACCAGATGATTTTTCTTCCAACTGTTTAATAGGTGATCCCTCTCTGCAATAAATATTAAAAATATTAAACTGTCTTTGTTTTTTTACCAAAAACTTGACTTTTGACAGTAAAAGAGCTCATGCTACCTAACTTTCATTCCGTCTGTGGACGTAATCAAAAAAAATATATTATTTCTTATTTATTTTTTCCCTTCAGCTATATACCAAAGTACATCTTTCGCGAGTAATTTGGCTTCAAAATACTGAAAAAAAATTTTTCGATCCCCTTATCATACATTTTGAGTAATGAAATTTGACATTTTCACCTAATCTTCTACTAGTCGAGATAATTCTTAAAATAAATGTAAATGTAAACTATAACACTCTATTATCAAAATTTATAAATTTTTTTAAAAAAAAAATTAGCTAATGTTCAAGAATATTCGAATGAAATAATTAATGAAATTTCACGCTTTCATTTTAATGATTTTTTCAATAGGAATTTTAGCTTAGAGAATCTTCAAACCACAAAAGAGTTCATATTTTGTTTCCATTTTGCAGAGAGAGGCTTTATCTCTTTAAAGAGAAAAACATTTAAAAACAATTGTGGCAAGCTGGAAAATACCGTGGTAAAATTTGTGCCCCTTTCTCAATGTATGAAATAATATTTACTAGCGAAAATTTTCAGTAATACATAAATATTCCACATTCGATAGATATATAAATATTCCACATTCGATAAATCAGAAATTTTGGATAAAGCTTTATTTCAGAAAAATATAAATCGATGAAAATATTGTTGAATTTTTTAAATGTAAAATTTAAAATTATAAGTCATGTAATTTTTTATGTAAATATATATTCTAATTAATTGAAATGAAAAATAATGATAAAATTATTTAATTTTCAATCTGGTTGACATTTTTAAAATTATAATTTTGATATTGATTCCTCGGAACACTTTTAAAATTTCCAATAAAAATATAAAAGATTTATTAGATTAAGCTTATGTGTAGAATTTAATTATTTAATCTAATATTATTAATACTCGTAAACATGGTAATAATGAGAAGAACTAGAAAACTAACACTATTAATACATTTTCTTTTAAGTGATAATTAAACACATTTCTTTTTTTAAATTAATCAACATCGTTTTCAGAAAAAAATCATATTTCTGGAAAATTATGGAAAGTTAATTGCTTTTTGATATTATCGATGATTGCTTCTATATCGATAAGAAAATTAATGTTTCATGATATTGATCTATCACAAAATATTTAGCAAGCAAAAATATCCGTTAATGATATTTTGATTACGGCATTTCTACATAAAATACTATTTCAAAGGATTTTAAAAACGCTTATCTGTTTGTCGATACTTTAATAAACTCAAATTCATTCCCTGGTTAAATTTAATTAGATAGATTAAATATTTATAAGAAAGTAGTTAAACATTTCATGTTTAATATTCAAAAATAAATTATTTAAGTCGTTAAGTTAATTAACACATTTATGTGTCATATATATATATTTAGAATTATAAAAAAATCCTTTTCGGACATTTATTTCGAAATTATTACTGTTTTAAAGATATCTTTATGAGCATCAAATTTTATATACAAGACAAAAATTCTATTGGGTTCAACTATACAAACTTGCGTTTATCACTAATGCGTTTAATTTTTTTAAAAAATAATAACATTAGGAAATTTTACAAATTCTTAATAATTAAAATAATTTGACATAATTTGTTCCACCTGTCAACTGACATATTACCTGAATTTATATAATGAAGAATACAAGATATCAATAATAAGGTATAAAACTAATCAAAATTTTAAATCAATTTCAATGCTATCATTTTTGTCTCAGAGCTTTTAATTTTTTCTTTTAGTTTGGCTTCTTTACTTGACACCTTTTAGAGTCAAATATTTTTATATGATTTTGTCGATCTTTTACTTTATTTCTTTTTTGTTTCATATAAAATTTTCGCTTATATAGAACACACAGCCGTATATATTCAATGACTGGCCTTTTCGCTAAAAACCCAAAACAATTTTCGGTAATTTTTTTAATTTTTAATTGAATTAAACCAATCATTTTTTGTAGAAGAAATTATTTTAGTTTGACATGTTATTTTCATTATTGTAATGCATTGGATTATTAATAATTTCTTAAATTTAAGTTTTTTAGGATCAATATAATGATATTCTTATAATTCTAAATGATATTCTAATAATAATATTTTTCATATGTATGAATAAAAACTACCCCCCCCCCTTAATTTCTATACGAATAAAATTGAATAATTCCTAAATACCCCATTTATAAAATAAAATTAATCACTAATTTTAATGGAGTTGGATAATTCAAATATAACAGAAAATGGATAATCGATTATAAAATTACAGGATTTATTATAAAATTATTCATAATTGCTATAAATGTTAATAATTATTTATTTTTAATATTTTAAACAGTTTTAAATCTGATTTTTCAGCGAAAATTTAATGTAGGAAAGCAGCCTTGCCTCATTTGTAGAAAAAACAAGCTAAAACTACGCTTTGAACATTAATGTGCGTAAAAGCTAAGCACTTAAAAACAAAACTATAGAAAAAAAAATCAAAAATGCTAAACATTTATTTCAGAATTATAAAACAGTCTAATTCCTTTTATGTGCTTTTTTTCCCTGAGAAAACACACACACACAAAATTGGCATTTTAATCGGAATAAAATTGGCATATCAAACCTCCTTCCGGGAAGGAGACCGAGCGTCAAAATTACATTATTGCAATTGGTATCTACCTATATGATGCCACACTAAATGGTGTACCAGTTCCCGGGAAATAATACAAGGTCTGTAGAGGAAAGAAATACCAATCCACAGATCCATTTGAAAAGAAAGAAAAAAAGTATACCTAAATAGAAGCTCTTATGAAAAAAACGTCCATTTATATGGGAATAGCAATGAATCTTATGTCGTTGCTTAGCAACAGAAAGCAGAAAAATTTTAATCATAAATAAATAACATATATATTATTATTTATTCAAAAAAAATACAGTTATTCTTTTCCAAACCAAATTCCCCTTATTTTATCTAGCCTCCTCAAGATATTTTACACAATAATAAAATGTACTGATTTGTTGAAGTTTTAAAAGTAAAAAGTACTTGTTTACACATATAAATCCGTTCTATTTATTTAGTTTGTGTCAATAATACAAGTGTTTATGAAAGAAACATTTTAGATTAAACAAAATAAGTATTTGTTTGAAATGTAGTTTTTCCAAGTCCCTGTTGCGTCTGATTCACTGAATTTGATTTAAGGTGAACAAATTTTATTTGGTAAATTAGGTATTGGTATATTTAAATTGCTATGTAAATATTGTGTAGAAAATGTGATTTATATTTTATGTATTCAGAGATGTCTGAAATATTATGTGGCTTAAATCAGTTGCATAATAAGTATGTAAATATTTTTGTTTGGAAATTTGGCTGTATCCTTTGTCTATTTTTTGTTTACAGAAAATTACAACTTAATTGTATTTGTGTCAAACAATGCAATGTTTTGTTTTATTCATGTATTCAAATATTCAAATAAGCAAAATTTAAAGAATCATTTTATTTATATTATGAACAATAAATACAACGAAATAAAAACGGAAGGATACAAAAATAAAATAATGTATTGCCTTGAATTAAACAAACATTTAATTTGAAATTTTTATGACATTGTTCCATTAAAATAACGTGTAGAAAATTGTTTCTCTTTTTTTTCTTCTTTTGAGTTTTTAAATGATATTGTTTACTAAATAAAAAATGAATTTTGGAAAATTTTCTTGCCTTTTACACTTTTAACTGGCGCTGATTTAATACAAGTTCACATAATTGTAGCGCACACAGAATTAGCATTTATACAACAGTTATAAAAAGTAAAAGTCTGTATTTTTACGTAATTATATAAATATGAAAAATTTTAAATAAAAATTCGAAAATAAAAAGTGTATCTATAGCGAGTTAGTTGCAATATAGCTTAAAAAAAAAATGTTCACTTAAAATTCTTAATAGAAAACAATTTTAATAATCTATGCAATTAACATTATTTTCATGAAATCAAACACAATGTCCTTCACTGAAAGCACAAGATTTTGCAAGGTTTCAAGTTCAATACTCTCTCTAAATCACGTTTTTTTAAATCAAAATTCAACAACTATTTCATATATATGTGGATAGATACATTGTCTCGTAGGAATTTCTAATCAGGTCCAGGTGCAAAATCACCATATAGCAATAAGTGATTTTCGTAATCTGCTTGGTATGCTTCCAAATTTTCTTTTCCAATCAAAATAGTTAATAAAGTATAACGAATTAATGAAAATCTATTCCAAACCCTTACCTCAACTTTGACGTTGGCTGGCCAGTTGCGAGAAAAACCCTCTAAACCCTCCAAGTTCTACTTTTTCAATTCCTACTATTAGTTTACTCTCTCCCTTCATTATATATATATATATATATATATATATCTTGTTCAAACTTTCAATCATTAATAAAATACTTTCTATTCATCCATTCAAGTTCAAATAAATTTTTTATGTGAATACAGATTTTTCAAATATTAATTCATAAATTAAAATAAAAAAATAAAAAATAAATAGAAACATACAAAAATAACAGTCCAACAGCATATAAAGAAAGGAAATTCGTTCATTGCGTCCCTGTAGCGCAATGGATAGCACGTTCGACTTCTATTCCAAATGTCATGGATTCGAATCACACCTGAGATGGCCCAATTTCTGAGAATATGATTTCTTTTTCACTATACTATTTTAATAGAATAATTAAATTTAATTAAGTAATAAATTGTAACAAAAAAAATAATAGTCCAACACCCTATGTAGAAAGGAAATTGGAAAATTGCAAAGAAAATAGCTTTCTATTTTGTCAATATTATGATTCTGTCATATGTATACACATATTTATATTAATCGTAACTATTTAATAAAAAGTAATTAAAACAAAATATTTCTTTGTCCACCTAAGTAGAAATTGACTTTATTTATATTACTTGTTATCACTGAAGATCATTTGTAGCTTTTCGTCAATGTATGATAACATGTGCTGTTGATCCCACACACAATTCAGATTTGGGTTTCTTAGGGGTTGTAAACACGGTTAGCGAGTCAATTAAGTATTTCTCAAATGCCCGCATTCCATAACTCATTGTTCAGTTACTCACTTTAAAACAGCTAACATATTTTGAATTTAATTTGCCCAGTAAATAAGGTTTAAATCAGTCATCATAACACCAGACAGTTATCCAAGGTATTTAAGACCGAAATTTTGTCAGAAATTGTATTCATCATAAGATAGCATAAACAAATAACTCTCTCTGAACGATTAAATAAAAATGAAATAGCTTAAGCGAATTTATCTTCAGGTTTAGCCTCCGAAAGTCAAAATCAAATCATGCTGTAATTGCAATAAATTTCAGAATAATTCTAAGAATTGAAAATTACTTGGAGCCTTACATAGAAACATCGGAAATACTCTATTTTGATGATGACCTTACATTTTCCTTACATTACCTTCATTTTCAGCAGGCAAATTTCAAATGAAACTATTCTATCATACGAGTAACCTTTTTTTCTAGAGGGGAGAATTTTTGTCTTACCCATTTTTTTAATGGTTTTAAGAATATAGTCCAAAAATTATCAGTGGTGGGACTTAATGAATATCATTTTTTTTTTATGTTTGTGTGTGGGAACTTATACGGTGTTTAAATGTTACTTATTTTTATTGTTTTTACTTTATATGTTTTTAAACGCGTCAAAAATAAAGATATTTGGAAGTATGCATTGTAAGACGTAGAATGCGCGAATATTAAAACACAAACCAATAAAATAATATTCTTCTTTTTGTTTGTGAGTGTTAACATCTTCGGTGTCTATACAATTTAGCATACATTCTTTTATGTTATTTATTTTTATTATTAAATTTATTTTATAAATTTTTGTTTCAAATATCACAAATAAAGTTCTTTGGAAGTATTGAATGCAAAAGGTAGAGTGAAAATTGAAGCACAACACAGTGATTACGGAAACTAACATTTATATCTGTCAATTAATTAAGTAAATTATTATTTTGATAAAATCGAAAGTCTCATGTTCATTTATTTATGCATATTTTTCGTCAACTGTCATTATAAATATCTAAGTACTTTAATAAATATTAATTATAAAATTTAATAAAAATGCAGAAGGTTATTTTTCAGAAGAGAAGTGAACACACAGAAAAAATTATTAAAGATTACAATATTTATGCAAATGTGGGCATTGATTTATGGCTTTCATTCAGTAGTTGGTACTCCAGTACAATATTCGATTAGTTGATAATTTCTTTTTACTGCAGATCATCGTTAAAAATCACGGGTTTCATGAGAGGTAAGCTAGAGTAAAACTAAAAAAAAAAAAAATTGATAATTTCTGAAGACATTGTGATCTTTTCGAACATTTATTCCAGCTGTTCAACTGTACTGACATCTGACGCAGTGATAATTGCCGAAACTTTTCCGTTTATTCAATGAAATCATCGTTAGTCAAATTCGGTATTCATAGGAAGAAAAAACCGGACATATTGAAATTATGAATTAATTACCCTTCATTAAAATAAAGAAAAAAAAACATCCGGGAGAGATGTGCCGGACTTGAGACGGAACACGAGCCATTACCCGTACGATAATAGTTTCATGCAAATGAAGATAGAATTCCAATTCTTTTGTGTAAAGGAATTCAATAATTTCCCATTCCCTCTTTGTTTACGCGAAAATATTCCGGAAATGTTCATAGAATTCCAATATTTTTGCACCAGGAACTCTTGGAAATGAATATGGAAAGGAATCAATAGGAAAATGCGCAAGAAAAGAGCTTTAAGCAAAAGGAAATGTTCCCGAAATTTTACTTCTTTAAAAAAAAAAAAAACGAAATAAAAAAAATATTTTTGTATTAGTTTCTTCAAGTTCGTCGATCACAGAAGACTTTATCTATTTCGTCTTGGAAGGATTTGTTTGACTTTTAAATATGACGGTCTACGAAAGAAAAAAAATATTCTTTTTACGATTAATACGATTCTTCGTACAAATACTAGATTCCATCTCTGTTTTTAACGATGGCCAGGGCGCAATCAAAGATGTATTTATCTATCGACAAAATTCATTTCGCGTTTCATTCAAATTCGGTTAATGTGAAGTGAAACTTAGTAATGGGATAATGGCATCGCTGTTCCTTTTCCCGTCGTAAATTTTCCAAGCGTTGCCATACGCCTAAGATAAATTTCGAATTCGGAACACAATGATTTGCATCTTAACAAAAATCCATATCACAGAATTCTAATGTATGAGGAAAAGCGATGATTTTGGGTGCTGAAAAATTAACGTACAAGTCATCATTTTAAATGTGGATTTCCAATCGCGGAGGATTGTGGCTCCCCCATATTTGCATTTCGAATTTCATTTGAATTCATTTCTTTCTTCAATCCTCAATTCCCGAATGCATTTAGCTAATACATTCTGGCATCGTCTGGAGAATTCGAGAAACTTTGGCTGGAACATCATAAATAATCAAGAAATAAATTTGCTATTGTAATTCGAGAGTATTGCCAGGTTTTAAAAAGAAGTCAGAGCTAATATTACTTCCTTCATTTTATAAATCAGAAGAAACGAAACTACTTAGCTGCTTCTTCTGTTCATTAGCATACAATCTTAAATTAAAATATCGCGTAAGGAAAGCATCACTTATTTGCCATTAAATCCTCACCGAGTTTGAAAGCCAATTTAAAAATTTACAACGATCGACGATGGAATATATTTTTGGAAGAAGTTTTATTCCAAACACAAATTAAACGAATGCAGAAGAATAATAAATAAAACGTTAAATGTTTGGAATCCTATGACAATCAAACGTATTTTTATTCTGAATTTGAATAAATTTGAAAAATATGAAGTATTAATAACCAAGCTTAAATAAAACTGCATTAAATTTTTTAAAAAGTTTTTCAATAAGTTTTAATGGAATCTATTATCCTTAATGTATTTTTGATGTTTGAGTTTTAAATATTATTTAAATAGTTTGAATATGTAATAAATTCAACAGTTATTGGCTTTATTTATTACATATTTATTTTTAATTCACACTCAAGGAGAAAATAGTGATAAAACCTATTTCATGCAATTCGGGGGTATAAATTTAATTTAGTGACGCATATATTACGAAATGTAATACCAAAGCTAAAGGGTTGCTGCAATAAAAAAAATCATGCATATATATTTATTGAATTGCAAATATTTCTCATTATAAATGCTTCTAATATTCTCATTTTTGTCATATGTCTAGTTTATGACTATAGTAAATTAACTACAAAAGTTTACAAGCTGATTTAAATGGAAATATGTTGTAGTTATTTCTGTTTAATACTGCAGAATCATTTTATTGCTAGATAAACGTTCTCAAGTAGCAAGAATTTTTGTAAATTTTATTTAAATGCAAGCTTGATTAAATTTTAAAGTTTTTTGTTTCTTTTTTTAACACAGCAGCCAATTTAAATTCTGTATAAGTTTTTATTTTAACCAACAAGTCTTTGAAATTTAATCAAATGTGAATTTATTATGTATCTTATTTTATTTTAATTAAAGGAAATTTTATTCCACATCTAGTAATAAGTTAAGCAACAATTTTTTCATTTAAAGTTGATAAGCATTTTCTTAAAGTTTATATTTGAATTTCACTGTTATCTCATTTCGACAAGATGTTGTATTAATTCTTTTAACGGTTTTAATTTCGATTTCTCCGTTTTCTTTTTGTCATATGATACGATTAAAATATTTTGATTGCAACACGTTTATATCTTATTTGAAAGAATAAAAAATAAAGTAAAAAAGTAAAAAAGCAACTTAATAGTGCTTTTTGAACTAATGTTCAAAATACGTTTTAATTTACTTAAGGGGTTCGGCACATGGAGTTTTTTGAAAAATTATCGATTTTGACTTTTTTACATTTTTCAAAGGTTCAAACATTTCTGCTTAAAATGATATATGATATATAGAAATGCGATAATTAGAAGTGTTTTTATTTATTTTTTAAAAGTAAGTCACGCTTATTGACAAATCGCAAATTTTTACTTTAAAGCCTGTTTTCTCAAAATGCAATATTTTTCTCTTTATGGACTTTTTTCTCAAAATCTAATTAATGTAGGATCCTCAAAGTTTCAGTGAGCATACTTTCAACATGTTTGCATATTTTAATGGAGGGAATAAGATATATCTCGTGAACTGTTTTAGATAATGCATTTTTAAACTAAATTTTAAGGAAAAAACTTGGCATGTTTTAAAAAATTCATAATTATTTTAATTTTTAACAAAAAAGACAAAATCCTCCATTAAAGTCTTATTGATAGTACATATAACCTACTGTGAAAATGTCATCAATTAGTAGCTAGAAGTTTCTGAGAAAAAGGTACATACACTTACGTAATTTAACATGGGCTCCTATGGAAGTGCCGGACCTCCTTAACCAGCAATGGAAAACCAAATTTTGGGACGTGGCAGTCGAATAGCCATGGTTACAAGCTTATCACTGACGACGTCTTGGTGGAATCTTGGTTTAAATGTTTGTACGAACTAAATACTCAATGTGTGTTTGGTGTAGCGTGGAAGTCTGGTAGAAGGGCTGATGCACGTTAACCCTTTCAGGACCATAATCACATGCATATGATCACTTCAGGGAACACGGTATAATACATGAAACTGCGTTTTTCCCGTTCTGAGGCCTGTCATTACACCGGTGCGATTTTAATTCGGAACTTGGAATGGTTATTAACTATACATTTTGGAGTACTTTATTACAATAATGATTTTATGTGAATTTTTAATTGTGAAGTTAGGCTTAACAGGAAAAATCGTCTGGTTTTGAACGGGTTAAATATGTTGCAGCTCAAAATCCTCGCGTAGGTATAATGTGATAGTTTGGAAGATGGGTGCCAGTCCAGATATCATTCTCGTTCCTTGACTGTGGTTCAAAACTGAGTGGTCTATCACCAATAATCTTTATAAATAATTTATAGTTTATCTCTCTTCTGTTCTTTATCTTTTTAAAGAACTTTGTGTTTTGTATATAAGTAGAAAAGTCATTTTTAAACAATTGATTAATTTTATTTTTCGGGACAATTTTGTTATTTATACATTATTTCCCTTTTATTCTTTTTGTATTTGTGACGATTATGTAGCAATTACGTATCTAGTAAGCAATTATAGCACAATTATGTATCTAATAAGCAATTATATATAGCACACTTATGTATCTAGTAAGCAATTATATATAGCACAATTATGTATCTAGTAAGCAATTATAGCACAATTATGTATCTAGAAGGCAATTATAGCACAATTATGAATCTAGTAAGCAATTACAGCACAATTATGTATCTAGTAAGCAATTTTCATATTATATTGCAATGGGGACAGATAATATCGGACAAAATTGTGTGTGCGTCACACAATTTGAAGCATGGTCACAAAATCCTCAACCTTCCGAAAAAGGGGCACGAAGATGAAATGTTTTTGTTAAGTAGGAGAGAAATTATTTTTTTCCCTTAAAACATTCTTTGTAGAATGCCGGACGTGCATATAAAATGCAAACATTTAGGCGTTTCTGTGTTCCACAATTATAAAATAAAAAATAGTGTGAACACTTTAAAATGTAAAATTAAAATAAAATTCTAAAAAATGTGCCCTTTTTTGAAACATTTTGAACAAAAAAATTGACCGCTTAAGGAATTAATACTGTATGCAAGCAAAAAACACTTTCTTTTATGTATACTAGAGGTACTTGGTAACATAATATAATCCGTTGCAAAACAACTTTGAAACAGCAAAGTCACAGCGACATTTCCTACTTCCACCCTACTCTGTGGCCATCACGGATTCTTAAAAGCTAAAAGGTATCTTCAAAACCTTCATCAGTTTCCACATTTCTGTTTGGATTTTCCGCTCTCTGGAGACTTAAAATCGCCAAACCTTTCAATTTTCCGAAGCCAAAAAGAGATTCACCCGTCTCGCCGGAAATCAAACTGGCAAGGGAACCTCATCTCCTTAGTTCAATATTGAGGGATGCAGTTTAGAACAGAAATCGTTACTTAAACCCTTTAACGAATACACATCAAAGGAAGACCGGTGTCAAATGCGGGGTTCTGTTCCCAGAGGATTTTATTCGAAGTAGCAAACGATTTCATAAAACGCTTACTCCCAGGTACAATAGACAGAGAAAGGGGTCAGCTACTCTATTAAAAGTGAAGCTGAAGGCGAATTGGTTAGGTTTAAAAATTGTTTTAACAAACCTCTAAATTGAAATACAAGTTTATTTGGTGGATTCCACAATAACTGTCGTATTTAGTTACTGATTGTGAGCAAAATTTATAAGTCATTTAGCGCTTAAACTTA
Source organism: Trichonephila inaurata madagascariensis (assembly GCA_019973955.1). Classification (NCBI taxonomy): domain Eukaryota; kingdom Metazoa; phylum Arthropoda; class Arachnida; order Araneae; family Nephilidae; genus Trichonephila; species Trichonephila inaurata. The sequence continues at coordinate 387,666 of BMAV01022702.1, forward strand.
ACAAATATTATGTAAAAAGGTTGTTCAAAATTTCAAATATTCAATACCAAATTTCAAAACTTAATTATGAATGCTATGTAATTTATTATAATAAAATGCTATTGCATATTATTATGAGTATATATAGTAGAATGAATATAGATGTATTATAATTATGAATATAATGCCATGAGCTAAGACCTTTAATTTCCAGTTGGGATGTTCTTGAATTGAAAGAAATGTGCTCAGGGAAGTGTTGAGCACTTGTTCTGAAATGTTGCCTTTAAAATCAGAGATAAAATTTACAATTCTTGAATTCTCATTAACTTATCAGAATTTCTTTTTAATCCCCAAAGCTAAAAAGTTTCAAAAAATGTGGTCTAGGAAGAGGATATGTTTAAAAAACATTCTAAGCACATCAGTGTATGGATGATTCATACTGAGTAAAAGTTATGTGTGCCAGTTATAGGAGGATGTATTTAAAAATACATCCTTAACACATGATGCAATGTATGGATGATTCATACTGAGTAAAAGTTATGTGTGCAAGTAATTGGTGGATATATTTAAAAAACATTCTAAGCACATCAATGTATGGATGATTCATACTGAGTAAAAGTTATGTCTGCCAGTTACAGAAGGATGTATTTAAAAAAATACATCCTTAACATATGATGCCGTGTATGGATGATCCTTACTGAGTAAAAGTTATGTGTGCAAGCTACAGGAGGATGTATTTAAAAAAAAACATCCTTAACACATGACGCAGTGTATGGATGATTTATACTAAGTAAAAGTTATGTGTGCAAGTAACTGTCGTACTTGAACAGCAATGCATGTTGAAACGCTGTCATGTTTTCACGCATGTCCTTGAACCTTTTGCAATCAACTCAAAAAACGTATAAGTGAAATAAAGGCAAAAAATCCCCACCATACCTCTAATTTTGATAAATGTAATAGAATGTCTGTCATTATAGATTTTCATACTAATTCGCCATCTGATGGCTATATTAGAATCAACGCTCTTTTTCAATGATAATTCCCCTGCCTTAACTAAGTCATCCAGAAAATTTCACAATTTTCTGATGACTGGTTTCGACTTCAATCAGCTTTGAAATAGGGTTCTTTAATTGCTCCTCTCTTCTACCTCTGCAGAAACTGGTTATATATATATATATATATATATATATATATATATATATATATATATATATATATATATATATATATATATATATATATATATATATATATATATATATATATATATATATATATATATACGAACTGATGCCCAAAGATTAAGTCCATTTTATTCCACTCAAATAAAATTACATTATAAATAAATGTAAAAATTAAAATTTTAAGAACTAGAATATATGATGATAGTAAGGAAAGCTATATCTTATTTTCAAATTGTATGGAGAAATTATTTGAGAAATATAGTAAGAAAATTCAGTTTCTAGTCTAAAATTTATACGTGTTCCACTCATTCTAATTATTACTTTAAAACTACTAAATCATAATTGCTCTATTAATTTGTTAGAATGTACATAAATAAGAGATTCGCTAGTAAAATTTTGGAGAGTTATATTTTAGTAAACACGCTTTGAATTTGAAATTAAAATCTCTCTGTGTGATCCTCTCTTTTTCTTATTTAGTGCATTAAATTTCCCAAATGTTATTATTTATATCTGTGCGTACCTTAAAACACGCACTTGCTTATAAATAAAGATAAATCATATTTACTGAGGCTCCATTTAAATAAAATAATCTTAAAATTTGAGACGGTTATTAATTTTTCCCATTTAGATCAAATAAAATATGATTGTAAACGATGCTTTCTTTATCCATCGATTTGCAAGCACTAATAAAGTATGTTTAATATTTCTTTACAGTTTTCGAGTATATATATTGATAGTTCAAATAAAATTATCTTGATTTTTTTAAAATGAAAAATACATATCTGCAAATATTTTCGAATACAAAAGCTTTACGTGATGGTTAATTAAACTGTTGTGCGAAAGAATTTTTGCTTTTAACACTACGGCTTTTACGGAACGAAGTCTTTGAAAACAGAAATAAAAATCACTTAAGAATACATTTTATCAAAGCCAAAAGCTTTTAAAACCTAAACATTATTTTCTTCATTTATCGCCAAGACGAAGTTTTAAGCCATAATCTCCAAAAAGGATCAAGCAAGTTTATAAAGATTCATTCGTTTAAAGACGCTATATCAAAGGCTGCCAACCTTCACTTCCTAATTCCTTCATTCTTCGCCAACAATACATCAAAAGATGGAAGATTTTCATCACAATTTCGCGGTAATGAGATGGACCGATAGACAACAAATCCGATTTTTATCGCCATTAAACCATTTTGAAAGGGCTTAGGGTGGGAACTTGATTCTCTTAAGAAGTCATAGTATCTATTTTTTTATTCGATCATATCCGATTTCATGAGATTAATTGCTTAAATGTGTCGACCACATTGCGGAAGAGGTTATAATGAAGATTTTCGCCACAACGGATCAAATTGATAAAAAAAGGTGTTCAAAGCGTCTCTTATTGGTTAAAATAATGAGTTTCTTTATAAATTGAGGAGTAGATAAATTTTTCAAGAATCATCCTATCTTGATTATTTTTTTAAAAAACGTTGAATCGCTTAACGGCAAGAGGTTTATCCTTGAATTAACATCGTAAGTTAAGATTATTTTTTAATTTTATGTCGTTGTATTCCTTTTATTGAGTTAAGGTGAATTGAGTAAAATGTGAAGAATGTTTAAAAACTACTTTGTTGATTAAATTTTCTGTATTAGCAAATCTGTATAGTGGAAGACAATAGTATTGGCCTTTTTGTACTTACATATTGCAATCTGAATTAAGTTTGAAAAATATATACCTATATATATTTTAAAAACTATATTATCATAGATATAACACATATTTTCACATAGATTCAATTAAAATATTTAGTTTTTTTTAAAAAAAATATTTTACTGCTACATATATTAGTTTATGAACCATAAATATTAATTAACTTGGAAGTTAATTTACTTCGTAGCCTCATAACACTCATAATTAGCATAATAGAGGCATGGTATAAGATTAAATATATTTTATACATTTGATGTACATCAATTATTGAAGCAAAGAAATTTTTTTACTTCCTATGATACTACCTAGTATGGAATAATTATTAATTGAAAATCAAGTGAGAATCAAGTTATCGATTTAAAAATATAAATTTAAAAACACGATAGAAATTAGTTTTTTTTCTGTAGAAATAAGATACATTGCTATGAAGTGACTGATAGATTACCGAATTAAATTTAAATTGAAATGCAAATGAAATATGTCTATCGAAATGGTAACTCTCATTTTCCAAAATGCCTTTTTTCGATATGGACAAATCAGTATTATGGATAATGACGTAACGTACACCCCTCCAATCCTCGGATTGCGGGAGGGGGCGAGTTCTAGAGGGCCTAAGCCCCGACTCACGCCAAGTACGTATATTTTGTAAGATCTGGTTTTGGAACCCAAATCTGACTTTGTAAGGGGGGAGGCTTAATACTTCCCGTTACGCCATTGATAATGGGGATGCCATACTTCAAATCTTTACGAATCTACCCTCTATTTTAAAATTGATTACTGTCGTATTTAATTATAATCTTACGTGCATTCTACATACAGAATGTCAAAATAGAGCTGATTTTTAAAAACTTATTTCTGTTTATTCTGTGATGCAATAATACATTACTGTGTTTTCTTACACGTTTTATGTTATTCGGTAAGTTAAGTTTCGTGCAATTACAACGTATGTTTGAACAAATGAAAATAAATTTATGATAAAACAATTAATTCGAAACAAATTGACAAATTGATTAAAAAAAACCACATTGTTACGTATGTTTTTATGATTTTTAATTATTTTACGTCTACATAAACTAAAATAATGAGTTGCAAGCTAGTTACTCTTAGCAGCCTTATTCTCCTGTAAGGGGTTAAATAAAATTTAGTGAAGTTTAAGCAATAAGATGTGATATTTATAATCAATAGTGGTGAGATGTTCAGAATTAGCCAGTCCTCGTCATTGTGATGGGAACATAAATTTAAAACTTGAAGATTTATATTTCATTTTATTTTCCACCCACTTTCTTATACATTAGTTATAAAAGAATTTTAAATTTCGAAATAAATTCATACACTAATGTAGAAAATTTTATTACTAAATTCTTCTAAATACTAGTTTTATTTAATAAAATCTTCAATTACTTTCAACTATCTAAATTACAAACGTGATTACTCTGGAACCAACTCTTAGGAACCATTTTGATGAAGAATCTAGAACCTCAACTTTTAACCTGAAAATACTTATAAGGCCATTTAGGAAAGGAAGACATTTCTCAATCCAACTGACACATCAAGACCTTTATTCCCTATCAACATCACAAAGCACTGTTTCTATTTCTTCCAACCCCAAAAGGCATTTTCCAATTGATTTCCCTCGGTCGAATTAAAGACCAACTTGCGCCTAAAAAGCAATTTTTGTCCGCCCCTTCCATCACTCAAAATCCCTCCCCCTATCGGGATGAAAGACGAAGGAAGAGGATGCTGGATTCCAGGACTTCCAATTTCATCCCTTTGCTCAAGAAGGCATTCAGCTCGTCTTTTGATCCAAGAGTATTTTCCATTATGTATATATATACGATGCTCCTTCCCTCTCAAAGACGTTGTCGGGAGTCAAATTTCGGGATAGATACCGAGCCTCCGAGGCGAAAAGGAGAGGATCTCCTTAAACGTGTTTAAAAGGTTCTTTTTAAACTTTCTCCGCGGAGACAGGGAGATGATTTAAATGGTTTGGCTCTTCTTGAGTCGTTTGGCGTCGAGTTATTACTTCTGGTACGAGTTTTCTTGAATTAGTAAGAAAGTTGTAAAAATGTCCCCTTCGCTCTCCCTGTCGCTCTCCTTGTGAGCAGATATAAACAAGTGCTCGAGTCGCAGATGTTTGGAAGATTAATGTTTGAAGGATTTTATATTGAATATAAGGAAGGATATTCTCTTGGAGTTTTACGAGGGGAGTTGGATCATCGAAGGGAATGTTTCCGCCTTCGCATTTGAGAACTGAATTCGACAGTTAGATATATTTAAACTAACTAAGAAGACAAGTCGGCGGAAGTTAATAGAGAAACTTAGTTTAGTATAGAAGTATGCATGCATATTTAAAGCGAGATGCTGTAGGGAAAAACTTATTTTTAAGGTATCCGACTACGTTCCGAATTGTGATTTTAAAAAAGCACATAAATGGATAATTTTCATGATATTTAGTGTCACTTAGATTAAAATACGTGTATAAAACTGTTTTAAAGATATTACATGACGAAAAAAAAAAAGAAATGCAATATTATGGCAAAAATTTACTTACAATAACCTTTCTTCAAAGCATTCTACTTTTTATAAAAAATGTTTCCATAATAATAAAATTCTGCTTATATAAAGTAAAGACTTCTCCAGAGAGTCTGAACTAGGAGTTTTGAAAAATTCACATTATTTTCATAGTTATCACCAATTGACATAATTATCTGCGTTCTTTTTTTAAGTTTTCGCCTTCTGTTGTGGTAAAATATGGATAAATCCACTTCTAAGTCAAAAATTCAAAAAGTCTAGTTCAGCCCCTGTACAGAGATCTGAGATATATACAGGCAAAATAGTATTATAATAGAAGCATTTTTCATAAAAGGAGAGTGTTTTGAAAATGGGTAACTCTATGTTCATTTTTTGTCAAAATATTGTACTTAAATAAATTTTTTTATTGTAATAATATTCTTAAAACAATTTTATGTAATTTTTCTAGTGACACTAAATATCATAAATATTACCCATTTATAAGCTTTTGAAAAATCACGGTTCTGAACGTAGTCGGATACTTTGAGAGAGAGAGAGAGAGAACACTGTTAGTTAGAGAGAAACCGAATTCAATATTTAGACATATTTAAATTAACTAAAATAAATTGACAGGACTTAATGATGAAACATAGTTTGCAAGTAAATTATATAATTACATATTCTACATTTTTCATGTGCGTTATTCTAGTGTGTAACGATGGGTTATCTGCGAGATCTATCCTCTCTAACTCGGTTTTTTTCGCCCAGCCAGTTGACCCAAGAACAACTCAACTTCGCAAATGAACTTCATTACTAAATAGCATAAATATAGTCATTGACAGCAGTGTCTCCAAACTTTTTATAGCCACGGATTGGTCAGCGTTTAATAATTTTACCTCGGTCTACTGAGGATGGGATATTTATTATTAATATTTTAAATTGTTTTGATGTAATAATTTTCATTTAGCCTAAAACCCGGCGTATAACGCGCACTTTTAACACAAAAAATGCGATCATAATTTACGGATGCGCGTTATACGTGAGAGCTAGAAAATTAAAAAAAAAAAAAATGAACATAGAAAAAAAATGAGTATAGAAAAGTAAAAACGGATGTGAGCATAGAAAAAAATTTAGCCTTCCAGAAATATCGAAACTGGTTATTTAAAAGAAATGGCATTCCGCATGAACTTAAATAGTTGTATTTCTAGAAGTTTACTATTTTTTACTAAGGCTTGAAATAATACCTCGAATAAATGACTTCAAAACATAAGATCATTGCATATGTACATTTCAGGTATCTTCGTAAAAAAGGGGTGCGTGTTATATGGCGAATATACCTTAAAATTAAAAAAAGGAGCTAGAAAGTATAGGTGTGTGTTATATGCCGGTTTTTATGGTAATTATATTTAAATACGCCTTCAGAACAAAATGCAGTTATACTAAACAATTAATATTAAGTGATTTAACATGAAATATAAAGTGATTTCCATGAAAAATCGCATAAACCCAAGAGAAATACTCGACAGTAAATAAAATTGAAATAATTTAATGTTCCTAGGGCGGCACGATACCATTTGATCCACAGTCTGGTACCGGTCCGTTGCCCGGGGGTTGGGGATGACTGACATAGGGAACAGTTGTTGCTTTGTGGACAATATAGCCACAATAGTGAGTTCGGAACAGTAGCTTAGCAGTTAAAAGATATCGGATGATTTCTATCTGGCGAGATTCAGATAAGTACGCATCATTTCTTATTACATATATTGTCTTGTCTGCATATCTCGTACTTAGTTCTAAAGCATAAATTAATAGAAGTGAATTATTGTTAATATCTATTTATCATCCATTCGCTTCTGAATAAATGGCTTCTCAATCCCTACTGCATTCGAATCTCCTGGGAACCTCGATGATAAGCGAGATCTTCCCCTAAACCAATATGAGAAGGAGGTACCGAGAAAAATCTTCCAGATGCTGATCAACAAAATTAAAGAAATTATTTCTGAACTGATAAAACCTTCTCTTCATGTCTATTAAGCATGGGGGCCTCAATAATAAATTTTTAATCAAAATATATAATCAATACACAGAGAAAAATACAATCGGGAGATTTTTCATTTTTCAAAGAGCTTGTCCTTAAATCCAATTAAAGGATCAACATTTTATGTTATAGCTCTTTACTTATTCAAAAATGTGCAATAGACGACAAAGAAAATAAATAAATCATTTAAAACAATGTCATGTCAGAGCACATCAACGAATAAATAAAAATTCGAGTGCGCTTTAAATAAAAGCAAATGCGGTTCCAAAAAGACTCCTTAAGCATCCATTATTTTCAACACATTTCCCTCGTAATCCGATAATTGAAGAAAAACTCACACTCTCATCAGAAATTTTTACCTCAATGCAATTCCCAAATCGGAAATGCATTAAAAGAATTAGACAACGCGATTACGAGTCCTGGACAACATTTTAGGCAGTGAATTTAAACTTTATTTGTGTGCGTGTGATAGAAACAGCACTTTCACAGAGATTTCCAAAATGGCAGTTGCTTCTACTTCCTCACACAGCAATTAATCCAGCTTAATCCGGCTTTTAACGGAGCTTCCGCACACCTTCCGTTCCCGACAAAAACGTCATTTCCGGCCTCTCTTAAACTTCCCCATTTAAACAACGAAATTCTATCATAAAACTCTTAAATAATTTACACAGACTAACCAGGAGAACTGACATTGCTTGAGCTCTTGTTAAGAGATTTAATTCACTTAGCCATTGCGTGTGTGGAACGCATTTCAATCTTTTTCATCTTGGTGGAAGCTTGTAAGAATGGTGTTGGTTTGGGAAATAAAAAAATAAAGTATGTTCTTTTATTTTTAGAATGTCTGTAAAGCTTTTTTTTTAAAAAAATCTTTACTTCTGGAAACTGTTTAATATAGACTTCTTAAGCAACATTTCATGGATATCTTTTGTTTTTGGATCTTCGAAATTATCATAATTATTAAAGAAGTAGTGATTGATGGATTATTTCGATCCAAAGAGCATTTGATATAAAATAGAGCTAAGAAAATTTGATGAGAATTTAAATTATTTCCAATTAGTGTGAAATTTTCAGAAAACCTTTGAAAGTTATTATGAAAGTGGAAGTTATTATGAAGTTATGGAAGTTATTATGAAATACATTAATTGTTTACACTAAACGACTTGAAGTCTACAAGGAATCAGAGCGTTTCAAGCATATGAAAGTTCAAAACCTTAGAAAACTATAAATATTTATACCAATAGAGTGCTTCTTTCTGAATCTTAATAGTCTTTAGGTAGGTATGTTGGACAATTATTAATTTTTTCATTATTGCTGCATTTAGAATTAATCATTAGTTTGTAATGATGGCTTGAAAAGCATCCTTTGATAATTTATTTTTGTTCCAGTAATTAAAAAAATGTTCGTAAACAAATTATCTTTGAAAACCTTTTGAATCATCATTATATTAATCATTACAAAACTTAATGTAGTTTAATGACCTTAAAATGGACGTCATTTAAGTAAGAGGTGTTTGTAGCTAACGATGAAATAGGGCTACAGGGTGAATTAATTAAATTTATCAGAAATATTCTGATTATTGCAATCTCTTGAGGTAATGCGCTAAATTTATGTGACATCATAGTCACATGATAACTACAAACATGTGTTTCCAGCCAATCAGCACATACATTTATGCGACGTCATAGTCGCACGATATATGCAATCAGGTGTTTCAAATCAATCAGTTCATGTGCTTTGCTGCTGCCAGATTTAGCTTTTTGCAAATTCTTTTAGAAAATATCAATTTCTGCACATAAGTAAATAAAATACATTTGATTTTTATTCATTAAAATAAGTGTTTTAATACACAAAAAAACTTTTTGAAGAATCATAATATTTGAACATCTTTACCATAAAATAGCCGAATTTAAACTTTATCTAAATTTTACCAGTCAAACAACAAGTGCCAGTCTAATGTAATTTTTTAAAATAAAAAGAGAACACGTGATTATATTTTTCATGTGACAGTTATAAATTAATAAGCCCATTAACTCTTCCCTGATTATTTCTCTCTCATTTTCACATTTCAATTTCTACAATACATATATTAGCAAGAAATGAATACTTATTTTATTTATTTTGAGAAATATTTTTGCTGTATTTCGTAGAAATATAATCGTCGTCTTAATGAAAAATTCCATGACACAAATTTTTATTTGACATTTATCAAATGCATTACCAAAGATAGATAAATTTGTAATGAAATTCAAATTTTTTTTTTACAATATTTGTTTATCTGTTTACTCAAATTAATTAACAAGTACCTATAGATATAGCGTAAGTTACCAATCTCTCACCTGTCGGTAATGAAATAGAGTATTTGAGTTTTTCAACTCTTTGAAGATTTACTGGGAAAAAAAAATGACCATTGGGGGAATACGCACTAGGTAGTAAAACAGGACTCTAATTATCAGTGAAATATAGTCCATTAAATCGGAGAATTATTTCCAGGTCCGAGACACATTAAAATTTTAAACAGTAAAGCGACAGTAATTAGAAAAAGAGTAATGTGCAAGGAATACCCCGAAGACAAAAATCAGGTTAACGAACCCACACATGCCGCCGGTGTGTAGGTCAAGCAGCGTCTGTCTCACAAAAGTAAACACATCGTAGCCACAAGAGCGATAATGTAAAGAAAATATGCTGTTCCAATGTCCATTGACAAAAGACACGGTACATTATCTCCCAGTGGGTGGTGGATACTGCGACGGACAGCTTTTGACTCATGCCTACTTGACCTCGCTGAACTGCGGATTGTGCAGAGATCTTCCTAACAATTTCCATCTTTTGTGAAGTGCCTATGTCATCGGTATGTTCATGATTATGGGTTTAGATAGCAGGCTTAAATAACAGTACAATGACCGGCAGACAGATTTGTAATTTAAATGACATAGGTATGAGATAAAGGTGTGAAATGCGAGTCCCGACCATGCAGAAGATGGACTGGGGGTCAACTTGTTTTTCCTGGAACTTCAGTTTGAGACATGATTTAAGAAGGCGTGGTATTTTCAACAACATGCAATTTGTTTTGAGTTTATTTGTTGAAAAAGAAATGAAAACAGAACTGCAATGGGATTCGTAGGCAGAAATATAGTTCAGATGTTTTCCTAGATGCAACGTGCGTACGGTGAAAAATATATGTATTTTATTGTTCGTCAGAAAGGATAGGTAGATATCTATTCTTCAAAGAACTTTTTTTTTAGTTTTCTGATTTGAACATAGCAGTAATATAGGGTTAGAAAGATCTGAATATATATATATTTTTTTCATTATAACGGATTTTGAGCCTTAAAAAAAGATAATTGCGGATGTTGTGTGTAGTTGAAAAGAGTTGGTCAGATTTAAAGTTATCCAGATAAATGCTTAACAAATATTTTAAACTGAAAATCGCTAACACTCTCTCTCTCTCTAATATATATACCATACACCAGTGGATCTCTTTATTTTCATTATTTTTTTTAGTTTCAGAAAATGTTCAGATGAAAAAAAAAAAAAAATGGCGAAATATTTAAGCTCAAGAATAAATTAAACTTCTTTCACTAATGTACAAAAATTAAAACTACTTTAGCAATCTATTTTTTGAAATATTTAATTATAGTTTGGAAGTTTGAGAAAAAGTTTACCTCCTACTTCATTACACATTATTAAAAAAGTCATTTTTCTTCTAAATTTATCCCGAAAATTGCACTACTTTTTTTAAAAAAAAAATAACTAAAAACCATAATCGTAAAAATAATTTATGGTGCTTTAAATTTAGGATAGAAAATATGCTCCAAATTTGCTTTATGCAAAGCCAAATTTTGAAGTACTTAAATAACAGAGTAAAAATAAAGAAGCCAAACAGAACTTGTAATTAACATAGTAAATTAAGTTGTAATGTCAAAAATTGTTCACTATAAAAAAAATCCACCAATGTGAGATGTTTCCTATTTTCACATCATATGCTAATACAGTTTTCAGGTTTAATTAAAAAGTTGTTGTGTTTTAAGCGTAGAAATACCTAAAAATATCCCGATTTGTCATTTTCTTCTTAACCTTACAGTATAATGTCAGTTTTTCACGCCCCCCCCCTTCTTCTTAACAATTATCAACTAATTTTGTGACAGTTATATTTACGCCACTCTATGAAGCTGCACGAGAGCTATTGGCGAAGGACGTCATAATTTTGAATCATTGCCAAGTGAGGAGGACGACACCTGAGCTGGCACCCCTTCTCCTAACTTCCACATCAAACTAATGAGAGGACGTCTGAGCCTCAACATATTTAACATGCATCGACCCCCTCTGCACGATGGTTATTCAGTGATACTAGGCTCGAACTCATGACACGCCTGCCCCAAGTCCATTATTTTGACCACTAGGCTACCACGGCCGGCCACACACGATTTTCAAAGAAGAATTGCTAAAAACTACAAATCGAGTTAAATATTGAAAAATTTTGAGGATTTTATTAACGTCGCACTATAAAGTAACACGAGGGCTAATGGTTACTGACCTCGTAAATTTGAGCATCGGTCAAGTGATAATAACAACCCTCACCCAGCTACCACAACCCATAATTCACCCCCCTCAACAGGGCGGGGCTTCAGAGGCATCAGGACATGAACCAACGACAAACCGGCCACGAGTTCGGGACCATAACCACTAGACTACCACGACCCGTGTTTTAAGCGTAGAAATATCTAAAAAATATCCCGATCGATTTGGCATGTTTATTTAATAGTATAATCACAGATTTTTACGCTCTTCTAACATTCCATTAACGATTTTTTTTGTCTAAAATATAAGTTTAATGTATATGTTTAACGGGACTCTAATAAATACAAAACTCAAACTCAGTAGCGCAAAAGCCTATGAGGGTCAAGGCCTACTGTCCCCATCTTAGTATTCGTGGCCATTGGGCGCTGAGATGCATCAGCAGATGCCCCGATCAAGTAGTCAGTCTGAAGCGAGACCCCCAGGCTTTAAGTCAACAAGCAAGCTCGATACTCATTTATCGACCCACTGCACTAGGGATGAAAGGCTGATTCAACTTTGCCTAGCCCGGAAATAGAACCTGTACCTGTGGTGTGGAATCGCGGTACGCTACCACTCGACCACTGGACCTCTATGCACAAAATCGAATTAAATCATATTCTTTCTATACAATCTAAATTGGTCCAATATATGCAATATATAATCAACACGACTAAAATTACTAGAAAGCACAAATTAAATTAAATATTATATTTTTTGAAATATCATGCATTCCCTGAAAGTGATTTATGAAGTAATCAAGCTCACGTCAAGTTAATGAAACCATACATAATTCCTATTTTTTAAAAAGGGCAGCATATCACTCAAATAATATTAGGCAGACTTTGAATTAAAATCTCAAGCTGAGTCTACACAAAAATCAAGAAGAAATTCACTTTTAAATTAAGAAAAAAAAACACACATTTTCCTGACATTTCGGAGCATAAATATGCCAAGAAAGACATTCAATCTGGTGGAAATCATAATGAAATTGAAAGTCGTGACATCTGACAGCGATGAACTACTTTCCCACGATCCTGAATCGATTATATATCTCTCCTGGCGACAGAACCGAGCACGGAATAACTGGAGTTTGAAATAAATTTTCATCTCATTTCTTCTTTTCTTTTCTTTCTTTTCCCTTCCCCCTCCCAAATATTTTCAATTTAGGAATGAATAATACTTCTGGACTGCAAATAATACAGCACCAGACAATGCCCTGGAGGCAACTATTAATATGTAGCTCCCAAACTAGAAAGGAACTAGTATGTGCAGTAGCGGCTGTGTAATATTTACACAACAATGTTTCATTTTTTTAATCTGAGATATAGTAAGAGTTTTTTCTCTCTCCCCTTGTCTTTTGAATAAAGCGAAAATAATAATCGAGAACTGGAAAATAATGATTTCACATTCGGGTTATAAGGCTTTTCCAGCAAAGGGAACGGACGTCATTAATAAATAAGACAAACAAACAATTGGAAAAGAATATTATCCAAATGCATGCGAAAAGAAATATTTCTTCAAAGGGTATTCTGAAAGGGTTCTTTATTATAAAGTAGGACAACAAAAGACAGGATGAATAATGGCTCCGTAATAAAAATGCAAATTTCTAAGACAGTATACACAATGTTCTAATTACTAGTTCTACATCAGATTTGCTATGTATTGATATTTAAATACGTTAGATTTAAGATCAAGCCAATACTTTTTTCAATCCACATACTATTAGTTCACGCTCTCCCTATATATATATATATATATCAAATTTTCAATCGTTAATAAAATACTTTCTACTCATCCATTCAAGTTAAATTTTTTTTAAAACTTGAAATGGATGCCACTTGATGTTAATAACAGTTTTTAAAATATTAATTCATTAATTAAATTTTAATTTTAAATTTATTCTGCGTTATTTTTGTCGAATTTACAATTAACTATAACATATGGCGCCACTCAAGTTCAAATATATTTTTGTAAACTTGTAGTGGATGACACGATGTCGATACAGGTTTTTTCAAACATTAATTCATGAATTAAATTTAATGAATTAAAATAAAATTTATCGCTGTTGTCCTAAGTAGGAATTGACTTAATTTATTTTATTTTTATATATATATATATATATTATTTAACTTTTATTTTTCTCTCTCTTGACTAACATGATAAATTATTTCAAGACAATAGGCTAAATTCTTGGCTGGATTAAGAAAAAGGCAATCAAGTGTTTTCCATTGAATTCAAAACTGACATTGTACTTGTAAAATTTACTAGTAATTAATTGTACTTGTAAAATTTACATAAAATTTAGAATTTCATAATTGGGTTAAGATGTTCAAGTACTAAGATTCTTCCAAAGGCTTTTCGAAATTTAATAGAAAGAAAAATCGTATGCATGTATTTTTACATCAAGTGCATTTTCTTTATCTAAGTGCTTTATTGTTGTTGGCTCTTTTGCAGAATCCCTTTTCTGTAAAAGGCAAAAGATGACAACAGAGAAACGTATGAACTGATTGGTTTAAAACACGTGATTGCATTTATAGTGTGACTATGACATTAACATGAATTTATGAACTGATTGGCGGAAAACACGTGACTGTAGTTATCATGTGACTATGACGTCACGTAAATTCGCATAATTCATTTTCACGCCAAAAATGCGATAAGAAAATAGCTTACATTTCAGGCTATAGTATATACAGAATTATGTTTGATGAAATAAGTAGTAACAAGTGGTATTTACTAATCTGGTCAATACAATTTTTAAAAAAAAAATTGAATTTTTTAAACTTTATAGAAGCATTTCATTGGCAGTGCTAAATGGAATCTTGTGCACTGTTTGGTAAATAAAAACTATTCGAAATACCATTCAATATACGTTTATTATTACTTTGAGATAATATACATAAATAATTGTAGAAAAGAAAGCAAGAAAAAAATAAATAATGTTACTTTTTTTTAATATTTTTTTTCTTTATTATTCTATTTTGAAGAAAATAAAATAAAACAACCAAAGCAGCCAACATTACATTAGAAGTCTTTATTTCAAGAAGTATTTTACAGTAAAAATTCCTTACACTTAAGCAAAAAAACCGTCTTTAGATTTTAAAGAATTTTAAATTGAAACACTAACGCGCGCGAAAGCAATTTTTGTTGAAATCTGTCAAATAACATTAGCCTCTTCTGAAAAGTATATTTATTGACAAGTCAATTATTATCAAACTAAACATACGAAAAAAATGTTGCAAAATACATAGGATGTGTGAAAAATTTCAGAAAATTGCTTTCGTTGTAAAAACAAACAAGAAATCCTGGAACAGAATAGACTCTGTATCAAATAATTAGAACCTTTAACGAAACTTAACTCTAGTTTGACTCAAAAATACAAAAATATATAGATAATAATTAGTTTAAAACACGCTAAGTGCATCACTTGACGCGAAAAAAGAAAGTACTACAGCAACTCATACACTGTGTATTTTTTTTCTTTGTCTCAAGTTCATGTATGGTACAAAGTGCAGCAAAGCGTCTGATACAAGTTACCTCACCTTGGGCGAATAGAAACAAAACATAAAACTAAAAACTTTCCTTGGCGGCGCTGTCACTGAGAACAATAATTGGTGCTAGGTAGCAACGCTGATGATGTATTAGCCTTTAGAAATTAGAAGCTGATGAAAAAAGAAGCCAAAAAGAAGGACGGGGAAAAAAACTAATTGAAAGCTTTCTTCCCAGATGGGACCAGACTGGGTTTTGATCGATGTGAAACCCTAAAGTAAAGGATATATGACAGGAAAAGAAAGCTTTTGTTAGGTAGAGCCCCTGTTCTAAATTTTTAGCCCACCTTTTCCCCTATGACGATATTTTTGGCCTTATTATTTTCCTGCCCCTGATTGACGCATGAAAACAGTGTTGATGACGGCATCTTTTGAAATATGGCACAGAAAATGTGTGAGAAGTTAGCTCTTTTTTTTATATCCTTTTCTTTCAACCCTTATCCAAGCCTCCCATTATTTCCTTCTTACCGGCTCAAAATTAAATTTCAGAACAGATTATAGTCTTTTCTGAGTTACGACCTAATGGTAGATTGGAAGACGAGATATTACGTTACTCATTGAGTAAATTGCCTTCTTTATGCTTTGAGAGACTAATGCCCTATTGTGTCATTTACATCGTTTTTGGCTGCTAATTTTTAACATCAGTATCTGAAAGTTTGTTTATGCACTTGCCTTTTGTGGCTAAATATATAGTTAAAAGTATCTATGATACACTTGCGTAGATTTTTATTCACCTCCTACAATTAAAAAATATCCACTTAGAAAATTTTTAAAAATGTGTCTATAAATTTACATTATTTCTTAATAAAAAAAATAAGTAAATTTTGTATCTTTCTAATCCAGTGCTTCTCAAACTGTGGGGCGAGCCCCCCTAAAGGGGGGTGATAATCCTACAAGGGGAGACCGAGTACATCGAAAAGTCAAAAACAAAAGAATACTTTAAAAATATATATTAATTTACTGAAAGGAAGCAAAACAAAATAAAATACACATTTACGCTGGTTAAATGCATCAGTACTGCGCAATGTATTTTGTAATTAATTTAACAGTACAAAGTTAAGAACAAGTTTAATAATTACCATTGACCCTATGCAGTGGCGCACACAAGGGGGGGTCCTAGGGGTCCGGATCCCCCCCAAAGCCCTTGATTTTTTCCGATTGGTTATAATTCTAAGTATATAAGCGGTAAAATTTAATTAAATATTTGTTATTAATGATTAATTTTATTAATTAATGCTAATTATTTATTCAACAATTAGTTTTTTACTATGTTTTAATCCTGAAAATCGTCAAAATCAAAAATAGCACGATACAAGAATGGTGAACTTTCAACCCCGGACCCCCTCCCCCCTTGAAAAATTCCTGTGTGCACTACTGACCCTATGGGTATGTCATAAAATTATATACAAAATTTAATACTTGTCTTGATAATTTGTACGATTTATAATTAAAGTCATGTTGTAGCTTTACGTCAAAGTATATGATTATTGAATTCGAATACATTGTTATTGTACGGAAGGGTGGGGGAAGATGAAAATTATGATTGAAAATTGGGTTGTAAGTATAGAAAGTTTGACAAGCCCTGCCCTGATTAGTACCTAACAGGGTGTAATATTAATGGTGTAATATTGTGTAAATATACTAAGGTATACACCCTTTATTTCCCCTTTTAAATAAATACCTTCATATGAAAAGTATAGTACACTGCAGTATTTTATTACTTCCTTCTATAAAATAAATGTTAGTAATTTACTCAACTTTTGATTGTTTCTGCATTGTAATCTGTATGTGTATTAAATTTTTTATTCGTTTTTTTAAAGCAGTGTAATTTTAATAAACATATTTTATCTAAAAAAAAATCTAGTGAACGGTAATAAGTTAAATACTAAAATAACTTTCTTTTCCCATTACTGTATAGTAGTTAGGGAGATTAAGCAGGCAAAATACCAGATCTCTACACTTCTACAGTTGTAACGTAACTGAATTCTTCCACATCTAATTCAAAGAGAAGGAAAATCAAACTAATAAGGAATATGTTTCCATCGTTTTGTAAACCATTTTTCAGGTGAATTTGAACATAATTTTCTTTTTACGCATGTGATTTGCATGCACCTGGAGAAAGACATCATCTGGTTATTTTGAACATCCAGTTATTTGTATTTATACTTATTTCCTCAGAATAAGTTCGTAAAAAAACTATCTTGTGCGTATCGTTTCGTGTACACAAAAACAAGAAACATGTATTTTATATATATAACAAGACGTTTATTAGAACATGCAGACGTCTATATGGGTAAGCTCATCAATAGGGATACAGGTGCGGTGTTTCCAAATGTACGATTTTACTGGTTCCTTCTTATAGAGAACTGAAAGTGATTCGCTCGATGTCTAAGAAGTTTCTGCTTAGGAAATTGAAACTCTACTCCTTTATTAATATATTAGATTTCTACTCCATTATATGTCTTAGTAATTTATAGTATAGTAATGAATAAACAATAATTCCGCCTATATAATAGTAATATAAATATTGAAATGAGGAATATAGTTGTCACTAATTAGTATTTTAATTGAATAAATAAAGACACTATCATAATTAGAAAACTAATCCAAATTAAAAAATCCTTTTCATTTGAAGAGATAGTGTAGAAGTACATTATACTATAGATATGTTATATTGTCATAATCCCTTCATAATTATTATTTTAAATTGAAACAATAGAAGAATATTTTTTTAATTTTTCATTATCAAAATATATTATGCAACGACAGCCTAATATAAAAATATAAAATTGATTTTTTTTTAAAACTAAAACATTTTTTACCAGCTTTTATATTTGTCATTAGTTCATTTCAGTTGGGACATTTTATGTCATCAATATATAATGGCTAAATATTGAAGGAAAGATATTTCCCAATACATTTCTTAATTCGTGTTTTTAATAAAGCAGTAGTTTCTTAGTTCATCAAATGTTATAAAATAGAATTGAAGCTTTAATTTTTTTTCTGTTCTCTCTAAAGTTCAGATATCACCATATTGTAAAGTGCGTCATACTTTATTATATATATTAATACATTCCACACCCTTCGAAAATTTTTACTGATAGCAACGCGAAGAAAAGAATTGTATTTATGCAAGACGTACATAAACGTCTGGGGCACTCAATGCATCGGTTGAGCGATACAGATATATACGTTGGCGGAAGTTAAGATATTAATATAGTTTATCTTATTAAATATTTCTGAAAAATAAATACGCAATATGAAAGACCTTATATATATTAAAACTACTTAAACTTTTAATATATTTCCCAATGCTATCATTATTTCATGTGTTTCTATACTAATATTGGATTTTTTTCTTATTTTAATCAGAAAAGTGCTTGAAGTTTTTATCCTGTTTCTTAACAATTAAGCAAAGAGAACCTTAACAAAATTTATACGTATTTCTCTATTTGCTACTTACAAAAAAAATTATATATATATATATATAACTTTGCATTTTTTTAACTTTATTATCTATTTTACTCTTTTGAAATACTGATACTTTTGGAAACCAAGAACCGTGAGTACCCTAACACACCCCTAAGTACGTAAAAGGTAATTAATGGTAATGAAATTAGCTGGAAAACTCTTAAGGCATCCTTCCACTAAACACCCAACGGTAAACTTTAACGTACGCATCATTTGGAGGGAACCCAACTCAAGGGGGGGGGGAAGCATACACAGGAACATTTTCTTTAAAAAAAAATCCACAATAATCATTTTTTTGCATGCGAAAGCAATCATCTTACGAAAGACAACTCCTTCCCTTCCTGAAGATACTCCAAGACCATTCTCACAACCATCTCTACAAATGTGTCTTCAACTTCATCGAACGAAATGGCGCTTGGAGGCCCACCCCCTTTCCTAGAACACCCCTTCGTTCGAAAAGGATTTCGATTTCACGAAGTGGCAGACGAAAACGGCCTCTTTTCGAAAACGGTGCCCCAATGTAAATCGAGGGCTTCTGAATGTATTTACACTTGAATAGGGGCTGAGGAATTCTGCGATTTCGAAGGAAGGCGCTTAGCCCCGGAGTGAAATCTCTTGCATAATGTTTTGTAATTAGGGGATGGGATTTCTCGCTCGCTTCCCCTCCATTAGCAAAGATTCTCTTACGGAAAAGGCAAGCAATAATCCGAGATGCTTACTGATTTTATTCGTATAGGAAATTGAATGGTTTCTTCTAAGTAATCTAAATATTTCGTTCTCTGGTGGATGTCTTGGAGAGTCTGGGATCTTAAAAATGTTGGAGGATGATGCTTGGTTTTGAGTTTTGGTTTCTTGAGGGTAGGGAGTTTTTTTGGGGTGCAATAAAAAGTAATCGGAAATATTTGAAACGGAGAGAAATGTTTTTATCCAATAGTCTAACTTTCTTTAAGTTTTTGCTTTTACTTTTACCAACAAAATTCTGAGGAAGAGGCATCTTAGATGGCTACTAATAATAAAACAAGATTCACAGAAATCAGATAACAATTAATACAGTAATGTTGAAATCTGAAGGAAATAATTAGATTTTATTGTTAGTCGCTTTGTACTAATTTCTGAAGTTCAATCGGCGTACCACTGATGACCTGTCATGATGAGCCACCGTTAATGCATATTAAACATGTTGAGGCTCAAAGCCCCATGGAAGTTTTAGGTATGGTTGAGGCTCAAAGTGGTATGGAAGTTTGGAAAGCGTAAATCCAATTGAGGAGTAATACTTGACGCTGGACTCTGCTTCAATGTTATGAGAACTAGAGCAGCAGCAGCCTTAGTATCATTTTTAAGTGTGACGTTATTAATCAAGCAAGCAGGAATTATTCCTGTTTCATCCATTAGTCTTTTTAATGCTAGTGGTGCAATGTTGTTATTGGCTAACTAGTGAGGGTTCTGTCTTGAAAACTAATCAGGGTGTTTGTTTTTCGTGTAGCTATTGCAAGTCCTAGCAACCACTTTCTTATAGAAAAAGGTTAATGTAATATGTGTTAAAAATATTGAATATATAAAATAAATTGAAATAAGAAATGGAAGCGTGGATAGTAAAAAGCTCATGGTGGTTATTCAACAAAACTCGTGAGCTTATTGCAAACAAATTAATACCCATAGCTTTGTTAGAATAAGGATTCTAGTGGTCAATTACATTAAAGTTTTAGAATATCTGCATAGGAGAATAATTTACAATCTAGACAGTCTTCAACCCAGTTTGCTTCTGAGAGATAAATAATCTTAAATTATTATAGTTTAATTTAGTATACCTGTGGCTTCTTTACTGACCACTGAGTCAAGCTCGGTTAGAGATAACCAAGAACGCAATCTTTGTAATAGCATCTTAAGCTTGGGAATTTTCCTTACAACATTGATTAATAATCAAGTAGTCAACCTTAATTAGTAAGATATTACACTCACATACATAAATACGATAATTTCTTCATTATACCTATGATTATTAGTGTTTCACTCTTTTTACTTTCAGGTTGATAATTTTAAAAATGTATAATGTAATAAGAGGCTGCCAGATGGAAGTACAATTGTGAGAACAAGTTGTTACAGCTATTTCATTTCAAAATATTTTTCTGTTATATTTCTTTTTACAAAATGTTCTTTTTTCGTGTATTTTCTAGCTTGTTGACTATCAACTACTTCAAATGAAGATTCATTAATTTTTAAACTAATTATTACTGTATCATTAAAATATTTCAATGTTCATATCTCTTCATAGTTCAAGAAAAACATATTAAACTCTTTAATTGTTTGAATTTTTAAAGAAATAAAACAGAATTTTTAACTTGTCGTACAACATAAGAAAACACGTTTTATATAAATCAATTTAATTGCACAAAATAACTGTTTTCAAATATTACACAAAAGCAAAATAAAAAAAAAGCTTCTAGCGAAAAGAGTTGATTCAATTTTCTAGAAACGCAATACACTTTCCCCTGTGACTTCCATAGACCTCATGTACCAATTACCCACTTCCAGTATTGTAATATGAAAAGTTTTGCAAAATAAAGCAAACTACCCAGCAGTCAGAAAGTTCTACAGACATCATTCACATGTCGGAGGGGAACTCCTCCTCCTTTTCACAGTTGAGTGTTCTAAAATTTAAAGAAAAAGTCATTCCCCATTATGTTTTCAACCTTTTACCCATGCTCACTTAGTTCTGGCGAGCGGGTCTTTTAAAGTTCCCGAAGGGCACACCATTTCTGTAGTGAAAAGTGTGGAAAAATAAGCATGTCCATTCTTCTCGCTTTAGTATGATGAGATAAATGCGCAATTACTCTCTCATCCAAAGAGTTCTAAGTAAATGGTGCTTTCAGTGCTCCATTATACGTCAAGAGTATGAGTGTTAAGAACCGAAAGTTATTCAAAGCACAGATCTCAATGTGGGGTTTTACACAGACCTAGATAGAAAGATCTACTTTTCTATCTTTAAATTCTGTTGGATCTAGAAATAATAACCTAATTGAATCATAATCAAAGGTTAGAGAGTTTGGTTCAAAAGACGCTGCTGCCCTGTGTTTTTCTGCTTTCTACTTCTTACGTCTCCTAAAAATCGTACATGCTAGTGTCTATGTATAATGGTGACAGATAAGTCTATAACCAATTAGGCTTTTTAAAATAAGATGTGGCAATTAAATAATTTTTTTTTTTAGAATGTAATGTTTGATTTCAATTGTCACTTTTGAAAAATAAGAATACCACAAAATTTCCCGAGAGACATTCAGAATTTTAACGAGTTAAAATAATTTCACGACGTGTTCAAAGATACTTCTTAAAAAGTGTTTTTGTTAAGAACTTTTAATAAAGTTTTGATGTAACGCAGCTCCTTAACACTTAGGAGTGTGATGTGTATTTCTCTCTCCTACT
Source organism: Trichonephila inaurata madagascariensis (assembly GCA_019973955.1). Classification (NCBI taxonomy): domain Eukaryota; kingdom Metazoa; phylum Arthropoda; class Arachnida; order Araneae; family Nephilidae; genus Trichonephila; species Trichonephila inaurata. The sequence continues at coordinate 410,066 of BMAV01022702.1, forward strand.
TTCATAACATTTCTTCCAACACAAACCTCAGAGCAATAATAGTGCAAAAGTATGGGGAACTTTTTCAATATTAACATAATCTGACACATAATTGTTAAGAAATTGATGACTAAAGTAACAATTTGCGTCTTTGAGATAATGTTGCGGAATTTGTATCATTTAAAACTGATGTAGGATTAGTGAAACTATAATTGGAATTTCTTATAATGCGTTTAGGTAAAGTGTGATATAGAATAATTATGAGAGTGTTAAAAACAATATTCTTATTAGTTATAAATTCCTTTTCCATCATACGTCTTACAGCAAATTAATAAGTTATCACAAGTACTTTTGAAACATTCTTTTAACAACTTCTCTTCTGTTGTTTTATATGATTGCAATTTACAATTTTTCTTCAACATTTCCATCAATTTTATTACAATATTTGTCACACTAAACGAATATAAAACTATTAAGGGGCTTAGATAAAAGTTCAATTATAAAGGAATATTAGGTGCATAACAAACAATTATGAACATTATATTGACCTGAGAGAAGAACCAGGAGAAAATATTTAGTTCTATTCCTCAAAATATGACCCAATGGTCGAGTGGTAGCGTACTGCGCTTCCACACCACATGTTCGGGTTCTATTCCCAGGCTGTCCAAAGTCGACTCAACCTTTCATCTCTACTGCAGTGGGTCGATAAATGAGTATCAAGCTTGCTTGGAGACTTAAAAACTGAGGGTCTCTCTTCAGACTGATAATTTAATCGGGACATCTGCTCATGCACCTCAGCGCCCAATGGTCACGTATACTGGGAGGACCCTGGCCCTCATAGGCTGTTGCGCCTCTGAGTTTGAGTTTTTCACAAGTTCTGTTTAAAACGTGTCTTGGTTGAAAATGATAACAGTTCCTTACAATAAAAAAAAAATGAATATGTGTTTTTGTCAACCCACAGGGTCAAGCATTTTCTTGATCTTAAAGTAGCTTAAAGTTACATTTTAAGGTATTTTACGTTAACATCATACTTTTATACCTGTAACTCATCTTATTTTCCATCTTTAGAACAAAGAATAGCCAATTTTAGAATATTTCCTTAAAATACCTAAATCACCTAATGAATCTCATACTTAAATTTCATTTCAGGTAAAAAATAGCTCTAAATGAATTACTAGAACGTTACAACATTTTCTGCAACGTAAACGATAAACTTTTTAAAACATAAATTCGTATACCTTAAGTACTTTTCAAACTATGAACGAACTTATACAAAATGTAAACATCTTTTTACACAAGATTCTCTTTAGTAACGCATAAAGAATTAATCTCAAAATTTTAACAGGTGGTAAAATTGTAACAAAGGCATTGTTATGATCAAAATTATTCTAGTTAAAGACGTTATATTATATATAGGGAACTATAATTCATTCACTATCAACGAAACATGTTACTTACATTTTAATTAAATATTTAATTGAATATGTGCGTAGAAATCATTCTCATGGTGTAAAATTGCCTTAATATTTAATATTCGTGTCTCGACCAAATCATGTTATAGAACGACATGTTTTGTATATAACTACATTGATTTTGACGTTAATATCATTATTAAAATAGCCATCTAAGCAGCATTTCCCCTACCTCCATATATAACTAAAGGACTAAATTTAAGGAGCATATTTAAAAAAAAATTGGCTGGTTCTACAGTTATCAGTTTTTTCTTATGCATTTATTCTAATACGAGTATTTTAATAAATTGAGTAGTTTCTTTTAAACAAATATATATATATATATATATATATATATATATAAGTAGAAACACAAAGACAAAGAAAAAGATTCCAAACATTGCAAATTCTACTACATTTTAAAACATAATTTTTTTAAAAAAAAACTTATTAGAAAAACAATCTCGCATTAAAATATTTATTAACATAGTATTATTATAGATGCAAAGTTTCAAAATTGTACGACGAATATAATTTTAAAAATTTTCCTTTTTTATTATTGTAATTAACACTCTTGAGAAATTACAGTTTAAAATAAACACCACTTCTGTTTATGTTATTCGTACCAACACCATATTTTAGATTTCTAAATTATTTATAATTTAGTTGGAGCAAAAATTTAAACTGTGTAAAATATAGAAGGAGGTACGGTTCATTTTCCAACAAAAATTGAAAAATGAATTTTTTCACAGATTTTTATGAAGTGACCCACGAGCAGCGCGCTCTTGATTCATAATTCAATTCCTAAGAAAAAATCCAAATACTGTAAATTCCGGCGTATAACTTGCACTTTTAACACAAAAAGCAAGATCGAAATTTACGGGTGTGCGTAATACGTCGGGTATTAAATTGATAGCTTCAAGAATTAAAAAGATGAAAAAAAATTAGGCTTTTACATACATCAAAATTTTGTTTACTTAAAAGAAATGACATTCTTTATGAATTTAAAGGAGTGTAGCCCTAGAAGTGTACTATTTTTTTCAAAATCTTAGAATAATACCTCGAATAAACGACTTCAAAACGTAAGAGCTTTACACACTTACATTTCAGGTTTTTTTGTAAAAAAGTGGATGCGTGTTATACGGTGAATATACCTTAAAATTATAAACAATGCAGCTTAAAAGTATATGTGCGCGCTATACGCCGGATTTTACGGTACTTTGAAAGTTATTATGCAATCCTATTTTGAATTGATTCTGATATCAATTAAATTCTTTCATTTTGAACAAATGCATTACTTTTGAACTTCAAAGGATTAATCAAAACAATTTTTTTTTAGAAAAATAAAACCATTTGAAAAGGATATAGCAAAAACTCTGTTGATTGAATACAAGTTAAAAAAAGGATATATCCTTATCATTAACTTTATTTCCTTTTTTTGTCCTTCTTCTAAAAATTCGAGTAATTAAGTCTGTAGACGCCCACGTTTCAACCCAGTCCTTGCATGCATGAGAAAATCAGTAACTTTAAGAAAAGAAAAACGGATAAGAATAAAAGCCACACACAAAAACCTCCAAAATACCGCTTAAAATATAAACTTTGCTTCTCTTCGAAATCTTCTTTTCAACCAGTGCAGAAAGAAAGAAAGAAGAAAAAAAGAAGAAAAAAGAGCTAAAGCGATGTCAGAAAAATAGCAGTCATGTCCCATGAAAAGATGAATGGTAAGGGTAAATAATCGCCCCACTTAATCGCTTTGTATTTCTCTAGAGTTTCGCCTTTCACAAGAGCATACTTAATAGTTTTTTAATTGGGGATTTCCTCTAGATGCGAAACGGAGGTTTCAAAACCCATATTAAACCCACATTTTACTCTCTCGACTTTTTTTCTCAATTAGGGAGTTTTTCGGAGAATGTAACACCCTCACATGCCATAAACAAACTAAAATAGTGACTTTAAGGATTAACCTTGAAAAGAATCGACCTATGCAGCACAAACGCCTCAAACACTCAATTAAAAAGTGATTTTCGCAGTCAAAAGGGCCCTTTTTTTAAGCCTTTTCTCGTTCACTTATTATTTCTACGTTATTTTTCTTTTCTAGTAAATCGACTCGATGAGTTTAAAAAGTTGTACATTTTCGTCAGAAGAAAAGAGTTTTTCAGGAAGTTTGAAATTTTCCGACGACGGTTTGTCACTTGGTGTTTAGCCACGGGCATCGGCCTGTGAAGTGTGTAGTGTTGTAGCGTTTCGAGAGTCGGCTTGTTGCCCTTTTTTTTTTTTTCTTTCTTTTTGTGCAAGAATTGCACGCGTGTGTGTTAATGTGTAGCGACTTGTTTTTTAAAGGAAGCCGATTTTTCTAAATTTTAATAATTACAGAGCGACGATGAAATGGATAAAGATTTCCGGCAGAAAGGCGAGAAGTTCTAAGCAAGAATTTAACGCAAAAAGTTCTTTTTTCGGGAAGTTTTATTTTTGTTTCAAGGGACGCAAATTGGTTCGTGCTTTTCTTCGCAGTTTTTTGATTAAAACGTGACACTAAATTGTTATTAAAGTCAAGTTTAAAAGGTAACGGCAAAAAAGAGCTAAAAATGAGAATAATAAAGCAAAATTATAATTGATACTTTTAAAGTTTTGTAATATTTTACGCGTGTAAGTTTGTTTTTTTTTTTTAAAAAAAAAAATAAGCTCAAGAAATTAAATGGAAATTTTAAACATTTACTTTGACAAAATTATTTGTCATGTTACACAAAGCAGAAGTGTTTTAACGGGGTATTTTTTAGGATGAAATAAAGTTAAGGTAAAATCTTTGATTCCTATGAAATAAAAAAAAATCTTTCTTTTTATTCAATAGATTCCTGCTTTAATATTTTCATCATCTTTTGAATAAAAATAAACGTTCCAGTTAAATATTTGAAAAGTATTTAATAAAAATTTTTGAGGTGATCACTGCTGGAACAAATATTTTCCAAACAGAACAGTTCTTTGAAATTACTACATGCCGATATTTTTCGGTTTTCACGTGATTAGATTTAAAAAAAAATATTTAATGAGTTAAAAATGTTCAAAACTTTTTTTAAATCTTTTTCAAAAATATATGTATATACATGGAATGAAAATGATGTAGAAGAAAAAAATCAAGAACAAAAACTTTTATACTGGATGCTAGAATTCAATATATGTATATGATGGAAAATTGTCAAAATATGTACATTATTGTATTATATCTTTAAAATGGTTTAATCTTTGTCTCACTGTTGTATTCCCGATTATAAAGTATGTGCGTGTACCACTATTAACGTCTGTTTTCACAGGCAGTGAGCCCAATGTACAAAAATATGCTGTAAGCATGAAAGTCTTTTTAATGTTTAATTGCGAAAAAGTATAAAAATTTCTCAAAAATAGCGTAATTTTTTTTAGCTGTCGATTGGTATTATTAATTAAACTTATATAAGCTCTCTCGAAAGTTTGATGGAAGGGAAAGGAAGAAGAAACTTTAAACTCCATAGAATGTTCTCTTTCAAAATTAAGTAGGGTTGGAGGCAAAGCGTACTTTGTACTTGCATGGTGCTCAAAGCTGACATTAAAGACAGGCGTAATCTAGCCCCTTTGCCACAATTAATTTCGGGGGCCTCGATTTGACATCCTTGATCGGGATGACATCAGTAACAACACAACACAGCACTTAGCCTTATATGTTTTTAGGAATTCAATAAAATACTAGAAAGTAAAATTAAATTATTCAAAAATGTAAGGCAATACCGAGGTTGTTACTTTATTTCGAAACTTATCGGACAATATTGTGCTTATTTTGAAATGTTCTCGGTCCACTCGGTCCCAAATGGATGTTACATAGAATTTCCATTACTCAATTTTATTGAATTGCGTAATTTTCTCCTGCTCCATACAAAATCGTGTCTAGCATTAAATATGCATAAGAAATGAAAGTACTCCAAATTATTCCTTTTGATCAAAGAAGGAGAAATGTTTTCATAAATAAATAAATTTAGAATTATATTTAACTAAATATTTTAATTGTGTATGTGTGTTTAACGCATAATATTTTAATCAGAGAATAAAATGTTGCTAAAAACACTTTAATTTACCTACCACACAGTTCTAGAGAGAGAGAGAGATGTTAATTTGTATTAAATAGAATACACAATTTAAAGACAAATATACAATCAGAGAATAAGATTTTACCAAAAATACTTTGAATTACCTACCACACAATTCTGGATATGTTAATTGGCATTGAACAGAGAATACACAATTTAAAGGCAAATACACATAAAATCCCTTTTAGCGACGAACACACATTGAAACCCAGACTTGACTCAAACTATTTCTGTTCCCTTTAATCCCTTCTAAAACCAGAACACCTCCCTTTCTCAATGTATAATCCCCCACTTCAACCAAGAAGCAACACAGACTCCATAGATGCGACTTTAAAAGTTAATTGACGCACACACGGAACGAAATCATCTCGCACCCTAAGGCAAACCCTGCATTAAAGCAAGAAAGAGGCCTTCATACCTCAGCAAACATTCGCCCTCCCGTGATAGGTTGTTATCAAAGAATACTTATTAACTTTTCTTGTTAATTAGCTAGTACTTTCCATTCAACCTCTTGTTAAGGCTCGTGGATAGATCCGATTTCCCCGTAAAACCAACCTCCTGTTAATTTAGTGACTATTCCTAGTAAAATGGAAGGAGGCTCGTTTATGATGATGTGGAATGATCCAGTTACACTATTAACGATGGTGCGGATCAATCCAAATAAGAGTCGTTGCTATGTTTTAGTGCTACTAAAAATTAGAATGTGAAAGTGCTCTGACCAGCAAGGAGATGAGGAGGATTCCTTTGATTCCTTTATGGTGTAGTTTGCTCTCTAATCTTTGTAATGAGATTGTGGGCTTGGAGGGTATTTTTCATCTTTGGGATATCCACTGCTTGGTTTTTCTTTCTTTCTTTCTTTTTTTTTTTTTTTCAAATAAGAACAAATACTAAAGTTGTTAGTAAGTGTTAATGACATATTTAATTAATAATTGGTACTATAAAATTCCTTTAAATTTGAAACGCACGGTCTTGGTTCGTTTTGTGCAATTGTCGAATCTCATTAATATTTAGAAAGATTTAATTTACTGAAACATTATTGAAGCTGTATTTTAAATTTATGATTGTATAAGATCAATTTAGTGACAGAAGAATCAGTGGTGTAAAGGTGATAAAAGTAATATAAGGAAATAAACTGTTATTTTGAGCCACACGTATATAAAATCAAACCTTCCAATGCATCTAAATGCTCAGTAAATGTAGCATTTCCTATTTTCTTTTTAAAGATACGAATCATGAAAAATATTGAACCCTGCAGGCATTTTATAAACACATATTGCAGTATGTAAATGATTAATATTGTGTTAAATTTTAATATAAACATTTAAAAAATGATACATGATATCGGTTGGCTTTACTTTATTGAATGAATAATTATATAAACCTTGCACTGAACAGGTTACATAATAAATGCATTTTAGAATTAACAGAAAAGAGATATATTTAATAACCTAAACGTACATTAATATATATCGTAAAATCTGGCGTATAATGCGCACTTTTAACACAAAAATTAATGTCGAAATGAACGGGTGCGCGTTATACGCCGGGTATAAAAATGAGAACTAATGTTAAAAAGACTAATAGATGACTCACGTGGGGGAAGAAATGACAAAAATAATTCATCAGGAATATATAACTTACCTGAAAAGGAAAGAAAATACGATTAGTCTGAATGTTGTATAATATAAAATTAAATATAACCATATCGCATTTCTTAAGAAAAACGTAAAACAATCTTTTAAGTATGCTAAAATTACGTATGAAATATATTCAAATATATCTTGGAGCACACAAGAAATTATACATAAATACAGTAAAATCCGGCGTACAACGGGCAATTTTAATACAAAAAATGAGATCGAAATATTCGGGTTCGTGTTGTACGCCTTCAAAAACGATAGCTTTAAAAAATTTAAAAAAAAAAAAGATGACATAGAAAAAAATTAGGTTTCTGCATATATTGAAATACTGTGTACTTAAAAGAAATGAGACATTTCTTATTAACTTAAAGTGTTGTAGTACTAGAAATATATTATTTTTTTCTAAAACTTGGAATAATACCTTGAATAAATTATTTCAAAACATTAGAGCATTGTGTATTAACATTTCAGGTTTCTTCGTAAAAGAAAGGGATGCGTGTTAAGGCGATTGCAACTAAAAATTAAAAATTGCAGCTTGAAAGTATAGGTGCGCGTTATACGACGGATTTTACGGTAGATTATTCTTCAACATCGTACATAGAAGCAGTACGAGGTAACGGATCTTATAATTTTGAACCACAGTCCAGTCATTATGGATGATATATGAGGTGGCATTTGACAATCCAAACCTTTAGCCTCAAAAGGTTTAACGTGCATCGATCCCGCTACACGATGGATCTTCAGAGTTATCCTGACTCGAGCCCAGAAATTTATAAATTACATTTAAACCCTGCTAACATTTGAAATTACAACATCATAGTTCGTGGTGCGGAAGTTAAGACAAATTGATTCAGCCCTACATACGCTACAGTAATCTCGATTATTCCATAAGGCAAGACCTTGGATTAACTAAGAGTCAAATTGTCTTGAG
>BMAV01022702.1:424994-527153 GCA_019973955.1 Trichonephila inaurata madagascariensis
CTTTGCTTATCTTCACCGGTAATTCTATGAAAGACAGTTACAATGCTGCATTTCAGTTCACTTCATTAGAACAAGACATTCGATGAGGAAACTTTGTAAAGGCACTCCCAAACAGTGCCCTCCGCTTGTCTTAACAATGCAGGAGGAGCTGCTGGAGGGATGTGTTCGGCCCCGATAAGGGCCTCCTGGCTTTTGTTTGCTAGGGCGACAACATTTCCAAGTATTCGAACGTCATTAAATTCCTAAAATGGTAGAAAGGGGCTATGTTTGTTCGCCGGATGGAAATGCTTAAGATCGTTTTAAGGATATATATATAAAACACTTTTCAAGTTGATTTGAAGAAGATACAAGTGTTGTTGAGAATTTTGTAGTGTTTGATGAACGAACGAGATGGGTATTAATAAGCTCTGTGTTGGGTAATTTGCGATACAAATTGGGAATTATATAATTATGGAGAAGGTCTATTCAGTTACACGCTTGGATGCTTATGACGTGTTGTAACACCGGAGGCGAATATGAAATATTAACGAATTATGTGCTTAGTATGTATATGATTATCAAACAAAGATACACCATTCGAATGTTATACATAGTATAAGTAATAAAAGAGAAATGGTTTGTAAATCAAAGAGTATATTAGTACTTTAAAATACAAAGCTATTGAATTTAACTTGTAATAGATAAATACAAAATAACATTTGATTTTAACAGAAATTTTATTACTGTGACAAAGTCTATTAAATGACTTCCTATTTAGTCCTTTTCACCAAAATAGTTTATTTTATTGCATTTATTAAAAAGAGTTTTACGGTAATTTTTAAGTGATTGCGACTATCATAAACTGTTATTGAAATGTTTATTCATAGTAGCTTGTTTCCCTTGAGAAATTTATTTGAATGGCTCTTACATATATTTGGTATACACCATCAGATTTCAGTGAACTCATAACATTTTGAGTAGGATACACTTCTACAGTATACTAAATACTGTAATTAAAATAAAAGCATAACATTTTATCGGGTGAAAAATATTTACAATGTAAAGAAAACTTACTTGCATAAAATTTATTCTTACACAGTATTAATTAAAGATAATACTTAACTTTCTTTAACATTCATTTGTAGAAGTAATATCTTCAAAATCATTTCCAATTTGTGCATATATTTTAGAGATATGATCTATTTAATGAAAATAGTCACAACACTCGTTTCAGATAACGAAATGCAATTCAGATAAATTTCCTCTAGAGTGATCAACAAAAGAATCAAAATATAACCGAGGAAGACGCAAAATCACTATACTTAGAAGTGTGTGATTTCTAGAATTTTTTTCCAATATTATCACAAAGTATATGTGATTGAAAATGCTTGAAATGTCTATAGTATTCAATGTTTGTTTAATTGTATATTCCACAATTGCAATTTTCACAATTAAAAAATGTACTCTTCTCGTCCTTTAAATGGGCTGCATTTTGACAATTTTGACTTAAGGGAACGAGACAAGTTCCCAAGTGTGAGAGTTACTTCAATATTCGCACCATCTAGCGGAGGCTTCTACTACTAAATTTTTGGCGCTAAACTTATTTAATTCAAGCTCTCATCCCATGCTAAATATTCCGTGATTTAATTTTGCCATGGGGATCATATGCTACATAATCATATAACATGCGTACCAACGATTTTCGTATCAAGAAAATCTATCGACTCCAGCCGGGATTGAACCCGCAACCTTAGGCTTACGAGTCTGGTATTCTACATCTAAACCACTGGGCCGGCATGATTAATTAATGCTAAAAACAAAGTAATTTATTTTTTTAAAAAAGTTTTTCAGTAAAAGATATATCAGCAAAAACGAATGTTTTTTTCCCAGCAAATTAACAAGTATTTGAAATATATCAAATATTGTCTTCTACTTCTTCCACAGTTAAAACTTCTTCAACACCAGATATTCATTTCCAAAGTTAAAAAATGTAATTGCTTGTGTGGATGTCTTTTTAACTTTATAAGTACTTTCAAGTTCTTAAGCTTAAGTACGTAGAAAAGGTATCACCCGAACCACTTCGGTGAAAGTTATAAAGTCTGCATATTCGTTTCAAAAAGACATTAAAGTCGCAAACAACAAAACTGTCCGGGATTTGAGAAGCATTTCCGTAAAAAACATTCTTAAAAAAAATCAGCAACAGTTTTCCAGTTTGAAGCACGAAAAAGTACAAGCAAAAAGAAAGAACTTCAAGTGCCTGAGTTAAAGTCACAAAATTTGGAACAAAACCTTTTGTCGCCACTCCATGCTTCCGTTGCAAAAGATCTTAAAGAGAGTGTTTTAATTGGATCGCCAGATATGCAAAGCAATGATGGAAGGAAGTTTGAAGTCAGCTGAAAAAGAGAAGACTTTAATGGGAGGAAAAGTTTTGTTGCTCGTTCTAAAAGTAAATAAGTAGAAGACATTCTATGCAGTTGACTTTAACGACTCTGTTTCGAATCCATCTCTTGACTTTTTGCTCATTAGAATCGCGAAGTCCATGGGAATGAAGTGACGGTTTTACCTACATTCCCACATGCCTTTGATGTCTTACTTGAAGTAATGTGCAAGGAAATGTACGAGAATCGTTAAAAACTTTAAAAAGTCTTTTCATTCGTTTTCTCTTGTAGAAAACTCTCACTTAATCCAAGAAGGGAGGTAGTTATAGATTGGGGGGGGGGCGCGTTCGCTATGGAATTATGGAGAGGCATGAAAAAAAAAATTTGGACTTTGAGTAATGAATTGCTTTGGATGTCATGGTTTCATATCCTCATCTTTCTTTTGTTCTATTTTTAAATAACTTTATATTTCCGTAAAATTCCAACTTTGTACTTCAAGACTTATTTTAACATCTTGGTATTTAAGTCCGTAATGAAGTTCATTATAACGGAAGTAAATTATAACGCTGATTTTAATTACAGAAGTACACGAAAAAGTTATAAATTATGCAATTTAAGAAGATAATTTGAGACAATTTCACTGGTTTGTCTTATTTCTGACTTAAAGACAAGTAGTATAAAAAACTTTTTAAGTCAATTCTTACTAAGAAACAGCAAAGAAAAATTTAATTTTAGTTACTTTTTATCAAATAATTACAATTAATATAAATAAATATGTATATACATGTGACAGAATCACAATATTAAGTGGCAATAAATTTCTATTAATTATCATTAAAGTATTGTATTGTCATCCAAAACAATCGTGTATATAAAATTTCAGTTCAACTGAATACTTTAAAATGTGAAGGAAAAAGAATATATTAATGTTTTGACCCAAGTCCTTAAAAGTCCTTTCCAAGTCCTTGACCCAAGTCCTTAGGATTAAATTATCGTATTGTCAGAATAGAATGTTTTGTATAGAAAATTTCAGATCAAATGAACGCTTTAAAATGTGAGAAAAAACCTTTTCAAGTTTTGACACAAGTCTCTAAAACGGTCGCTAAGTCGCCAAAAAGGATACCAACTTGGCTGTATTTGTAATTCTTTGAATAATTAGTTTTAATCAATTAATTTTTATTATTATAATTAAATTACTGTATTGTGATCTAAAAAAATCGTGTGTGTAAATTTTCAACTCAATTGAGCGCTTTAAAATGTATTTTATAAACGATTGAAAATTTAAACAAGATAAATATATATAGAGAAAGTTAATTAATAGTACTATTACTATTAATAGTATTAATACTAATTTTACCAACGCACACACAAAATGTATGTTATTATTTCATTCTTTGAATCTCTTTATTTTCGCCTTATTTTCCAAAAATCTAAATTATGCCCTAATTTAGTTTAATATCATTTTTAAGCCCCTTTTGTCGGCAAACAAAAGCCAATTTCTGTTAATGCAGTTAAAAAATATGGTAGTTAAGCCATACCCATCAATCACTGTTGTAAAATCTAAATATTTAAACCTAATTACTTAATTTATTCAAAATAAATTATCTATAAAACTGATCTATGTATTATACTTAAAATAAATATACTCTCTGTGAATACAGAAAATTGTTATATAAACGCTGAGTTGTGAGAGAGTTTTATTAAGGTCGCACTATAAGCTTTACGAAGGCTATTGGTGACGAATCTCATAATTTTGAACGAGGATGACACCTAAGCTGATGCCCCCCTGTCCGAAATTCTACATCACGCCAAAGGGAGAACATTTTAACCTCGACAGATTTAACGTGCATCGACACTCTACACGGCGAATCTTCAGCGGTAGTAGGTTCAAAGACTCGTCAGCCATGTGGTACCACGACACGCCAGTTACAAGTCCATGACCTTGACCACTAGGCTTCCCAGGTTCACTATATTAACGCTAAAATAGTCCAAAAGGTTTTAATGAAAAGAAGTTATTTTTATAAAAAAAAACTATTTCTTAATTGAGTAAAAAATAAATTTCCTCAATCACCATCACACACAAATACTACTACAACAATAAGTCAACCACCTTCATAAACCTTAAATTATCTTTTTACGTCTTAAATCTTTTTATCAAACACGCTAAAAGGAACCCCATTTAATTTTCTTTATTATAACATTTTAAATAAAATGATCAATAGTAAAACTCGGTAAAATATATTCTCAAGAATTTGGGAGATATAATACTCTGAAAATACGTTCAAATAATATTTGTAATGAATATTTAATATATTACGAATATTCATAATATTGAGTAAGAAACACTGTATTTTAAATCAAAACTTCAACATATGAATTGTTGGAGAATTTTTCAACTATTCATATTGTAAAACAAAGAAATTTTATAAATGTTCTGCAGCTGTCATGAAAAATGATTGATTAAAATTTATTTTAAAATGATGTATTTCTGACCTCACATCATATTTCATTTATGCATGAAAATCGGTTTGACAACTTTCAGTATATACTCGGTAAAGAAGTTATTATGGGAAATTTTTAGAACAACTGCATTTTTATAAACTAAATCAGAATTATTTTTAAATTGCTAAATTATAAACTTGTTTATTTTATAAGGTGAAGTTTTAACATAGGTATGGGCAGAATATATTCAACTAATCATATCGTAAAACAAAGAAAACTTATAAATGCTCTGCAGCTGTCGCGAAAAATGATTGATTAAAATTTATTTTAAAATGATGTATTTCTGATATCACATCATATTTCATTCATCTCCGGAAATCGGTTTGACAGCTCTCGAAATATATTTGCTTCATTTTCGCTCGGAGGAAATGTTCATGGCAAGCTTTAAAGCAACTGCAATTTTGAAAATCGGAATTATATTTTATATAGTAGAATTATCAATTTGCTTTGGAAGAAAATGAATCTCTTAGAAATACAGAAAATTTAATGCTATTTTATAACACAAAATATTTTATAAAAATTTTTAATAAAGAAAACAAATTCATTTTGTTACTTTCAAGTTAATACCAAGTCAATGTATTTTTAGAAGAAAAAAACGTATTAATAAGTAAATGCGTGTATTGATAAATAACTATATACATTAAAAATCGCTTAGCACGAAACTAAAATATTTCTTCGTGTTAAAGGATATTTCAAAAAAACATTTACCAACAAAAGTAAGTTTATTGGAGCTTATTTTATTTACATAGGTATCAGTAGCGCACATAGAAATTTTTCAAGGGGGGTGTCCAGGGTCGCAAGTCCACCACTCTTGTATCATGCTCCTTTTGATTTTGTCGATTTTCGGAAGAAAAAAGAGTAAAAAACTAATTATTGAATAAATAATTAGCATTTATTAATAAAATTAATCATGAATAATAAATACTTAATTAAATTTTACATACTATATACTTAGAATTATAATCAATCGGAAAAATAATCGCGGGCTTTAGGAGGGGTCCGGACCCCTAGGACACCCCCTTTGTGTGCGCCACTGATAGGTATGAATACATGCATAAATTCAATAAAAAATCAATGAAACAAAAACATTCACAAGAACTTAAAGAAATTTAATACTAAATAATCATTTTTTTTTTTTGAAAAACAAAAGATTTATTGAGTTTTTAAAAATAATCTAATATTTTTCTTTGCATTGTTTTTTGACATCAAATTGTCAAGAAATTGTTCGGTATCCACACACACACATCCATTTAGTCCTTCATTTCAACATTCAAATGTGTCTAAATAACTGCGCAGATTTTTCATGGCATTCCTCATTTCGGATGATGTAGAAACAGGAACTATATTCATTATATTTACATCATCGGAATCTGCATCAATTATGTTTTTCAAGCTCTTTGAACAAACTTCAAAATGTCTTTGTCTGTCCTAATAGGGGCTGTGCACGCATTATCCTCATATAATGTAATGAATTCTTCCGATAATACAATAGAACAGTCAAATCCGGCTTGTGTTTTCAGTATTTTGTTCATACCGAGAAAGAACATCTTTTCGTGTTAAGAGAAATAATGCATGAAAATGCACAGTAGTTTGTCGGGACCATTGTGTTATTTTGTGTTAACCGATATTTCGACTTAAGCGTTTTCGCGTTAAACATGTTTCACTGTAAATATAATGATGTTAAGAAAAATTAATTTTCATTAACATAAAATCACTCATAGACTCCACTTCCAGCTACTTTTTTTTTTTTTTTGTTCCATGCGATTTAAACTGAATTTTGCAATTAAACTGAAATAAGGAATTTCATCCTATTTTATTAAATTTGTATTTTCGTAATTCTATTATGTAATTAAAGAATTTTAAGACAGCTTTTATTATAGACGAAGGGAATTTAACCACCTGGGATAAATTTGCATGGTAATTTTACATTCAAAACCCTTTTAAAAACTACATTTTAATCCATTAAGGTATTTTAACGTGAAATTTCTCCATATCACAAAGAACTTTAAAATATATTCCAACAGTAAACTTTTAAACTTTCAGTTTGCTTACCTTCAAGTATTGTTTTGCTCGAATTTCATATCGACTTTTTAATATCCTGTCATATATTAAAGTTTTCAAAATCTTCTACTAATACGTTATAAACGTCTTGCAATGATTAATTTTAAAGTTTTCCAAATATTTAACTTTGATTAATGTATGCATATATTTCAGATTGCATTTTACTTTATCTATAATCATATCTTTTTTACCCTTTTCCCCTTCGGTTTATCCTTATGGCTAACTTCCCTTCTTGTTAATTTGATTCATTTTTTCAATTCCTACTATTAGCTCACCCTCTCTCTATATTTATTTATTTATTTTCGTGGAATTTTCAATCGTTAATAAAATACATTTTAAAACGCTCAATTGAGCTGAAATTTTATATACGTGATTATTTTTGATGACAATACAGTAATTTAATTATAATTAATAAAAATTAATTGATTAAAACTATTTAAGGAATTACACATACAGCTACGTTGGCATCATTTTTGGTGGCATAGCGACCATTTTGGCGACTTGTGCCAAAACTTGAAATGGTTTTACTTTTTTTCACGTTTTACCGCATTCAGTTGAACTGAAATTTTATATATACGATTATTTTGAATTACAATACGATAAAATTTTTCTATGTTGATCTAAGTGGGAATTGACTTAATTTTTTTATATTACTTGTTAATTAAAAAATTCCTGTATGAACCAATTTATGAGAAAAGTAAATTGCAAACAAAGGATAAGCTTGTCTTTAACAAGAGTTGTTTGCACGTGCTTCCATAAATACAGTTACTATAAATAAATTGAAATTACCCTTAATTTATAGACTTACATCTAATTTTCTTCTTATTTATTGATGTATAAATTCAATCTCTGGATTCTATGGTAAGTAGCTGATGTGAAAGTGAAAGGCACCCGAAAATTATTGTTACTAACATCAAGACTAAGAATGTTCAATTTTTGTATTAGGCGTGAGTCTTGTTCCAACCAAAAAGCATCATGGGAAAAAGTAGGAATTGTTAACCATTAAATGAAACTGAAAATCAAGTTGGTATTAAATTAACGTTGCACTATAAAGCAAAAACCGAGAGCTATTGGCTACAGAACTCGTAATTTCGAACCCCGGTACCCCCACTGCAAATTTTCAAACCAAGCAAACAGGAGAACTTGGAGTCTAGACAGATTGTATGTACATCAGCCCTTCTACAAGGCGTGTCTTCAGTGGTACAAGGACTGGAACCACTTGGCTATCGTAGTCAATATTCTCAACATCGAACTTTAAATTAGAAATTAAAATACAGTAATACCTCTAATTACATTATCTTGACCTACGCGGACCCGGAATTAGGCGAATTTCAGATCTCCTCATCGTTGTTTGAGAAAAAAATTGGTAAAATTGGTGATGTGATTGAAGTTGTCGATTTTGCAAGGATTAAAGACATTTTATTGAGAGGGCAAATAAATTTAAAAGGGGAAAAAGTGGTGACGTTCAAGAACTGTTGGATTCCCGCAATCAGGAGCTGACAACTAATGAGCTCATAGAAACACATGGGCAAGAGCAAAACATTGAAGAGCTTGTCTTTAGATCCAGTTCAATCAGAAGATCCAATGACTTTTGGGAATCTCTTAGAAGGATTTAGTTTAACTAAAATAGAGGGGGGAGGGGGGTACAAATATTAGGAAATATAGACTCAAAGATGAATGTATTTTTTTCAGTAAAAAAAAAAAAAGGGAGAAAAGAATTATTTGCTTGTTACGAGGAAATTTTGCGAGAAAAAAAAACATCTCTGAGCCAGCAGACTTCTTTGTTAGATTTTATGAAACCTTCTACATCGAAATTACTTCAGATCGCGATTTTGTATTTGTGTTATCTAAAATTTTATTAAACGTTTTTATTTTAAAAAATTAGTATTTTCTTTCGTCATCGATCCCGAATAAAAATAATTTGTGTATTTATATGCCAAATTAAACCCCTATTTACGAAAATTCGACTAACGTGGTTCTTAATTCAGTCTCACCTATCAAGCCAGTTCAGGGTATTATTGTAAAGAGACATTAGTTCAAATATCTTTCTCGTGACTGGTAGTTATATTTCAAACATTACAAGGTTCATCAATAACACCTTAAATGTAGCTTCAAAGCATTCATGTTATTTTCCAAGTCATCCAGTGTAAGATTCCAAAAACAATAATTAAAATATCCATTAAAAAAGACTGGAATAATTACTCTTAAATTATCATTGAGAAAGAGAATTTCAGCCAACGGATGAAAGAATATTTCACTTCAAAACAGCTGTAACGTAAACTAGACAACACCTTGATTCACCAGACCATGGTGAGATAAAAAAAAATTGAAAGGGAAAATAAATTAAACCTCATCTCTACTTTTATCGCTTTTTCAAGTAGAAAAACTTTTTTCAGGTTAATGATTATGTAAAGCTGTAGAAAGAGATAGTGTGATAGAAATCTTTTTGTTCACCAGCAATTTTTCACAAAAAAAAGTTCAGATTAACCCTGACTATAGAAATAATTGCAGAAAACAGTTTTTTGTTGTTGTCTTTTGACCCTATGTGTCAAATGAATATAAAAATACTCCTGATTAAAAAAGCATCCTGTTCGCAAAATATTCAGAAAAAATATAATTACATCCTACATGCTAAAAAGATGACAAACAATAAAAAAAAGAAACATTTTCATCAGGATTTTGAAAGAACGACCCCCTTTGCTAATCGTATTAAAATTATATCGCTTCACAACTAAGCAAACAATAATTGTATTGTTTTATACTGCAAAATAACATGTTTGAAAAATGCATTCATCGTACTGTGATGTAAAACAGAATAATAAATATACTCAAAAATCTATAATACTCTTAAGATATATGTTTCATGAGCGATTGCTATTTCTGGATATTTCCTGAGATAGGCGCGGGGGCCCCCCCCCCTTTTTTTTTTTAAGATGCAGTTGATATTTCATTGGTTTTTCTGGTGGTCAAAGTTTTAATTTTGAAAAGTTGCTATCAAAATAAAAGTAGGTACTTGATGAAAATAAAATATCACAAATCATTCTCTATTTTTGTGTATGTATTGTCCTTTAGTTTATTTTAAGATGGTATATGGATATTAGTTTTAAACTTTGACACATTTATTTAAAATCTGTACATACTTTAAAAAAGAATTTTAGTTTTTGTGTGAAATGTAGGCATTTACGTATTATATAACGTTGACTAATTTCGCCAAATAAAAAGAATTTGCAACTCCCGCGATACACAGTCAAGAGTGTGGAAACCATTCCCACACAGGTTCGAACATAGCAATAATACTGATGGCAACATTTGGTGACATTTTTAGAATTGGCGATGTGTTTTCGTTTAGAGAAATTGATCGACGGTATAATACTTATGTACCATATTATCATATCTTAATGAAAAATTCCGAGTTCCTTAGCATGGAATAGAAAAATGAATCCATTACATTTTTGGATACCAATTCATTGAAATTGGAAACTCGTGTACACATGATAATAGAAGTTATTGTTGTTTTTTTCCCAAATTCCCTTCTGAAGAGAGATATTCAGATATATTTAATCTCCAATTAGACATACACTGGTTAATATTATTCAAGAAGATTCAACCCATGTACTTAAAATGACTCATTAATTAAACAGAATCATTGTACTGTAAACCTAAACAAAACATGGAAGCAAGAAAAGATTAATTGTTGAAAGACAAAAATCAATTTATTATATCACAAATGCATCGCCAATTCAAGAAAAAGCTCGCCAAATGATGTCATCTTATTACTACTGCGTTTGAACGTACGCGGGTATGTTTCCACTATTGGCTGTATATAACGGCATTTGGCGACGACTTTTAATTTGATTCAAAATCTTCGAAGGTATAATATGTAAGTACCATTTCAAAAGATAGCATTTAGTGTTTTATTTTTCTGCATTTATTAGTATACAGGAGTCAGTCAAGCATTTCCTTTTTAAACAAATCTACAGAAAGTTGATTGGAACAATACCCTTAAAATTAATTATAAAAATAATACTGAAGCGACATTGTAAATTATTTACTATTTGAAAAGTTAAAATTTGATTCAAACTTGAATCAACTTGACAACTCTTGAAACCAATTATTCACGCTAGTACTATACATTTCCCACGCATTTATGTGCGGTTTCGTAAAAAAGATTTTTTTTTTTCCTTCCGTTGAAACGGGTCACATGTTTTGTTGCAGACTCGTGAGCATGTACTGAATATAAGTATTTATTTTTCGATTAAAGCTCTAGCAATTAGCGGTAGGCAAATGTATAAACTTAAAAAGAATGCAATTATATTTATTTATTGTTTAAAATATAGATATGTTATTTGCTATTCTTTTTAACTTTTCTTCGCATATCCGCAACAGTATATTTCAAAAATATTATTCCATGTCTGAGAATGAATCATACAGTTCAATAACTGAACTCAAAATTAATTTTTTGGAATATCGGATGTTTCATCTGATTCATGAAATAAAGTGAATTAATGCAATAACTTAAATATTTTACATATTTTCTTACTTGAAATATTTAATTTATATTTTTTGCTTCTAAGACGTTTGATAACTAAAATAATGAATAACTAAAATTACAATGTATCATAGTACGTAAATTTAATTACGTATTTTACTTAAATTTTTTTAAGAAAACGTGCAGTATATTTACTAATATATTTATTACATAATTGGTTCAACTTTTAATAAAGTAAATTTTTTGAAAATGAATTTTTTTTTTAAAAAAATTAGAAAAAATGACCATGGATATTTAAGAAATAGTATTTAATACTTGCAGATGTGTGAACAGTTTTTGATACAAAATAAATTTTTATCAGCTCTTGAACATTTTCTTCCATTAAGAAAAGTGGCTGCGGTAGTCAAGTGGTAAAGGTCATCGACTCGCAACTCACGTTGTCGAGTCGCAAGTTCGAGTCCTGATTCCACTGAAGACCCGCAATAAAGAGAAGCATGTTAAATTTGTTATAACTCAAAGTCCTCCCGTCGGTGTGTGAAAGTTAGGAGTGGGGGCAGAAAGCTCAGGAGTCGTCCTCGTTACTTGAACGCTGTTTAATATTACTAGGTTCTTTGCCAATAACCCTAGTATTGCTTTACAGTACAATGTATATATCACACACAATCATTCATTAATATAACGTGTCAGTGATAGTAGTAATATTTAAGCAATGGCATGTGTGTGTTTAAAAAATGTAATAAAAACTTATGTTGCTTAACTTTGTATGAGAAGAAGTAATATAAAAAAAATTTAATTCAATTCCTACTTAGATCAACAAAGAAAAATTTTATTTTAGCAACTTTTTATTAAATAGTTACAATTAATATAAATATGTATATACATGACAGAATCGCAATATTAAGTGGTTATTAATTTTTATTAATTATCATTAAAGTATCGTATTGTCATTCAAAACAATCGTGTATATAAAATTTCAGTTCAAATGAATGCTTTAAAACGTGAAAAAAAACCTTTTCAAGTCTTAACACAAGTCGCCAAAAGGGTCGCTAATTCGCCAAAAAGGATAACAACGTCGCTGTATTTGCAATTCTTTAAATAATTAGTTTTAATCAATTAATTTTATTTATTATATTTGAATTATTGTATTGTCATCCAAAATAATCATGTATATAAAATTTCAGCTCAATGTATTAAAACGTATTTTATTAACAATTGAAAATTCCACCAAGATAAATAAATCAATATATAGAGAGTGTGAGCTTATAGTAGGAATTGAAAAACAGACTACACATTGGACACACTTAAGCTAAACTCGTTTAAGAAATGGACTTTGAAAATCATGAACAAGTTCCATTCTGAAGTCGCAGCAGTTACCTCAGGATCAGGATCTCGTGGATGGTGTATCATCATGAGTTTGAGCCCTCGAGCCACTGAAGACCCGCTGTCTAAAGGTCGTGATTCAAGTTAAATCCGTCATGACTTAAAGCCCTCTCATTGACGTGGTGTGATAATTTGGACATTGGGTGCCGTCTCAAGTGACTTTCTTGCAGAGGTGTAACGTACACCTCCGCAATCAACGCATCGCGTTATCCATCAGGATTCTAGGGGGTCCAAAACCTGACTTTGCAGAGGGGACTTAATGTTCTCCGTTAAGCCCTTGCATCTTCGTCGTTGTCCCCTCAGGGTACTCACCATCTTTAGGTGGGTACGGGTGTCACAATCCCGAGGTACCCTCTAGTGATCTTTTCCCTTTCCCAAGGGGTTTACTATCTTTGTTAAACACGGGTGTCACGACCCCGGGGTACCCCAGTGATCCTTCTCTATTTTCAACCCTCCATCTTGTCATCCAATTTCTTCTTTCCTTTTTTTCCGTCCAGACCACAGACCTTTGTATGTTTGGCGCAGTATAGCAAAAACTGGCTCTTGCGCCATAAAACACCAAACTCAACTCAACGCATCCTCGTCACATGAACGCAGCTCAAAATTACCAGACCCATCGTGTATAGCCATCTAGTTGCTTTTGTTATAAATTAAATGTAAAATGAATAGATGTCGCTGCAAGTCATCTGAGCTTGTAGAGTGAGTGAGTGAATATTAACGTCGCAGCTACACAAGAGCTTATGGCGACGAACCAGGTAATTTTGAGCAATGGTCAAGTGATGTGGACGGTACCTGAGCTGGTATAACCCCCCTACTTCTTCTAACTACCACACCACACCAATGGGAGGACGTTTGAGCTCTCGGCAGATTTAACGTTCATCGCTTCCCTACACGACAGGTCTTTAGTGGTACTGGGCTCGAACTGTGGTGACAACGCCAGCCTTGATCCGATACCTTGACCACTCGGCTACCGTGGCCACTTGAGCTTGTAAAACCAGTTATGTAATGTTCTTTGTGCTGTCAACATGTCGTCCAATAAACCAAAATGCCTAAAAGATGGACTGAATTAGCGGAATAAGATAAAAATATAATCGTCTTACTGACCATGGAATTAAGGAATTAGGAAGTATAATAGCTTTAAATGCAATGTTAATAAACACTCTTTTCATTTAAAAGAAATCATGTTCCATTTAATATTTTAACAATCATTTTTGTACCATTAGGATATCTCGAGCAATTTGACAGGAAAAAAGCTAAAGCTGTGCTTACTAAGCCTAAAAGGCTAAGGACGTCAAGAAATTCAAAGGAATCAATACTGATAGATTTGAAACATTCTATATTTAAGTGAAACATTTAGTATCTCTAACAGAGCGAAATATTTCCATTTCATTCTAACATTTGCTTCCATTCTAGGAAAAGTTTCGGAAAGGAACATTTTACAATCCGATACGGACGAATCACTAGACTCAGGGGTTGATTCGTTTTCCAAGCGGACGCTTCGAGACATCGAATCTCTTCCCTTTAATGAAATTACGAACAGACTGGCCGAACGGCAGTGTACCAATCTACGTGGGATGTCCGCTGTTCCAATCCTTCTTCTAATCATTCCATGGATAAGGAAAAGATTCGAAAAACTAAATAAAAATGTTGACCCGTTTTACACTAAAGTGGAATTGGAAACTTTTCCAAAAATGCATTCCCCTTTGTTTTGAAAGATTGAAACGCTTTCTTCCAGTTCTTTCTTTTCACAAACTTTTTTTCCAGGTTTTGTTTCCTTTTTGTTAGTTTCATCCTCGTAGTTTATTCCCTTTTTGTTGAGAAACAGAGCAAACGTGCGGAAAGTCGGAATAGAACTTCACAATCGAATAGACTTGATTGAGGTTTCTCTTAGCCATACGTGTTTCGGTAGAGTTGTCAGTAAAGTAGTTGACCGGAAAATTTTATTTGAAGAAAGGTCTTTAAGTAGTTAGAAGTCATTAAAATACTATGAGAGTCATACTATAGTAGATTTATATTGTTACGTTGATCGGGGTTCGAGAATTTTATGCAAATCAGTCGAAAAGGACAAGACAGTTCCTTAAGGTATCCGACTACGTTCGGAACCGTGATTTTGCAAAAGCGCATAAATGGATAATTTTTATGATATTTAGTGTTACTCAGATTAGAATACATGCATAAAATTGTTTTAAGGACATTTTCACACAAAAAAAATTATTTAAATATAATATTTTGGCAAAAAATTAACTTAATTTTTTCGAAATGTTCTCCTTTTGTGAAAAATGCTTCTATTATAATAATATTTTGCCTGTATATAGCTCAGACCTCCCTACAGAGGCTCAACTAGAATTTTTGAAATATATTACATAGAAGAGGGTTTATATATATATTTTACGACAACAGAGGCGAGCAATTTTAAGAAAAAAACGCCAATAAATATTTCAATTGATGGTAACTCTGCAAATAATGTGAATTTTTTAAACATTCTAGTTGAGCTTCTGTAGAGAGATCTGAGCTATATGCAGGCAAAATATTATTATAATAGAAGCATTTTTCACAAAAGGAGAACATTTTGAAAAAAGATTTTTCTAAGTTAACTTTTTGCCAAAATATTGTATTTAAATAAATTTTTTTTGTCAAAATGTCCTTAAAACAATTTTATACATGTGTTCTAATATAAGTGACACTAAATATCATGAAAATTATCCATTTATGTGTTTTTGCAAAATCACGGTTCCGAACGTAGTCTGATACCTTAAGAGCGATGAGATTATATTGTATAAAGTCCAATACTTGAAATACAGGAATCAGCAGCAATGCTCTCCGAATAAATCTCAGAAGGTCTAAACACCTTCAACAGCACTCAGATAAAATGATCAGTATCTAAAATATACGTAATTTAAAGATTATTCACAAGCATCGTTCGTCCAAGTAAACAACCGAGCTAATCACGATCAAGGCAAGTATAATAATCGTTTATCAAGGCAATACTAACTAACCACAGGCCAAAACCATACTATCTCGTTTCGGCGACTATCTCTCTATTTATAGGCCCGTCGAATCCTTCGAGAAAGATTGTCTTGAGGCATAGATCGTGAAATTAGTGGAGAAATCCACTAATTTCTCGAAGAATCCAGAGCGTCCTGAAGTCACCAAAATGGCCACCATAGTCAACAACTTGGTCGCCAAAAATGATTTCCACTTGGCTCTATCGCCAAGATTTCGCAAACTTCCCATTGAATCATCATTATAACGCAAGGGACGGCGTTGCTTGCGAATATTACAGTTTTAAAATAAATATAACAGAGTAATATAAATGCATTACGCATTCAAATACAGATTATTTACGTTATTTTACACAAAATCCATAACAATATAGTATATGTTACCGATAAAGGTAGAGAGCCATTAAAAGTGTAAAATTAATCGTTCTTTATCTTTTAAAGTGTAAAATTAATAGTTCCCGCAGAATCCATTCTTAAATCTTGCCAAAGCCAAACATGTCGTAATTGTTTTCTAAACATGAGTGAGAACAGTTTTCCACTATTGGCTGGTATTTGGCGACACACACTTCGCATATACACACATAAACCCTTCATTAAGTAAGAGGGTGTTAGAAAAAAAGTCACTAAAATTAAATTTGAAATTTTTTTATTGCTGCAAGTATTAATTTTTTTAATCCCGATAAATATATCAGCTAAAGCTTAAACTTATGAAATAAATATCCAAGAAAGAGAAATTTGTTTTCTTTAAAACAGAAATTAAATCAAAGCATGATAAGAATTTTTAATTCATACACATATTTGAAAATGGGACTAATGCGAGAAAAAATGTATAACTAAGAAACACTTTAACTACAATAACTTAAATACAATGTAGCATCGAAAAAGCCTTATTTGAATTTTTTTTGTCTATTATTTCGTTGCTACTTTCAAAACAGTAATTACATTAGTGCGGTAATATTTTTAAACATGTCCTTTTATACAAAATAAATAAATTCTTTTCCTATTTTTAAAGCCTATATATATATGAATAAAATTCATGATTATTTCCCAATGTTTATTGTGCAATATCTCACATTCCACTTCTTTCTCCTTATACTCTTTTTGTTTCCGAAATTTAAAACTTTAATTGTTGTATAAAAAATTGTTTATTTTTTTTTTTGGATCTAAAATAACATTTTTTTCTTATACAATCGTATAGAATTTTTAATATTATATTAAAGTATTCATTTGAAAAAAGGCATAGCAAATAGTACTTTTTTTATTTATCTTTGTCTCACACATTAAAAGCATGATCCTTTATAAATATTTGTTTTAAATGTAGCTGGTAGAATTTATTTAATGGATATGAAATATTTTCTAATGTTCCACCCATTTTTATTTAACATTTAAATTTGGGATAAATTATAAAATAATAAAAAAAGAGATAGACATATATTTCTAAAAACATTATTTATTTTAACTAGAAATTTTTGACAATTTTAGTTTAATCCTCCAGATGCATTTTTCGTTATATTTGCAAATACAGTGGGACCCCGATTTAACGAATTTTTCCCTCCTTCCCCGATTAAAATGAATGCAAAGCCCCTATTTAACGAATAATAAACCCCAAATTAACGAATTATTTCAACAGATGAAAACTATATTTTTTATTAGTTTGTATTGGAAAAAATTTAATTTTTTTTTTCAAAAATAACGTTTTTGTCCGGAACAGGGAAAATATGTTTCTTTTAAGTCGTAACTTTTGACGGCAAAGGGGGCAGAACGTTATTAGACATAACAGGTGTAGTTGAGTCTCTCATGAGTGTTACTTACCGTGTTAGTTTTGAATAAGACAGGAAACTCCTTTCTTACCTCATCCCACTCCATAACGCAAGGAATATTTTAAGATTTTAACGCGAATGTCGCATTTGATGACGGACTACTTATCTGTGCAACTGAAGTTCAGGAAACTTTCCCTTTGTCAATTGATTGATTGAATATTAACGTCGCACTGTTCAGCTACACGAGGGCTTTTGGCGACGGACCACGTAATTTTGAACCATGGTCAAGTGACGTGGACGACACCTGAGCTAGCACCCCCCTCTTCTAAATACCACACCACACCAACGGGAGGACATTCACACAGAAATTGATAATGAAATTCTCATCAAAACAGTTACATTTTCGAATGCTTTACATTGTTTGGAAACTATGAAAACATATACCTTATGCAACAGGATATAAATGAAACAATATTTTCTTCTTTGCATAAAGTCGAAAAAAGAACTCTTTCAAGTCAGAAATCAAAAAGATTTTCAAGCATCTATCAGACAGTATTTTAAAATGTCCAATTACCTGGAGCGGAATAATTCGTTAGTAGCTCTGTTGAATTAAAAGTGTAAAATTTCTAGCTATAAATATTTTTTGTGTTGTTTCTTATTGTAGAATTTCCGAAATGTAAAAGAAAAAAAATATTTATTTTTTTGGACCCCGATATCACAAATAACCCCGATTTAACGAATAAAATGTTCAGTCTCGATGAATTCGTTAAATCGGGATACGACTGTATTATAAAACATTTTTTTGCATATTTTTCCGTGCTTGCATATGATTTTCAAGTTCTGTTAAAAATAAATCTATTTTATAACCGATAGCGTATTTATTGCAATTTACAACTAGAATTCAACAGTAAAATTAATAAGAAAAGGATACTTATGTTTGGATTGTACATCCTTATATAGTACTCCGTTTTTCAAAATTATTCTGCATAATTATTTATCAAACTATATCTCGGAGATTCTCATTATTACATCTGTTAGCGTAAACATAGCTCTGAAATATTTCTTATTCTTCTTCCCAATGTATGAAAAGTGAAATTTCTAAATATTACTAACCATGTTTCTTATATTTTCAAGTAAATAAAAACTTAACGCTACAGCATTTCACAATTTAAAGGTAAAGTTAATGATTAAGGTATCCGACTCCTTGCGACCACTTTTTTTTTTAAAAAGGGAGATATTTTTTTGTAATTTTTATATTTATTTAGTGTATTTTAAGGAAAAAACTCTAAAATTGATAAAAGAAAAAAAATTTATTATTATTAAAATGGGAAAAAACAGGTAAAAATGTACAAAAAATTACATAAACGGGACCCGCTCTGTACAAACATTTTATGAAAAAATTCTCAATTTTTCAATTTTGATGTGTTACATTGTTATTCGTGTCTGAAGTGACCTTCAGGATAAGAGATGTTTTAATTTTTACAAAAACTAGAGTGATCTTACGATCTTAGTGATCATACGAAAATGCTTAAAAAAACATTGACTATATTCACATAAAGGACTGCACATTTTGAAATAAAACAATGATTGACAAATCTGAAGATCAAAACACTTCTACTGTTATGCAGAACATAAGCAAAAAATTTGAGCCAATTATTTTCAAAACTTTTTGAGCAATCGCTGTCCCCGTTTGAGTTTTTCGAAAAAAACATATTTCGAGTAAAACGCATTTTAAAGTTTGACACCTTGTGTAAAGTTATTGCATCTGCTTTTACTAAAACGCTTGTAGTTTTTGTTCCAGTGGAGGGAAAATAAAAAACTTGGTATTGTTACGAAGCTAATAAGATGGCCTACAAAATAAAGTCATAAAAAAATTTTGAAAATTTTTGAAAAAAATCATGATTTTTGGGTAGTCGGATACTTTAATTTGTAATATTTATTTATATTTATATTTTATGTATCAAAAAACTATATATCCCTTCTTCACAAAATATTTCAAACCTATAAGGAAATTCCAAATATATTTTGATCCATACTTTTTTTTAATTCTATATTGTAATTATAATAACCAAGAACTAACTTACTTTTAATCGAAAACTGTAAAAAATGCGGAAGCCGATTCATTACCATATCTAAGATTTCCTGATAGACCAATTAAACGTTATCAAAGTACTTTTAAAGGAAATCTTACTACTTTAATGAGTTGAAAAAATGTATTAAACCGCCGCGAATAAGAAAAGCATTAGCAAAAAAAAAGTCAAGAAGATTTGGTCTCAGTGTCATGATCGTCGGGTCAAAGAACTTATGACCGTTATGAAATCAAACGTCTATCGAAGATGATAAAAAAGAAGAAGTGGCATCATAATCGGAAGAGAAAAAAAAAAGAAGAAACCGTTCATCCTTTTCTTGAATTTTAATAACGGTCCGACTTTTACTTAACGTGATGATGCCTGTAGGCAAGTTAACTACTCTCTGTACCTACACTTTATACAAGGAAAAAGAAATGGCAAACACTCTAATTTTCAGTCTCTCTTCTTTTTTTTTCTTGCTGTATAATTATTGTTTTTTCTTTTTTTTATTTAAATTATTAATGAGTTCTTGGTTTTTTGAGGAAAATTATTTGCTTGAGTTATCTTTTTTTGTACTTTTGACATTTTAATAAAACATTATTACCAAGTTGTTTTTTTTATGTATAATATATATTATTCATCTCATGAACACACTGCATTATGTGTGTGTTGAAAAGTATATAAAATGCATATTGGAAAAACTTTGAGAGATTTTTTTTTTTAATGTTTAGGAATAAAAAAAGATTAACTTTTAAGTTTACTCATTAAAATTTGAAAGTAGCTCAATCTTGTTACATTACAATTTGTATCAAACAATTTTGACTGTTCAGCGTTTATGTATTATTGCAGTTATTAAATCATTTACGAGGAGGCAAAACCGGAGTATTATCGTATGTAGGATGAAAAAAAAACAACAACAGGTACTTATACGTGTTGTACCATCGACCAATTTCGTCAAATCAAAAGAAGTCGCCAAATGCCTCGATATACAGCCAATGATAGAAAACCGTTCCCGCTCTAGTTACAAAACAGTAAATACAATGACAGCATTTGGCGGCATCTTTTAAATAGACGAAGTTCGGGTTTTTTTGGGGGGAGGGGAAAATTAGACGAGTGATACTTAATAAGTACCGAAAAACACAGTAAAGACAATACAAAACATTTCCTAAGAGTAACTAAAGATAATTAGCAAACAATATGGCGAGTTCACACATTTTTATTCTATGATTAATTCGTTTAAAAGAACTTTAGCAGCGCCACAAATAAATAACTCAGAAAATGATTAAACACTGGAATAATAAGGTTATGAGAATTATGTGTTACTTTAGGTGGCAACATTTAACATTTTATAGTGTAAAAAAATTATATTAAGGAAAAGGAAAATTTTAATTAAATAAAAATGTAAATATTGAAAACGGAATGCTGGAGATTAGTAAAATCTTTACAATAGTAAATTTTCTTCGATGATTTTTTAAAAAATGTTATGACTTAAAATGTCTGTAACTTAATTCCTTTAACTGTTCTTCTATTAATCCTTAAGGGGAAATTCTTTCGAAAAATTCCTTATTTGAGATTCTCTTTTTGCAAAAGAACCGTGAGCTATGCAAATGAAAGTTTCTATTTGAAGTTAAATTAGTTGAGTTCGAGGAAGAAGTTAGTAGTAAGATTTCGTTAGTGCTAGTTTAAATTATATCTATGAGAATCATATTTTTGATTATTAACTTATAGTGAAAATCATTTAACACGAAACTGAGCTGGTGTTTTTTTCCCTAGAAAGTGAAACCTTTTCGTGTTAAGAGGGGAAAAAATGCATGGACATGGAAAGTAGTTTTTCGGGATCGTTGTATTATTTCGTGTTAACCGATATTTTGACTTAAGCGTTTTCGCGTTAAAAGTATTTCACTGTATCCTGACATAGGTTGATTGATTGATTGAATATTAACGTCGCACTGTTCAGCTACGCGAGGGCTTTATCCTGACATAGGACCTGGAACTTTGATATCAATGCCCAGAATGTACAACCCATGTAATTGCATTTCTTCACATATGCACGATTAGTTAATGTTATAATAATAATTATTAATTATTACTAACTCATTCACATTAGCTAATTGCGCCACATTGTATTTAGAATCAATCGGAATAAAGGTTGTTGAGAGTGTTTTAGAGACATTCTTCTTTCAGTTACCCCTCACATTAACGTTCGCTTCATAGAAAATGGACAAATTATGTTGATGACTTTTCCTTTTATATTATCATAGGTTTTATTTTTGAAGCCTTTGTTACATAACGGAAGAGGCGCTTATCCGGACAGAACCTACGACATATGGATACGTAAGTACGTAACATTCCACTAGAAAAAAGTAATCACAGTTGTCCGGAGGCTGTTACTAGCTTATGTAGGTACCACTACAGTACTCATCCACCAGTGAGTCGGTGGATAGGCGAGCGAAAGAAGTATTTTATATGGCAAGCGTATGAATTGCTGCTGTTAATTGAAGGTGTAGCGTCAAGTTAGTCTGACAACTTTACTGCCTCAAGAGAAACTGACGGCTTTGTTTGCTGCGTCAAGAGGGTTTTGATTACTCTTTTTGAGGGTAAATGGCAAGAAGGTTGCGTTTTTCTTATTTAAATGCCAAGCACACCAATGTGGCGGATAGAACTCGCGACCCATGGATTAGTAATCAATTAACATACCACTAGATAAAAGTGATCTCCCCTGTCCGGAGGTTGTTACTGGCTTATGTAGATACCACTGTATAACTAATTGAATTATAAAATATTTCATGCCTGATAAAATCACGTTCTTTAAATATTTATAAATTGATATAAAAATGAAATAATTTACGGTTCTGCAACATAAACGTAAAATATCGCTTTTACATAAATAAACTATACATTAACACACACACACACACTTCTCTTACAACTAACTAAAAGCTCTAGGAAGACACGGTCAGGAATAAAATATGTCTTCAAATAAGAAATAAAAAAAAATTCTGAAAAATTCATGAGACTTATTTATTAACAATTCATAAGAAACAGTTAATTTTTTCCGGTGCATTAAACGTCGCAATTTATAATCTCTCCCAATATCAATTTCATTCTCGTTTCGAACCGAACTATAATTTTTATTTTTTCCACTCTCTTTTAGTTAATCTGAATGGAGGCAATTTAGATTCATTTTCGAATTACCAATAATAATCTCAAAATGAATACCTAGATCTGTAACCGTGCCAAACTATTTTTTTACGACGAAAATTTTTCTCCGTTAAACTAAGAAATAAAACATTAAGAACTTTCATGTGACGTGAAGAGAGGAAAAAAACTGAAATTGGACAGAAAACATTTCGGAAATTCTCGGCAAGTTGCCAAATCACCCTCGTTTAGCTTTATTTATCTAACAAATCAAGTGAACGTCTTGTTTAATGCATTAGCTCTACAAATTGGCTCAATTAGTGCTTGTCAAACGCATTAGCGCTTTGATGCCTGATCTTTCAGATCAACACAGGCAGCTCCCAAATTACCCAAATACATGGTAGCTTAGATGCAGACATGAATATCTTTAGATGCGTATTTGCATCCTATACATTACTATAAAAAAATGCATCTGTTTTGCAGGTGTAATTATTAGTTGCTCAATTTTTGTGATAAAAGCGGATTTATCTCACTTGCAAAAAACAGTACAGATTAGATACCACGTTTACGTGATGTATGCTTAATCACTTTGGATCTGATAAGATATAAATTTTTTAAATTCATATACGAATCTAAATCTAAACACACGTAGGTTATGAGACTTGATAAAAAAAAATGAAAATAAAGCAAAGCGCAATTGATCAAATTTAATTATTTTAAACTTATTTAATTATTAAATTAAATTTATTAAATTTAAAATAAAGCAAAGCAACAAACAAACAAGAGACTGGAAACCAAAAATAAGATTCAGTAGTTTAATAGCGAACTTTCTTAGTCTTAGGAACGAAGATTGTGGAATTAAACATAATTTTAAGGTCTGCCAAACTTCCCCTGTATCTATACCAAAGACAGACATTAAGTCGATCGCGATCGACAGGCGGACCACCAAGACATTTTGGGGTGACCGTTATTATTAAGCACTAAGACGCGCATACTAAAAAAAAACATATTTATGGAACATCAGCGCCAGCTAAAGTGGAGAACCGCTTTTTCACAATCAATGTTACTGTGTTTACTTAAGCAAATGATTCGATAAATGTGTAAACGGCACGTGTATAATTTAGAAGCGAACGATGACACGTAACATATTCATTGTCGCTGTTGGGGAAAAAAGCGATCACTGTGCGATGCCAGCCGTAGGAATTAATTTTTCTTCACACGCTGATTTACAGGGAAAATAAATGTCGACGATCTGTTCTTCCAGCGAGAGCACGGGATTGGTTATCGACATATCATTCTACATCCCGAGCTTCCAGGCGATTACGTACTCGAGTTGATGTCCTGTCCCACAATGGCGCAGAAATCGGCAGCTAACAAATTTTAGTACATAAGTCGGCACCAGATACATCGGCTTACATATGTTTGTTCGCTGCATTGAATACGTCCACGGTCTACCAGTCGTTCATAGTTGTTTAACCATTCATCTTGACAACTTTGTTTTACTTGTGTTTTTGTTGTAAAAATAGTAATCTGTCATATGTTTAAAAAGGCTACAATAGTAAAAGAAAACCTTAAATTATATCCAGAATGGCTACACCTAAGCTACTGGGTGGTCCGCAACACCTTTAAAACATTAGTAGCCGGTAACCCGCAAAAATCCACCCATTCCTAATCAATTTAATGGGCGAAAGGTAAAGACAATATTACAGGGATAAGTTTTTCTATTAATACTAAAGATAATAATAGTAAAACTAAAAGAATACAGAAATACAAAA
Organism: Trichonephila inaurata madagascariensis; assembly: GCA_019973955.1. Lineage (NCBI taxonomy): Eukaryota > Metazoa > Arthropoda > Arachnida > Araneae > Nephilidae > Trichonephila > Trichonephila inaurata. The sequence continues at coordinate 449,528 of BMAV01022702.1, forward strand.
CAAAGTTTCCAATACCAAATATGGAGTAAAAAAAATACTAAGGAGGGAAAAATAATGAAATAACTAATACATACCTATATAAACCACAGAAAATCAAATATCTAAATAAAACAGTATTTTTTAAAAGAAGACAATGTAACAGCGCAAGAATAATTCCATCGTGGTAAGCTGACTAAAAAAGTACAGACCACACAATGAATCTGTCTACAATAAAAAAGTTATAGACCAAATTCTAGATTCAAATATAGACACAAAGCACAAATAATACTAGCCGAATTGTAGCATAGCAATAAGTATGGAATTATTTGTACTATAAAATGATTATAAAGTAAATGTATATTAAGTTAAATATTACATTTATATAAGCAACACCAGGAATATATTTTTGTATTGCGTACAACAGGGGGGTTGAACTCCCTTCCCGGCCAGTAATTTGATGCACAATAATGTATAAGAAGTAGTATAAAAAAAAATTTTCAAGTCAATTCCTACTTAGATCAACAAAGAAAATTTTTATTTTAGCTACTTTTTACTAAGTAGTTACAATTAATATAAATATGTATATACATATGACAGAATCACAACATTAAGTGGTAATTAATTGTTATTAATTATCATTAAAGTATAGTATTGTCATCCAAAACAATCGTGTACATAAAATTTCAGTTCGACTGAATGCTTTAAAAAGTGAAGGAAAAAGAATCTCTTAAAGTTTTGACCCAAGTCCTTAAAAATGGAGCCAAAGGGACTGTTTCTGTAATTCTTTAAAGAATTAGTTTAAGTCAATTAATTTTAATTAATTATATGATTAAATCATCGTATTGTCACCCAAATCAATCGTGTATAGAAAATTTCAGCTCAAATGAGTGTTTTAAAATGTGAGGAAAAAAGAAAAAACTTTTTAAAGTTTTGACACAAGTCGTCAAAGTGATCACTAAGTCGCCAAAAATGATGCCAACGTGGCTGTATTTGTAATTCTTTGAATAATTAGTTTTAATCAATAAATTTTTATTAATTATAATTAAATTACTGTATTGTCATCCAAAATAATCATGTCTATAAGATTTTCGCTCAATTGAGCGCTTTAAAATGTATTTCATTAACAATTGGAAATTCCGCGAAGATAATAAATAAATATACAGAGAGTGTGAGCTAATAGTAGGAATTGAATAAAATATCAAAATTTCTCCCGAAATAGGAAAGATAGAAGCAGAGAAGAGATGTCAAGTGTTGGGACTTCAACATTAAGTTGCTCTTTTATATATGTTTAGTATAATATATTACTACTGCCCACAGGCAGTATGGTGGATATGACCCTCAGCTTGTAACCGAGTGGGCTCAGGTTTGAATCTTAAGGCATGGTTGTATTTTCTTCGGGAAAAGAAGTCGGACTTTCACCTGTAATGTGGATTCCCGTCTCGAATCGAAAGCAGTGCACTCCTTGTTATATGCTGGGATCATCATCTATAAGAAATGTCTATATTCTTCTGTTTGTATTGTATGTTTCTTTTCTTCCACTTGTATTTCATATGTGTGTGTATCCCAGGATAAAAACACACAACAACAACATAATGTATTAATTGAAATAAAACGAAGTTTCTATGAATATTGATTTTTTTTTTTTTTTTTTTTGCGGCTTACCTAAAGTTAAGTCTTCTTTGTTTAACCCAAGTTAACCTTTAAGTTTGACACCATTGGGGCTTACAATATAATACTAAGGTCTAAAAAAATTTAATGAAACATTATTTTTAAGAGTCCTTTACAAATTGAATATGTAGATAATTGAAAGTTGATCCTATTTAGAAATATGAAATATTACAATATATTCTTTAAAAATAACATTAATCTACAAATAAGAATTTAATTCATATAATTTATGTGTAGAATTTCTTTACACAATCAACCAATCTATATTATTGTACAACAAGATTATTAAAATGTATCAAATTGAGCTAAAACTTGTATCGAATGTGATCTTCCAAAATTACTTATATTTTGAATTTATACTTAGCCTGAATGAAAATGAAGCAAAAATATTTCGGGGAAAATAACGTAAACCCTGCGGGAAGAAGCGTGATATTTATAGCTATTTTTTTTCCACATCAATTTATAATGTTACATATCAAACAATAAAATACTATATGAATACATTAAACGTTGAAAAATAGCTTTCTCACGACTCGTATTTAAATATATATCCTAGACCTAGACGTTAACTAATAAAAAACATCAAATGAAATACCAAGTTATATGTGGAACCATATTTCATAATAGGAAATCCGAGTGGCGATACGTATTATAGGGCGAAACTTTAATAGAAAGAACCTCAGCTTTCTAAATATCATTTCCTACATTTCAGGGTCGTGATCGCCAAGGTTGCCGAAGAATAAACTGGACTTGTTCTGGGCTGACCACTCAGTTTCACTCTAGAGAGGATAAAAAAAGTAATTTTTTTTTTCTCTTAAGTTCTCTTTACAGGTTAATGCATTCTCATGCATGGCATTACGGTTTAACAGGTCGAAGTATGAGGAAGCGATTCGGTCAATATATCATCTACGTGCGGTAGAAATAATAACATTGTAACTGTTTTTTTTCCCGTCAGTTAAGTGTTTGTGAATCCTTTTTGAATCAAACTGCGCCCAGTTCAAAGGTTAGAACGGAAGAAACAATTGACGGCAGGGGGAAAAAAAGGTTGGTGAAGACTATTGCCAGTTTGACATAACGGCGAAGAAGGTCAGTTCAAAATGGAAATCAAGGTGAAATCGATTTTCACCGAGATATGCCTTTCAGAAACTTAACATATCATATTAAAAGAAAGTGATTTATAAACCTTTTTAGTAAAATCATTCAAAAATAGTCAAAAGATTCTAAAAATGTTTAGAAGTTGTAAATAATTTTCTGTAAAAGATTTGCAGAGATTTTTAATGGATATTTTATATTAATTTTGATATGAATAGATATAGTTATGTATACCATTTATTCTGGTACATGACGCGCATCTATACTTTCAAATTGCATTCGTTAATTTTTAGGTATATTCAGCGTATTTTTTTTACAAAGAAATCTGAAATATACATGCGTACTGCTCTTATCTTGTGAAATCATTCCTTCAACATATTATCCACGGCTTTCGAACAATAGTATGCTTATAAAACTACAGCTTTATAACTCAAGAAGAAAGGAGGAAGGAAACATCTATGAGGTATTTGATTGTTGAAAGTTTTATTATGCGTTATTTCTTTTAAATAAATAGTATTTAGATGTATGCAGAAAGCTTTTTTTATATTCATCTTAAGCTTTCATTTTTATATTCGGTGTGTAAATTCCGATTTTATTTTTTGTGTCAAAACTGCACTTTTTTACGACGGAATATATCATAATTATCAATTACTGCCATTTTAGAAAGAGTTGAAATTTTTCATACCTATGCATTTGTGTTTGTTTGAGGAAATTGTTTGTGGTTTTCAGACCACTTAATATTAATACTCATAAATTTTAATTTTTTAATATCAGTAAATATAAAATGAGTTGAAATCCACGATGAAAATTTTTTTTACAATACGATTGCATTTTTTTTCTTTCTTTCCTTCTTCCTATTACAAAAAAAAAAAAAAAAAAAAAAATTTTAAAAATTAAAAAAAATGTTTTTTATAAAAAAAAAAAAAAAAAAAAACGCGACTGAGTAGAATATCTAAGTGCTCATGAATATTAAAGTGTGAAATTTGTTTTTAACATTTGATCAACATCAAGTTTTAATATTCAAATGCCAAATATTATATTACGAATTTTCCTTATCAAAAAAAATTCAAACTGAGTATAAACTGTTACTGTATCGTATAAAAGAAAAACCTTTCGTTTCAATATTAAATAATAATCAACATTTATGTTTCACAAAAATGAGTTTTAAGCAAGAAAACAACACTCACCATCAGTATCAAAAATAAAAACATGCATGGTGAAAATGCACTTCAATATTGAAAATAAATTACCAAGAATCTGTAATGCTCTCTTTTAATCGATTAAAGAAGCTACTGTTCCAAAAGCCTAGTTACTCGTATTTTTCACTGATAGACTAGTTAGAAAAACGTTTTCTTTTTTTTTTTCAATTAATAAGAAAACTGCTCAATAAGATATTTCTTTTCTGTATTCGAGAATATTTTGGCAACAAAGCTCAGAACATATGACAGTTTGATATTATACACGAAAAAACTAATGCATATATAATTTTTTTAACTTCTTTCGATATTTGGTATTAAATAGATGATTTTGCCTATTATTTTTAAAACACAAAAACAATTAAAAACGTTACTTTTAATTTAAATTCATAAATTAATTAACTCTAGAACAAAAAAAAATAATAAACGTTCTACAATACAACACTTACGTCTGTAAGCCTCATGTTATGCAATGTGGAGCATGAGGAGTTTTGCAAATAAATTAATTAAAAAAAGAAATACAACACTTTACTATATTTTACTTGTTCAATTAAAAGTTTCTTAAATGCAATTCCTTAATAGATGTACATAGCAATGGTTACATAAAATTATTATTCACTAAATTAATTTAAATGTCGGAGAAATTTAGTTACATATTGGCATTAATTTTTTTCTGACGTTTCTCAGGATTTGCTTTTAAAAATTAAATCTTAAATGAATTATTTTTTAATTTATGTAAAAAAGGAATTAAGTTAAGAGAAAAGGAGAGGTGCTATTTATACGTAATAAGCGAGCACATTAAAATTTTCTCGCATTTATTTATTTCGATATACCTTTCTTACCGTTCTATTAAAAGCAAAGTAAATAAGACACAGTTATGGAACCAATTACCTTTTTTGAAAAAAATATTTCATATATTTAATTCGTCGTCAAAAATTGTAATTAGTAATACAATATTTTTCATACTTTGATATTGAATTTTGTACAAAAACGATAAGTTGTTTGAAAACGATTAGAAAAAAGTGAATGAAATTAACCAATTTCGAAAACATTTTAATAATTCATATAATACACGCGTCATACCTCACCAGAAAACACATTTATTGTGACACAACACCTTTTTGATAGTGCAACAATAAGTCATAATAATGTCTGAAAACGTAGCAATACATCCTCCGAAATTGTCTGAAAATTTAATAATACGACTTTATTTTATCCTTCCAAAAAGAAGGATGAGAGAAGAAAAAAAAAAGAACAATACGATACTTTCGCATTTGATGCAACTTGAAGCTCCAATTCAATTTCACACTTTGTTTCATTTTTATTGGACTCCAGTAAAAAACAATCCGAGGCGGTTTGAGATTCAATTTACTGCTTTACCACAGTCGTGGGAAAACAATTAAGATTTTCTTCGGTTTCTACAGCGTTGAAAAAGAAATTCTAAAGAGAAAAAAAAAATTCGTCTCTTTTTCTTCTGATTGGTCTGTACCTAGAACTCATTTGAAAAGAGCAAAATTGTATCTAAGACACCCCCCACCCTATATTTACGCCTATCCCCTTCTCACTCGCAACCCCCCCTCCCCTAAATTGTTTTTAAAGCGGCTTTCGATCTTGTGAAGCAAATTGTACTGTAGAAAACAGTTTTCTTTTCTTTCCAGATAAACTCAAACTTTAATTATGGCTTACACTTGAATTGAGTTGGAAAAGAAAGAAAAAAAATTATTTTTTACTAGACCTTGTTTTATTGGAAAAACTTTCATCCAAAATAATTCCGTAAGCAGACACACACACACAAACACTCAACAGCGGAGGAGAAAAAAAAATTCGAAAATAGTTTTTAAACTTTTCTTTTCGCAAATCATTTTCTCTATTACAGTATTTTTTTTTATATAAAAAAATAAACTCTTTTAAATTAAAAAAAAAAAAAAAGGAAATCGAATTCTCATTAAAATTTTTTTTTTCTTTGTCTATTTTAAGTTTCTCTGTAGAAAAATAATAAAAAAAATATGGTGAATTGGAAGTGTGTATTGGAGAGTAAATTTAATTCAGGGAATATTACGAAAATAAGTTAATTGAGATAATTAATTGGAGTATTTACTTTTATTAAATTAAATTACGATGCAATAAATATCTAAGAAATTAAAGCCAGAAAAACAAAATTTTGTAGAAATAAAATTTCAATAAAAGAGTATTGAGTCACTATTTAAAGAGCTTCTGTAATTTTTTGTTTTCTTTAAAAACCAAGAGCAATAACTATTTTCTAAATTCAATATAGCAGAAATCTCATTTTATATATATCTAATCCTTATGTATTTATTACTTGGAATTAAATAAATATAAATGTTAATTATTATTTCATATGAACGCAACTGTAGACTTTTTTCATCATAATAACTTAAAAATCATAATCATATAAAGTTTTAAAAGAAAAATAAATTTTTTAAGGAGCTAAGGATAACAACTTAATAACAAGCAGCAACAATATTAATCGATTAAAATGTATTCTAAAATAACATACTTCTTAAAAATATAATTTTATTTTTGAATGTATGATAATTGTTTATTATTCGATTAAAAAGTTCAGTGGATACTCTTTTTTTTCCCTTGACTTTTTTTTCCTATGATTGACATTTTTTACTTGATTTCTATTTTCTTTATAGATGCGTCTTTGTTGAATTTATTTGAAAATCTTTTCAAGTTTTTATTAATTAAATTTGTTCGAAATATTGAAGTATTCCTTTTGCAAATATTTTAAATTGGAAATAATTTATAAAATACATGTGTCAATATAAAGTTATTCTTTCATATATATTTCAATTTTAGAAAGTTTGTAATATATTATTGTATTCAATGTCTAGAAGTTTTCGATATGAATGATCAAAAACGTCAATGAAACATTAAGCTATTAATGTGTGTGAGCGTGATTTTTTTTTTGTGTTATTGCATTCTACTGTAAATGTTTATAGAGACTGAGAGACTACGTCCGAGGAAGCGGGATTTTGGAAAATCATATTAACGTATAATATTTGTGATATCTATTGTCAGTTAAATAGAATATACATATAAAAAAACTCTTTAAGATTTATATTTAAATAAAATACGTATTTAAATGCATTTTTTTTGGCAAAAAATGAAAAAAGAATTACAACTATTATCAAAATATTCTTCTTTAATGAAAATTTTCTTATAACCAAAACATTTTTCCTATGCATGCCTTAGAGATCTGTACCGGGGTTGACCGAAAACTTTTGAAATGTAATTTAGAAATGGGTTGATTCACATTTTATTATTTTAGGATAAAATTTAACAAAAACACCCGTTATTATTTTAATTGATCATAACTCTAATAATCATGCGAATTTTTTCATAAATATTAGTTTAACCCCATTATAGATACCCCGTCCTAACTGTATATATAGGCAAATTTCATTTGTATTCTTTTTTTTTAAAATCATGGTTCCGAAAACAATCAGTTACCTTAAAAAACTTTTCTCGCACTTTTATACTTCTCGCAAAAATATTTAATTTTGAAAGTTTCTAAGCCTTTGTTTTAAATATTTCATTTCAACATATTTTCTGTCTGATCCATATTAAATATTCAAATAATTCATCCATATTAATTATCCATCTATTTTAATCATTTTATACGATTTTTGTTTATCCTTTCGAATGATAAACTACGATACTAAGCATACAAATACTATTTTTTTATTAGAACAAGTAGTTTAGTAGAATAAAAAATGTTATACTATAAATGGTTAACTTTTAGAGTTGTCACGTTTATTTCTTAGCAATTGCCACCATTAAATCGAATTTTACTTAACCATTTCAACAACTTCACAGCGACGCCATTTCCGTATTCATTTCGTTATAACCTTAACTTAATTAAGCACTTTAATCAACGACGTAGATTTGCACACGAAAAATAAAATCTCGCCGACACGGCTCTTTCAGTATTAATTATTCATTTCTCGCTTTATTCCTCCGAAACTGTAATGGGAGAACACTAAACTGTTTTAAGTGTACGACATTCCACCTTCCTTAAACGTACTTATCTTAACAGTTTTCTTCAAACGGAAGCCAAGTTTATAGTAAACGAGTTGTTGTGATACAAAAATAAAAATTGCTTTAGGAGACGCAGTCGTGAAAACTAATTTCTTTTTCTTCTACTTTTTTTCTTTCTTTTGCTTGCTACGTAGAGAAAACACATCAGAAACCGTGTTTATGTACTTCTTACCTATAGGGACAGCAGCTGCATGGAGTAGAAATAAGCCATTTGCGTTGTAATGAACGGAAAAGATCTCAAAAACTCACGACACATTTTCTCATGAATCTTTAATGTGCCCATACTGTTAACTCACGAATTTCGGAAGCTCGTGCGTATTTTTCTGGAGATTTTATCGAGGCCGTTACTAGGGATTTCACGATGAGTCTCCTATCAGATTCGATTTTTCAAATTTTTCCGGATATCGTATCTTGTGTATCGCTCGTGATATTAGTAATTCATTAAATGTAGTTTACAGAATGCAAGTATGCTATTTTTCAATTTGGAATGTTTTTCATGTTGAAAGCTTTCATGTGCTGGAGTAGCGTGGGTAATACAATCTGACGTTTTGAATCATGATATATCGTAATTTCTATCATTAATATTGTTTTATAGGGTTGGTGTAAAATTTCTTTTCGGGTTTATCTTGAACAAATCGCGAAGTGTGGAACTAATACCGATAATTTATCTTCATATTTCAGACAACTATTTTTAACCAGGAGTTTTTGCGGGGAAAAGATAACCTTTCTTCATAACATGAAGTAATCGTCTGAAAAATGTTTTTACTTAAACTATTTTTATAAGGTTTAATAAACTAAAACAAATTCGATTACGATTTTAATAGAAAATAAACTTTAAACTACTCAACTCGCTTTCTTAGACTATTCTTGTTACATATAGTTCAAGGAATTTTTTCATAAATGTTTTTATATTACGTAGAAAGTTGAATATTTTGGGCTTCAAATATCCTTCGAGAATTATTCAAACTATTAAAAGAAGACTTATCGTTAAAACTGTTTTTAAAAAGATCTCTGGAACTGATCATTAACTGTTAGTCATTAAGTATTTTATTTATATAAATTTACTCATTATAGGCCCAATCACTCTAAAGACATTATCAAGCTTTTAAGGCTGTTTTCGGTAAAAGTACGAGAGCTTGAGCTAAACGCGAAGCACAGACAGAAAAATCCCTCAATTTCCATGGAAATCTGCATTATCTTAGCTAATACCTCTGTTAACAATATAGTGTTTTTAAAAATTTCAAAATTTTCCATGAATACTCTCTTTTTTGTTTTAATACATGAAGGCGTAGCCCATTTAACATTGCGATATAGGAGAAAAAACACGAAACACATTTTGTACCAGAAAAAAAGAATCAACTCGGTTAGAAATACTGCTCTTTAAAGGGTAGTTTTGCCAGAATATCACATTAGTTTTTCATTTCTTTTATATCTGAATAAATGTTCCAAATTCGGGTCCTATTTTTTAACATTAACCGAAAACAGCCTTAAGTATCTGTAAGCATTATCTATCTATAGATATCTGTTTAATTTTAAACTAATCTAGCTACACGTAGTGTTTATAAAATATATTGCTTATAATTTGAGATTTTGAAATGCATCATATACATCTAATTAAAAAACTAATTTTTACACACTAATACTGTGGCTAACAGTTTAAGATTTTATTATTTTAAAGCATATCAAATGGATGAGCGTTTTTAACTTCATGCTATAAAGCAACATGAAGTCTATTGGCAACGGACCACTTAATTTTGAGACACGGTTAAGTATATGGACAACACCTGAGCAGGCACTCCCTTTCCAAACTACCACACCAAGACAACGGGAAAGCTTTGACAAGCACCCGGTAAACTGCGGATCTTCAAAGACAATAGGTTTCAAACCTGTGACTCGACAACGCCGGCCTCAAGACCGTGTAATTCCCAGAAAGAAAAAAAAAACTTCAAATTATTAAGCGAAGCTTTTAAACTATTTACACGTTGGAACAATATCGATACCAATAGGTTAGTAGCGAGTTTGCTTGCCAACAGGACAGGGTCTGACATCGAACTTAAATTAGGTTGGGTTTTTTTTCTAATTGTTTTTCCTTGGAGTTGCACGACCATTGCGTTTTGCTACTTCCAATAGGTGAACACCTTTTCGTATTCCTAACCAATATTTCATCTCGAAAAGAGTTTTTAAAATCCCGCCCTCTCCAAGTAAATTAATAATTATAAATTTGTTAAACTAACTAATAGATGAAACTGCTCGTTAAATACGGCTATCAAGAACCTTATAACAATTATATACCATAAAATCCGACTTATAAGGCGCTCCAATATTTTCAAGCTAGAAGTTTAAATTTTTAGGTATATTCACCGTATAACGTGCACCCTCTATTTTCTGAAGGAACCTGAAATGTGCGTGCGCACTATTCTTGTGTTTTGAAGTCATTTGTCCAAGGTAGTATTCCAAGCTTTAGAAAAAATAGTATATTTCTAGAACAACCCTTATATATAAAGTTCGTAAGGTAAGTCATTTCTTTTAAATAAACATTATTTTGATTCGTGTAGAAGTTTAATTTTTTTTAGGCTCATCTTTTTATTTTTTTATTTTTAAGGCTCTCATTTTTATATCCGACGTATAATGAGAATCCGTAAATTTCGATCTTATTTTTTCTGTTAAAAGTGCCATTATACGCCGGACTTAACGGTATAAGCTCATTTTCCTCTTTTAATATATCTAATGCTTCATCTTAAAATAACATTTCATGAAAAAGAGCAATATAATATAATATATTTGTATCTATGAAACGATATTTAATGCAAATGAACTTTGAGAAAAATAGAAGAAGAGGGAAGGTCTTAAAGTGTGAAGTATTATCTCAAGTATTGGTTTCATAGCTCGATCGTGAATATTTAAATAACGAGATCTATTACAAAAAATTCTTCTTTTGTAATACTAAGGTAATACTAATTAAACCAAAGTATAAACACATTGTTTCAGCTCTCTCTAAATATATTTATTACTAGAACACAAATCCACATTCGAACACTACCCTGTCTTTATCTTAACAGTTAGACGCCTTATCGTGATACAGTGTTTGTACTTAAAAAATCACGATCCAAGCATTTTTCACGAAAAATTACTTTTTCCAGCATGATCCAGACAACGATAATGTATTGTTTAAAGATCTATTGACTCGTCCATTCCAGATCGATTTTTTTCACGATTTTCACATTTACCATCAGACACTAATACAAATAAAAACGCATTATCATCACGACCTATGTCGAGTTTTTACCACATTGAAAGGGTGAACACAGATATTTAACGGTCCTTAATAACATACTGAATACTAAAATAAAGGATTATGATGTGGATCATCCATTATCGTCCTTAAATGGTGGCAGAATGAAGAAAAACTGATCATAAGAGACTCCGTTAAGAAGCGGAACATGCGAAAGTTGTAAGACAAGTTGGGATAAACATTTAGCTTTACGGAAAAGCTCTTTTTTTTCTGTTACGTATTTTTTTAATGGCTTTCTCCCTTGAAAAGTTCGAAGGTTCATGATTCCAGTGGCTCACGACCTTTATCTATTTATATTTTTGTTTACTTGTTTATGTTCTTCATTCATCATACGTGGTCTTGAATGTTCATTTCAAGAGCCATTCTAGATGGAACAAATACCAGAACGATTCCGATAGTTAAGATGGTTTATACGTTGATAATAAATAACAGGGATCCCACAACAATATCTAAGGGATGTCCATCACGAAAATTAATGACTGGTTTCTGTGTAAGTACTGAGGATTAGTGTAATTATTAGCCAAAGCCTTCTCACGGAAAGACAATTGTATTTACAAGATTGATTGGAAAATAGTTGGATGCAGTAGTAAGGTCAAAGGAAGGATTTGTGAGAATATGCTCGCTGTGTTTGTAAACACATTACCGATGGCATCTCTCTATCGGGTAAAACGCAGTTAAACTTTCACCTTCTTAGAATCAGTGAATATAAATTTGTTAACAGTTTCACACACACACAATGCATATATTTAAGCCATACCTTTTTGAAAATACTGGTATATTTTTTGTAACAAATCTGGTATCAGTGAACTTACAGGTAGGCATTCAACTCTTAAAATTTTTTCTTTAAATGCTATATATCATTTTTACTAGTTTGTATTACACTCCAGGTAATAATAGTAGCAATCCTGATTTTATTATAATCATAAATTTCGATAAAAAGCTTTTCGCACTAAATAGTAATTCTCTTCCCATTCAAGCTTTTCGCTAAAACGCATTCCAATAATTTTGTTATTCACAACTTTTCCAATAATATTGCTCTAAATTTTTATTTGAACATATTTTTAGTTAGTTCAATGACAAAATATATCTACATTTTTATTTTTAACAAGTTAAATGCCGCCATCTTATATATACGTTTCACTTCGCCAGTGTGTTAACTAACCCGCACATATATGTACGTATTTCCGAAGTACGATATTTTCTTTGAGCTGCTATCAGTAAAATTATTCCGAAGTTCTTTGGAATGCAATAAAATGCCTCTGACAGTATTTGTAAAAGACTTAATTATTTCAGAGAAGGATTTGTTTATCTATGCCTTTTCGCGCCCCCCCCCCCTCCTCTTCAATACACCACATATGCTGGCCTATGTGAAAAATAGTGGCACTGGAGACCAAATCAGGTAGCGTTTAATCAGCAGTTAAGGGGTTGACAAGGAATTTATTTAAAAAAATCCAAAATAAAACACGCATAAAACTCTAAGTAATGCACACACAGACACGTTTTTTAAAAATTAAAACAACAATTATGTATTTCATTATTCGTAAGAACACATTTTTATGAGCTTTCATGATTTGTCGCAGTATCTAATGCCATCTGGTTGACAGTGTCAGACCCAAGTCCATGAAATTCGTCATAGTAAGGGGCTAGTTTTACACTTGTCATCCGCAGCTTTGAGCACCATTTTGGTGACAGTACGATGCAGATCGGTTCAACCCTAATTTTGAGAGAGAACAACCCTTGGAGGTGAATGGGGACCTCCCACCTTTCTTCCCCTATCCACCAACCTCACGAGAGGGCTCAGGTACAAAGAATATTTACAGTGCCCCATGTCGCAAAAAGGGACATTCATTTACAAACATGCATGCCTTCTCCGGGATTCGAATCCATGCACTACGATACAACAGTCAACGTCACTAATCACTATACCGTCCAAGTAGTCATTATAAATCAAATAGTGTGTACAAAACACACAAATATTTCAAGATCTTTTGCAATTTTGTAAACTAATTCGTATTCTATTCATAAGAATAAATTATGCACAATTGTTTGAAAGATCAAACACTGCGAAATTTCTTATTTTATTTAATTGATTTGAAGTAAACAAAATTATTTAAATTAGTGTTTACATTCTATGTAAGTTAATACTCGTTTCATAATTAAAAAAAAAAATCTTTACTTCTTCATTTTTGATTAACTACAAAAGTTGCAATTCTGAGCCCTTTATTAGCAAACTATAAGAGCACTACATGACTATCGATCTGTATATTCATCTAAAAATTCATTTGGAGGCAAAAAATTTCTTAAAATACTTCAGAAAAGTAATAAAAATAAAGTTAATACTCCTCCGGTATTGTTTACAAATATAATTTATTATTCTATCTAGAATTAATTCCAAACATTCGGATGAGTTGATGTTGCTACATCTTACAGTAAGAAGCAGAAAAATTCAAGAAATAGGCGTTACGTCAACTCATACGGCAGTTAAAAACAATTGTTGATATTAAACTTTAATGTGGTGAAGTGGGAATATTATATAAATTCTAAATTAAAAGTATGAGTAATAGAGAGAAGAAAGCATAATGCGCCCGCAGAAATTTTCATTGTTTGCTTGAAAGAGTTTATCAATATATTAACGTAAATTTAATTAATTCTGGAGCTACAAAGTGAAAAGAATACGTTGGCAATATCACAAAGAGTAATTAATTATCGACGTTGGCGCTTAATTCCTTTCTCTTACCTTTCATTGTTTAACTTAACAATATCGGAATAAACCAATTAAATTTATCACAAATACATAAAGTTCTGTCAATTGGATTAGGTATAATAATACTGCTATTTTCAACCAAATTATTTTAGAATAATTTCTATAAATATCTAATAAAAATTAACCTAATTAGAAGAAAGGCAAAACTACGGAGCTTGGAAAATCTACATGCTTTGATTCTACAAATAATGAAGCAATTTAAGAATAATTTATCTCAAAAGGAACATTTTTCTCTTTTACAAGTGTATTGTAGTGTGTAAATACAGAGTTTAATTTCAACTAGGCGTGTTTATATGCACCCGTTTAAGCTCTTTGAATTAAATGTAATAAATAAATATGCAAGATTGGAGTGCTGATTAAGAATTTAAGTAACCGATAAAGATCAAAGATTCGTAATATCTTTTTTCCCCGCAATACATCATTAAAATAAATTTTGATATATATGTATTTATATGTATGTATTATGTATATTACAATATGTATTTATTCTCACAACGTTATTTGATTTTACTGCAGATGAAATGGAAAAGGAATTACATATATAGAAGCATTTAAGCGTAAAATAGCTTGGAGTTAAGTACAGTGAAAATCGTTTAACACAAAACTGAGGGGACTGAAATATTTTTTCGTGTTACAGGATATTGCATATGTTCAAAAAAATTAAGTTTATTAGAGTACATTTTATTTACTAAGTATATATATATATATATATATATATATATATATATATATATATAACAAACAAGAGAAAACATCCAAACAATAACATTCGACAAACACATAGACAGCAGGAAAATCACACAATGAAGGACAAAAGAGTATTCGAGATAATAAATATAAAATGGATGCTGCAGTGTTATGAACATTACTGACTTAGGACAGCTATTATATAAAAAATAATTTATACAAAAGTTGGGTTGAACATGTTTTTTGGCCAGCCAACCTTCCCCCTTTTTTTGTAAATAACACTGAGCAAAAACCAATAGGAAATAATGGATAGAAATATCTAAACCCATTACAAGATAGAGGTAACTTACCTAAAAATTGCACTTACAAATGCAAAGCCCGCCCTAAATCTGAGTGGAAACATGAATTTGTTAAATCAAAAGAATGGCTGAAATGTAGCACTTAACAAAAGATTAAAAAGAATGGAAATAAAAATTAATAAGAGTTGCATATTATAGTATAACTATAATAACACCAGAGTACATATGAATATAAAATAATAGTAAGTAATTTCTAATCTAATATTAGATTATGGAGATAACTATAACAAAATATTTGTTTATAGTAATAAGCTATTATCAATCTCATAATTTTAATCCTAACTATTTTGAATAGCTTTATTTATATAACTATTAATAAAATTAATTGGGTATTTCTGATTTAAGCAATATTTAGTAAAATGTTTATAGTTATTTATAATGTCTGATTTTTTTGACACAAGAAATTTATTGCGTTGTATATAATTAATAACAATATTTCTGAATATAGAGACATGTACATTACTCTCCCAATGAGGAACTTTTATAATATTGAAATTAAAATCTTCTCTTTTATCATAAATATTAGAAACTATTACATTTTCATATAATTTGACATGTATGTCAAGAAAATTTGCTTCATTGTTGTTATTATTTGTCTGTATTAATATTAAATTAAGATATTGTGGATAAAAATTAATGTTAGGTATAAAATTGGCTTGTTTGCCAAATATATATATATATATATATATATATATATATATATATATATATATATATATGCATCTTTGTAAATAAAGTAAACGAGCAAATGTACTTAGAGTTGACGATTGTTGCGATAATACATAAGTATCAATAAAAATATATTCAATTTCATATCAGTTTAGTATTGTTGAGCGTATTTTTGTTAAAACTGACGAATATTTGATATAAATTTAAGATTATGCTTTATAATATTGCCATATGACACAATTTATTTAATATTATTTCCGAATCATCCTTAATTGATATTTTAATGTGAAACTTTATCTTACTCTGTTCTTGCGTTTTCTGCTACTTTTGGTGAGTAAACTACTAATCAAATTGTAAAAATTACATGTGTGGGATAAGCTGAACAATAAAACATAAATAAATCTCCAAATTTTACTTTTAAATTTATTTCTTGCAGCTGTTATTCTTCGAAGATGAATATATGTACGACTGTACTACGAAAAAAATCCTTTTATGTGTTGAAAAAAATAAAAAAATAAATATTTAGGGTCAACTCTGTCTTGTTTTAAAAATTCCTTATTATTGTTTGCAGGACGTAAACTAAATGCCACTGACTGCTTATTAAGAAAAAAATGATACTTCCGTATTATCGCAACAATTGCCAACTCTATTAATAACTCACCAAGTATGTAACCGAGAATTTTTATGTGTCGTGCATGCTGAATTGGCACCCATGTGCTTCGTTTCATATAATGTCGCCAACAGGTTGCGATAATACGTAAGTACCGAAGAAACATGATGACTTTTGGCGACTGAATTTTGTTTTACGTTCAAGAGAGGAGAACGAATCGTAAGCTAGCATCCCACTCTCAAATTTCCACAACACGCCAACATAAGGACTTTGAATCTCAAATGGTTTAACAATCACTATCCCTATACACGATATCACAAACTGAAAACACAGCCCAACAGGTATAGTAGCATTGTAAATAATGTTCGGAGTACTCCGAAACAACACACACATAAATTAATTTTCAGACTTTAATTTAAAAGATATTTTTATAGTATTTTGTATATTAAAAACTGCATTTTAAATAAGAGTTTCGGCGCTAAAATAATATTGAAAATTGCCAAAAAACAAACTAAGTCAAGTCGTGATGTATCGTTATTAAAGAAAATTATCTTTAGACGGCAATTCAAGTTCTTAAAATCGGTCATAGACCGCTTTAGAAGCGAACCTAAACGAAGAAAAAACTTTTTTGAAATCGTTATTCAGTATGATTAATTGTCGCTAATTATGCTGGTCACGCTCGAAAAACAAAATGCACTTCTTTTAATCACCTTGAAATTATTAAATTAGCTAACTATTTAAGTATTCATTACGCTTACGGTGTTATACATTAGCAAACACAACAAAGCATTTCGAAAATAAAGTCGTGAATGTCTTAGAGCAAGATCATCAATTTTGCGGCTTACAAAGTTAATCAGTTCGATCGAGAAAAAAAATTTTCCTCCGTGATTGGCTCATCTCAGAGAACTAAACAAAACTTTCTAAACATCGAAAAAAAACCTTCAAAATAATTCAATTGTAAAACAAATAAACAAAACGAACGTGTCTACTGGAAGCAAAACGTGTAGATGCACATTCCTATTTTATTTATTATCTTCGACAATCCATTCACTTTTGGCATGTTACAAATGGCGGAGGCATATTTTTGTTTATATATTTTCAGAACAGTAAATCTGTTCAACACGCCTCAAACGTTCCGACTGGTCAGGTGAGTAAAAGTATAAAGATAAAAGAGAAACACGGTTCATAATTGACAATGTTCAAGATATATATAGTACATAATAAATATGTATATATAAGAGAACAGCAAAACTAAAGATAAGCATTCGAATTTTTTTTTATTGGCCGTGATAGAATTTTTCGATTGTTTGGCAATGACTGCTTAACGCCCCTGGTGGCAAAACTGCTTCCTCATCGTGAGAGTTCTTTGTTTTCGGGGCATCATAATTCTTAGAACAAAGATTATCGTCAAAATATTCATCAAAGTTAAGCTTTGCCCCTAGTAATGATTCAGTAGTTCAAGCAAGTTATGCAAAGGCATTTATCATTGAATATCTGATGGAATATAATTTTGACAATGTACATGTTTTATCCTAAAATGTGCAACGTAAGGGATCGCGAATGATGTAAAAATAGATTTATAGTCGGCATGTATAGCAATAAATGCATTTTAATGCAAATGTGAAGAAGAAAAATCGTCTTAATGTTCTTGTCTGTGTTATTTTTCTTCGTTGTATCTTTAAACAACGTCTTCTGTTTCAAAATTATTACATCTATTATCAAACACGCTTAAATCCGTAATACATGATATGTTTATAATACAGAAAATATATTTGTTGCGTGAGAAATCTTATGTTAGGTACTACCCGCGTTACCCACCCTCTTTTCTAGGTGTTTCGTGACATATACATTCAATACATAAATACATAACACTATGAATTCTTTTTAGTTCATTATTGTATTGAAAAATATTTTTTTCTTTTCAACAAAAGTAACATGCAAGCAAAATTCTAAGTTTATAGGTTTAATTGTTCAAAAAACGGATTTTTTTTATTTATAGCACTTCTGTAACCCTTTTGGCAATCGACTTTCGCAAAAACAGTTATTAGCGGATTTCTACTCTATAAAAGGACCATGTTAAATTTCAAGTCTGTAGGTCTATATAATAGTTCTAGAGATCTTGTGATGAGGGAGTGTGAGTCGCGTTTCTCCTATTTTTATAAGAGAAAGAGATATGATTTTTTATCTAAATTCGATGCCCAGTAGAAAATTGTGTTTATACTGTGCAAAGAGTACAAAAGTGTAAAAAGTAGGTGGTTTTTTTCAAACGCTTTAAATCAAATAGTATCATTTATAAAACATAAAGATAGCTTTTATGGAATGCTTATTTATTTTCAATATGCTTATAAAGAAATAAGTGAAATATAATCCTCATAAACTAACAATTATTTTGTTAAAATACGAATCAGCAGAGAAAAAATAGCATGTAAAATGAAATTAAAAAAATTAACAGTATTTGAGATTGTCAAAAAGACAAAACATTCATTACACAGTAACTTATTTTTATAAATATTAAAAGCTGAGAAATTTGCCAATTTTATGTCTTGTGATCTCTGTAACCTTCAATTAAAATTTTCATATAATTGTTTTTTTATAGCTTTTAACACACACATTTTGTGAAAGGTCAACAGGACATGAATCTCTCCTTGTTACAGTTAATATTACTAATACATTCTATACTCAATTTAATACTCTATTTTTTTTTTTTGTCATGCATTGTTAACTTGGCATCTCAACATTGCTTATTTACTTTATATTTATCAAATATTTATAAATTAGTTACTTATTAGAGAATTATCTTTCCATTGAGAGAGAGACACGCTTCATTAGCAGTAGTACAATAAATCTAATTTCCTTCACAATTCTCATACCTAAATTCTATGGGAAACCTATAGTTTTATGGATTCAAGAGATGGCTTAAACAATAATAACATTTTATTACACATATAATCAATACACTTGGGGAATAATTTTGAACCTAAATCCAATTAAATACATGTATCCAATCCTTTAACAGTACTTTAAATATGATTAAAGGTTTCTTAAAAATCAACTCATGAACTAAACCCTTTTTAGAATCACGTGGATTCATCTGATTCATTGAAAAACGATGGAATCTAACCCTGTTGAATCATTTATAAGCACTTTCATACCAGTTAAAAGGAAAATTGACAGAAAAAAATAGCGATTTATTTCCATTTTATCAAAAGAACTAGTTCTATATCTAGAACTCTAGAAATCTCCAGTGCCCCAAAGAAAGGTATTACAATAGGAGGACATGTTTATGCATGGGCAGAATGTTCAACTAATGACACTGAATTTGACTTTGTATCGTTTGAAAAGGAATGCAAGACATCGTAAATTCCATGTTCCTTTGTTCTATATGATTCATAATGGATGTTTTATTCGAAGGGGTAGATTGTTAATGTCTTACACGCAAATACGCTTGTTAATGACAAGAAATATTTTAGTAATGAATGGAAATAGATGGAACACACATTTAATAAAACATTATAAAACTGTGACTTTTATAAACTCTTTAGCCCTTAGAAATTGCAATATAACAAGCTATGATTCAGTTATTTTCTCTCTTTTTTTAAAATTCCTACTATTATATTTCACTCTCTCCCTATATATATATATATATCTTGTACAAATTTTCAATCATTAATAAATTACTTTCTATTCATCCACTGAAATTTAATACAGTTACACTTGAAGTTAATGCAGTTTTTTCAAATATTAATTCATTAGTTAAATTAAAAATTGAATAAATAGTAACTGACAAAATTTCGTCCAAAAGCATATATAGGAATGTTGTTCCTGCGGTGCAATGGACAGCACTTGGAATTCTAATCCAAAGGTCGTGGGTTCGAATCCCACCTAGGATGGCATAATTTCTGAAAATATGATTTCTTTTTTACAATACTATTTTATTAGAATAATTAAATTTAATTTATAAATTTAATTTATTTATATTTATATTTAATATATAATATATATTTAATTTATATATTTAATTTATATTTATATTTAATTAAACAGTAACAAAAAAATAGTTCAGCACCCAATATAAAAGGGAAAATGGAAAATTGCAAGGAAACTCGCTTTCTATTTTATCATAATTGTGATTCTGTGTCATATGTAGATACATATTTATATTAATTATAACCATTTAATAACAGGAATAAGAAAGGATATGAATTCTGTAATGATGTTTATGTAGACGGACGGTCTTTTCAATTGACTTATTTGTAAAGCGGTCTCCACATCTGCCACTTTCGTTTTCATTATGAATGCTCTACCCGATCGCTTCCTGTCTGCAACCGATCCTATGTCAAGGTAACCGTTGCACTGAAAGTGTTATCATTGATGCATTTGGTGATGTTTCACCTGGATACTTCTGCTGAAATACATTTATAACCCGGCAATGAGATTTTATAGCGAAATAAAATTCCACGATGGCTATTTGCTCTTGGGAAAACATCATGCACTTCCCGTTGTGCTCAACTGACTACAACCGACAAGTATTTTGAAACTGATGCCTGATGCGTTCAAAATTTCTTATGAATGTGTCCCTACCGCCATCGAGTGAAAGAAATCTTAACTAACCCTTTTAAATTTTTAAGCAACAAGGATTACCATGTGGATGTGCGTGACTTTTGAAACACCCGGTACTTATGTCACACTTTAAAGATGTACGAGGGCCATTGATGAAGAGCTTCATAATTTTGAACCATGGTCAAGTGATAATGATGACACCTTAGCTGGCACTCCCTTTCCTAACTTCCGCACTACACCTGTGATATGGTCGTTCTATGGCGACCATATCTTTGATTGTCAGCGTGAATTAGAGGTATGGGATTTTCGAAATGAATCGACATTTTAAAATTCTTAATATGACTTTATTAAGAATATAACTTAAATTTCTAATAAATTAGATAAACTTATATTAAGTGAGAATAAACCAAACACACAGCTGTAGTTAAACCTAATCGCGTAACTTGGATCACTTATCTAAACAATTATATTATCCGCCTACTTTCAATTCTGATATTACAAGTCCTAATATCAAATAATCAGTCTCCTAGCTTGAGTCAAGCTAAGGTTCAATCACTGTTCATAGACTTTTAGGCACGCGTTCAATAGTATGCACCTTGTAGTAATGGCTAGAAATCCTGGTAATCTTTTGATAGGCCGTCACAATTCACACTTCTATCTCTTCTAAACATAACTTTCTCTAAATTGCCATCGTGCTTACTAAAACTTCTGTTATTTTAAAAGCTATCTTATTTGCATTTTACAATTGCATTTCACTTCTTGGATTTGGGTTGGAAAAGATTTGCCATTAATCTTGGCCGTCAAAGAACCCAGAGGTTATGTCACAGAAAAGACGCGTGAGCCCGTCACACACCAACGGGAGAACTTTGGGCCTCGACATATTTAACGTTCATCGGTCCCTCTTTGCACGACGAGTCCTCAGTGGTATTAGGCTCGAACTCATGATATGCCAGCCACGAGTCCGTGACCATGACAACTAGGCTACAGCAGCCACCATGAAAATATTGAAGCCTACTCATATATACTTGCGAAAATATATTACGAATTACTTTACAATGAACGACAATTTCAAAGATGTGTCACCCGCATTTGAATTGTTTACAACTTGAAATGACGTAAATGGATATATTTAGCGTAATTTAAATATGCTGAAACATGCAGTATAAATTTAACTTTAACAAAAATCATCACAGTACATCCTTTTATTTCAGTAACTTAAATAACAGCTCTGAATCGCGAATATCTACTGATTACAAACTGAAGTAAGCGAAATACACATCAAACAAAACTTTCTTACTCATAGCTATTAAACGAAAATTGCCCGACATCAAAATTGAATCGAACGCAAAAACAATTAATATAGTTTTCCCCTTTATAACTATTTAATTTGTTGGATCGAAATTCTATCAAAGTCCCAAATCATTACTTTTAAGAAATAGTTCTCTGGTAAACTGAGTGACCCCTCAAAAGCAAAATTGAATACTCCCCAGCGTTGGCTTGGTCCGGTTTTTTTTCTATTTTATTTTACCATCATTGTTTTTGTTTCCCCCTCACAGTGTGGTACATTTTCTTTTTGCGTTCCCCTGTCAATAACAGATTTGGCGACTTCATCCAATGGTAAAATAAATGGAAGATTGTGCTGTGAGTGTAGGAGTTCATATAGATCAGAAGCAAAAGTGGTTAAGTCTCTCTCTGAAAAAAGAACTTTTTCTATTTGTGGCCCTTTTTTTTCTCTCGTCGTTTTTGGTTTATTCGATTGTAAAGAATAATACAAAATGGCGGAAGTGGCTTAAAGTTAAGCAACTTAGATTTTTTTTAAAGTGAAGAATTGTTGTAGCTATACATTTAGAAAAATAGGTATTTTCTAATTTTTATTAAAACATTTCTGCTTAATTTTCTTAGTTTAAATTTAAGGTTGGGAAAAATAGGACTAATTTGTGAAATTAGTTTGAATGTAAGATTTTTTTTCGTAAAGAACAAAAATGAAGATGTGCCTATGTAAATACTCTGCATTTTCAAAAAATACAAGCGCATTTTTTATAAATGTTTGTAAATACTTTTTTAGTACTTGTTTTTGTTTAAATTAATTTGATTATAAAAATTTAGACAGAACTTAGAAATGTCGTATGGAATTCCACTAATAAAGATCCTTTTTGAGTAAAGAAATTCACGTATAAACAATTTGTAGCACCCAGAAAGAATTTGTTTAAGTATAATTTAATTAAATACGTTAGTTCAGATTGTCGAATAAAATTTCTCTGTTTTTATACTGAACTCATTAACTAAATCTATTCATTAAAGGTTCTATTAGTTATTAAGATTTTACTAATTTTTCTAATGTTTCTTAATGTTCTATCTATCATCTTTTTTTTTTATTTAATGTTATAGAGCATTGGGCGTTAAAAATTAAATTAAAAGTAGTAAACTCTGGGTTGGGTTCAATAAAGTGTCTCTTTAGTGTAACAGTGTGTTACACAAAGACAACACACGTATCCTCAACATATCGCACACATAAAGATAACACATATCTTTATATCTTTTTATGGGCAAAAAAACATGGGTGGTTTTTCATAGCGACCCAATTGTTTCCTCACTTGGCCTCCTTTGAAAATATGTGGTCACTAGAGGGGGCTTCTACTGCTTGGAACAGTCAATTATTAATAACAAGAGCGGTTACAATGTTATTTTCATATTTGTTTTTATAGATCGAATTTTACAGTATTTGCACACAAATACACAATTATTTACATTTATTTTTATTATTTATATATATATTACATTTATTTATTATTATTACTTTGCTGGAAAAATTCCACTCTGCATTTACTTTCATGTATTTTACACAAAGTATTTCAATGTTCATTTGTCTTATCGTACTATTGATATGTTTCCTCCCTATTTTATCCAAAATTTAGGATTCAAACATTATATGTATCGTTATTGCCACACTAAATTCAAGAATACTATTTCATTTGAAACTAATTATTCTGAATGTCTAACTGCATTCATGTAGCAAATAGTTCACACTTTCAGAAATAGTAAATAGCAACACTTTATTTCTCATCAGCATTTATATATGACAAATTAAATAAAATAAAGGTATAACTTGCAACAATGTTTTAGCATTAATTTTCAATTATAGAGTATTTTAAGTCTAAATGAAGGTATTGTATTTTACGTAACAAATGCAAATTTGATTATTCAACACTGAATTTTTCCTCTTCATGCTTCATGTACCCTTTTAAAACCGTATATAATTTGCACAAGTATATCTCTTTCATATAATAACAAAGAGCTACTAAAGTATTACAAAGTGAATGAAGTTAAGTTTGTATATATATTCAAAACGTAGACTATTTGATCAATGGATAGTAAAGGCGATTAATCATACTGTTTATTGTTAGTTCGATTAAAATTTATTTGCGAAATTCTGTTAGAAATAAATTAAAACAGAAATATTGATGTTAAGTTTTATGTTTCAATTATTAAGTTTTTTGGATGTTATTCCAACAACTCTATCTCTCTTATTCTTAAATGTTTGTAATAATTTGAAAAAAAAAATTAAAGAAAAATTTGATGAATATTTCAGCTGATGCTCTGTAACCCTCGTAAATTCATATGTTTGAAATATATCATATGTTGTTTAATTATGCTGTATGATTTTATTTTCATTGAATAAATATGTGCACATGATTCTATTTAAAAGCAAATTGAATTTCAAATTTACGTATTAAAGTACATAAGAAATGTGACATGTGATGTATAAGTATGCATGCATAAGTAAGCATTTATAAGCAAGCATGGATATATAAGTAATGTATAAGTATGAATGTATAAGTGGGAAATTTTCCATTCTACTTAGCACTGGTGAATAGTAAGAGAGAGTTTATTATAGTCTCAATCTAAAGCAACACGGTAGCTATTGTCGACGTCCCACGTAATCTTTAACGACGGTCAAGGGTCTAGGACACCTGAAATAGCACCCACTTTCATAACTTTCACACTACGCCAAAAGAAAAACTTTGAGCCACGGCATATTTAACGTGCATCAGCCCCTCGACACAGTGAGTCTTCAGTGGCACAAGGGCTTGAACTCATGGCCCGCCGGTCATGAGTTATTGACCATAAACAACAGACCACAACGGTAACATTCAAATCGAAATGAAGTATGCATGATGTTATTGTCTTTATCATAACGAATGTCCCAGAGAGCCCTTTTTTGCTGTTTGTAGATAAGGATAGCTCAAATAAAATATATTCTAAAGCTTTAACATTCTTTTTTTTTTGTAAGGAAATATGTTTAATTTATATCCAATGCCTTGACATTATGAAAATACAGCTAATTCAGATTATTTATGATGTTGCCTGAAATCATTGCGCATTCTCAACTAAATATATATGCATATACATAAATCCAGTTTGAGATCCATTATTTTTATTATCCAAATTGACGGTTGAAACCATAAACGTTTAAAATATCTAAATTTACATTTTTATTGCTTATAATGGCATGTATTAAGCATTTAAAGTTTATTTCCGAAATAAGAATAAGTCAAAAGTTTGTAATTATAAGTTGTTCACCTCAGTGTTCAATACATTGGAAAGTTAGACAAGCGCATGCTTTCAAATAGTCCGCCAACGTATACACCACAGTGATCCGGAGATCATTGAGTCGCGAGGCACTTAAGTAAGTTGCTTTAAACAATTCTGTAAATTATACTGTACAGAAAATTTCACCTTAAACAGTAGATCTCTTTTCACAGCTCGATGAACTGTGCAGAGTCCACGATATCATGACGATTTACAACAAAGAAGCTGTTGTTGTCTTCGAATTGTTTTTCCTTTGCACACTGATTACAAGGCACATACACTCACAAAGGGCGTTTGACATAAGGTTCACTGTTGCTGAAAATGGATTCGTACACTGAAATGTCGGTTAGGAAGATAGTGGATCGAGATTTTTCTGGTTCGATGAAGGTATCTCAATGACACGAACTGAGGCTGGTAATGGCGTGTGACCGGAATGGGGAATGCAGGATAGTGTTCAGTGAATGGTGAAAATGTTTCAGAACGACTTTTAAATATCCCTTTTCCATTTTAAAATAGATCTTTCTGAAGGAAAACAGTGAGAGGTAATTCTTATTGCTCTAGTTCAGTGATTCTAAGTGTTTTTTTGTTAACATGTCAGTTTGAGGTCTTCTTCCGAAAAAGGAATTCTGGAAAGATTTACTTGATGTTATGTAAGAGGAATTCGTTTTTCATTCATTTCCTTTCTAAGAACACCTGAATCGGAGAGAGCTTAAAAACTTCTTATACAATTTTGCGCATATCATTCAACAAAGGATATCAAGAAGATATAGCTATATATGCATGTGTGTGTAAAATAATTCTCTTTTTCAATTGTCTTGAAAGACATTTTATTGAATTCATAATGATTTTAAGCCCTCGAAGGCAGTGCTTACCAACCTTTTCATTGCCGAGAACCGGTCAACGTTTTATAATTTTACCACGTCCCGCTGAGGTGGGCTTTTGATTGTTTATATATATTAGATTGTTTTGGTTTAATAATTTAAATTTAATTCTATCTAAACAGCCCTTAAAAATAAAATATAACCCTAATAAAACAGCATATAAAGTAATTTAATATTTTAACTCACTAGAACGCTGCACAGTACACCACAGTAAGTGAATGAAATGGAAATCATTTAAAGTTCTTTGGGCGGTCCGGTATCATTCCAGAGGTTGGGGACCGCTGCTCTAAGGCATCACGTGATACTTGTTTCTTTTATTTACCCTCCACCCAGCGAGTAATACAATTTTAACCACAACTTTATTCCCTAAAATAGTGTTGCTTCAACATATCATGGTGAAATGATACAATATTGCATCAAACACCGAATATGATTAATCAACGTGTAAAAATACAGAAATCATTCGATATAGGAACGTTTCAGAAGCTTCCGGTAAAATAAGTATATATACTATGATCTCTGGATTAAAAGAGAAAGTACGCTTTTGTCTATCGGCGATTTTATGCAATACCTTTTTTGCAAATTATTGCAGAGAGCCTTAAATTCATAATTGTAATCAAGATAACTCAAAATCACCATATCTGTGATGAACATCAACAAATTTAATACTTCTTGTTGTAAATATTTTCAGAGTGATATACTTCAGGCTATATGAAGGAACTCCTGGTTTGCAGTGTTTCAATCGAGCAACACATTCAAATGTAATTCAACTAAAAACTCATCGTGTAGCAAAACTGCTGCAAGTTATAAATTGGTTGAAACTGGAAGTTCTCTCATGGCAAAATGAGAAAGAAGAATGCTTTGTGTGTCAGAACAGGTATCATCACTGTTATTTTATCCATGGTTGAAAATTAAACGATCCGGTGCCAACAGATCTCCGTTCAAAGTGCAGCCTTTTTAAACTGTCAAGCAAACACAGAAAATGTAGTGAGTTTTAGGTAAGACAAACGGATGAAACGATTTTATTAGTAACGAGCAAGTAGTATGTCTCAATAGTATAATTAGTGTAGTATTTTTTATACAGCTTGACCCTTTATCTACCGACGGTACTTATAAGTACCACTCAAATTAGAATAACCATTTTTACAAATTCTCTGACGATCCTTAGCAGGAATATTCTTTGAAATCCACTCTTCCAAGATATATGGCATCAATGGTTCTATGATGAGTATTTTAGCGGGGAAAACGAGTAGTTTTAAAGCAGAAATTGCGTTTTCCGTGGATTGCAAGGATTGTTATTTTTGTTCCGAAAAAATAATTAATGTCAAAATCTAAGTATCTTATTTGTTTTGTATGTTAATGAAGACATTTGAAAAAATGATTTGACTATTTATTTTAAGTGGACAGTGTGTATAATTAATTTTACAGTTGAATATCTTTAATTAATTAGCTCAAACGGATTAAATTTTTCAAAGTTGAGTATTTTGTTTATATATATCTCTTAATATTCAACGTAGTGATTAAAAAAAATTGTTTGAAACAAACTGGAGTAAATCATAATGCGTTAAATAAGGGGTTAATATTTTTTTTTTTGGGGGGGGGTATAAAAATACCACGCTTATAGATGAAATTCTCCTAGTCAATAAATTATTGTAACCCTGGAATACAAAAGCTGTGTGTGTGGACTCTCAAGTTCTTGAAAATCTGCTTCGAAATCAAAATAATGGATTAAAATACGAGTTTTATTAAACAGAAGTTATCACGGTTTTCGAGTAGGATCTTAATTAAATTAAACGAAATAACGATAAAAAAAAGTATTCCCTCTCTGAAATTAATATCCATTCCTCAAAGCGAATTTTTTTCAAACAATTAATTACAAACTCCATTTAAAGGCAAACCAACTCTTCCAAATTGAGATAAATAGCCATTTTTTTCCCCTTCCTTTTCATTTGAGACCCTGTAAAATATTTAAAGCACCAATTTGCTTGCACTAAGTTTAAGAAATTCTGAAAGCCATCCATCAATACGGGCTGTGTAAACTTTGATAGATGCTCAAACCCGAACACACAGATTACTAACTGCGATATGAA
Source organism: Trichonephila inaurata madagascariensis (assembly GCA_019973955.1). Classification (NCBI taxonomy): domain Eukaryota; kingdom Metazoa; phylum Arthropoda; class Arachnida; order Araneae; family Nephilidae; genus Trichonephila; species Trichonephila inaurata. The sequence goes on from BMAV01022702.1 coordinate 478,030, forward strand.
GCTATGTGACAAATCTGGAATGTCAAAACACGAGAGTTGCTCAGCGCTCTCGTTAATGTGAAATGGCGAAGGGAAAAATGGTCGGAAGAGAGCGAGAAAAGTTTAAAAATTAAGTCGCGTCATACGGCTCGCGATAAATTACTCGACATCAATCACTGTGAAAATCAGTTACTGAGTCTTATGAAAAAGAATAAAATTTCATCCTGATATTGGCAGTGGTCTTTAATTGATGGGGTACTTAGCGACGTTTCATCTTCGACCACTTTCTTACCTGATTTATGAGTTTCTTCGACAGTAATTCCTACTTTTATGGTTTTCTTTTGTTGTAGTTTCTTGCAGGAGCAATGGCGTCAAACATCCTTCTGAATTACAATAAAAAATGCGGTTGTTAGATTTTTCTAGCATTTGTTTCTTAGGTCTTGTTCTTTATAGGGGAGTACTATCCTTAACTGTTAATAATGAGATTTTGAAGGTGTTACACCAGGGAGTATCTATGAACTACACACTTCCAGAAAGAATAATTTCTTTATCAATATTACTTATTTACTTTTGATCAATAAGTAAATTGATGTAATCAGATTGTAATAGCTTTAATTACTACAACAGAAATCGCTTATACTGTAATATATCTTATATATCTTAGATACATGCTTTTAGATGCACTGAAACACCATATGTGCTTTTGATGTTTTTTGTATAAAATTTTTAATTATGAGAACAAACTTTAAATTGAGTGAATTTCTAGAATTAATGTGTGTGTGATTATTAATTCTATAAAAATGATTATTAGATTAATGCTTATTATGGTTAAATAATTTTAAAATTTTGGAAACATAAAAGGCACAAAATATTTATTATTTAAAGTATACTGAACTGAAAGTGGCGCAACAGCCCATAAGGACCAAAGCCTACTGTGCCTATCTCAGCTTACATGACCTTAGGTGCTAGGGTGCATGTGCAGATGATTCGGTCAAGTGGTCAGTTTGATGCGAAATTCCCAGTGTTCAGTTCCCAAGGAAGCTTGCTACACATTTATAGCCCCACTGAGGGTATGAAAGGCTGAGCCGGCCTTACACGGCCCAGGATTTGAATAACGGACCTATAGTGTGGAAGCGTAATACACTACGACTATTTAAATTATATTCCTATTAAATATTTTGTTGAAAAGTAGAAAAATTAAGAGTGGTTTTATTAGAATATACATTCAAGGAAATTGAAAACAGTGCACCACACAAGAAATGAGCTTCGGATTAGAATGAGATTTGACACACATACAGATGAGACATGTGTGAGCTCGATTACAAACCAAAACAATTATTCAAATGCACAATGAACACAGTGCAGTTTTAGCAGTGCGTAGCATCGCCTCATGCTGCGATACATGCCATAAGACGATCCGGCATTGAGTTTATTAAACGTTGGATGTAGTCCTGAGGCAGATAGACGAACAAATCGAGAAAAGCCATCTCCAAGTCATGTACATGGCGGCATCTAGAGTTTCAGTTGGTCACACGAATGCTCTATGGGAGATGCGTCCAGAGAGCAGGCTGACCATGGAAGAGTGAGCATGACGCATAGAGTCTTGATCAACTGCAGTTGCACTGAGTGGAGCAGTGACCCGAAGAATAGAGTTCCAGGTTACAAAAAATTGGCAAAAGAAAGGAGATAGTTTGCTAACCTTCTTATAGCAGATGTTGAAAATGACCATCATTCGTTACACTAATTGTTAAAAGTTACATTGTTAACAAACAATTGTTAATACAATGTATTTAAGCAATTTAAAATGTAGCTTGAGGTATTTCTATAAAACTCAATTCTAATCATGGAACCTCATTTCTGAATTGAGAAAACAGCTTATATATATATCATACAAATGAATTTTTAAATAATTAAAATGAGATTAATTTTCGATGTCGGGTAAGCTTACAAAATAGTGATGTATTATTTTATCAACGAATGACACAGAGTAAATCAAACACAAAGCAAAACAGAACCTTTTCCAGCATCGCATTCCCTGTGGACTTATTCCTCGATGTAAAGCATAGACAGATGGATAGACACATACCTTGTTTCGTTCTTCATGTCTGTGTGTTCTTCCGTATTATGTACAGATGCAATTTTCTTTATAGGAACAGGACTTTCACATACGGCAAGAGAAAAACCTAAAACATCACTTACTACTGTACACGACTGCCAAATTCTCCAAGGCTTTTTTCCCGAATTTCAGTTCGGTATTAAAGAATAGCAGAAGCACGAAAAAATCTATGGACAAAAGGTGAAACACATTCCAACGCTCACTTGGTCGAATATCTTACGAAATAAGAATTTTTTTTATCTTTTCCCCCCTTCTTTTGTATTTTGCATCGGGACTTTTCTCTGCTTGCGCACGACTGCTCAAAGTTTTTAAAGAATTTTTGTTCCATTTTTTTTTCTTTCATGGCTTTCTTCCTTTTCTTTTTTACTTTCCTCTCCTATATTCGAGATTATTTTCTCTACCCCTTTTATTCCTTTTGATCGTTCGAAGTTGCCCAATAGGTTACGGGTGCAGCACTCCAGAGAGGTCCAATCCTATTTTTTGGGACAGACGGTTTAATCTTTTAAAAGAGAGACTGAATAGTTAAAGAATGAGAACGAAATTGAAAAGCGGTACCATATAAATAAGTAAGTGGTTTTGTGGTTGAATTTTGAAGCATAGATAACTATTCCAGATAGCCATTGTGCGTCTCCTTTCATAAGTAAAATCTCTCAATCTTTCCCTTATATTTTAGTTATGAACACGGATACAGAAAGTTGTTTTTGTGAATCCGATTTCAAGCCAATTTATGTCTAATTTTGATAAATTTTAGATATTAAAGGAGCTATTGTTACTAGTAAAGTTTTTCACTGGATCCTTTTCACAAAATTAACCGTTGTTAAAAAAATAGTTTTGACAACCGCATATTTATATTATGTTTTTAAATCGTTTGGTAATTTTAATTATATGACTATAATATATTCGTTTAAATAAATTATCCCCAATTACTTTCAACCTGGTAACGGTTTCCGTAATTGATGTGTAAAAAATGTGAACAATAAAATAATTCGTTGTTGAAAATATAATTTTGACACTTTCAGATTAAGTTTGTTTTTCTCTAAATCATTTGGTAATTTTAATATAGTTAAATATAATATATTCACTGAAATTAATCATTCAGTATTACATTTGAACTGATAACATTGTCCGTAACTGATCTGTAAAAAATGTGATAAAGAATAATTCTTTTGAATAATAGTTGTATTCAATAGCAATACTACAGATCAATAATAATAATTCTTTGTTGAAAATATAATTTTGACAATTACAGATTAATTTGAATTTTGAAAATCGTTTAGTAATAATAGTAATAGTAATCGTTAGTAATTTGATACTAATTCCGTAACTGATCTGAAAGAAAATATGAAAAATAATAATTCAACTGAATAATAATTTAACTGAGAAATAATAATCCATTGTTGAAATTATAATCTTGACTACGGATTAATTATATATATTTTTTTTAAAAAAAATCGTTTGGTAATTTTTAAATTTTGTAAGTATAATATATTCACTTAATAAATCGTTCGATATTTCTTTCTAATAACGGTTTCTGTTGCTGATGTATGATAAAAATGTGAAAAATAATAATTCTACAGTTTGAGATTTTCCTAGAACTCGTAATAATGATTGATAATCTGTATATTGTTGCAGTAGTAGTGGTATAAAAAAGGATGTATTGGATAAAGTTAATTCTGTGACTTGAAAAGAAATAAATTGAGTCTTAGGAGCAGTAGTAAACATCAAATGAAAATATTCTGACGGAATTCATAGTTAGATACAATTTTTTGATTTGATAATCGTCGCTTTAAAACTATATAAAAACTACTGCTGATGAATCTATTGTTGATACACTATATTACAAAGGTGTTTTTTGCTCTTTTTAACTCGTTAAAAGATTTTCAATTTGTCAATTAAATGGCAATAAAATTCAAGTCAAATAAGCAACTTATAAGTATTACGCATTGCTTAAGTATAATTATAGCCATAATTTGATTTAAAAAAATAACATTTATTAAAGCATAAAAATTTTATATACAGTCGGAACCCGATTTAACGAATTTCTATTTAACGATTTTTCTCTTTTCTCAATTAAAAAGAAGGCAAAAACCTAGATTTAGAGAATAATAAACCCCGAATTAATGAACTATTTCATTAACGGAAATTCTTTTTATTAGTTTGTATTAGAAAAAAATTGGATCTTTTTTTTTTCAAATGTTTCTTTTTATCTGGAATAGAAAAAGGACTTTCCTTGTAAGTAGCGAATTTTAAAGGGAAAGAGTGCAGATGATTCATGAATGCAGCATATCGAGTGAGCTTTGAATAGGACAGGAAACTCCATTCTTATCTCCTCCCACTCCACAACGCAAGGGATATTTAAAGATTTTAATGATTATATGACATTTAATGACGGAATGCATATCTGTGCAACAGAAGATCAGGAAATTGTTCTTTTCTCGAAGCCAATGAATAGTGATTCTGATGCAGAAATTATTAATGAATCTCTGTCAAAACTGTTACATTTTCCAATACTTTGCATTGTTTGGAGACTGAAAACATACCTCATGCAACAGGATGCAAATGATGCAGTACTTTCTTCTCTGCATTAAGTCGATAACAGAACTCTTTCGAGCCAGGAATCAAAAAGACTGCCACACATCGATTAGTTAGTATTTTAAAGTTTCCAAGGTGCGCAATACGTCACTAATAGCATTTTTAGCTGTTTAGTAAAAAGCACGTTAATTCTAACTATGGATTTTTTTAGTTGTTGCTAATTATAGAATTTCCAAAAGGTAAGTGTAGTGTCTAACTACTGTTCGGTGGTACATTCTTTAAGAGTTGGCGAGGTTCCCGCATCTGCGGCGGAGGGGTTGCTGTTTTGAAAAGAGAATGCGACTGACCATAGATGAGAATGGTTAAAGAGAATCCTTTTTTTTTTAAAGTGCGGAGCGCTTGACCGGGATTTGGTATTAAGGAAAGCGAGTTAATTTGGTTGAGAATCAACGCATGGCGCGTGTTTTGCTGTACCAAGAATAGAGTTTCTTAGGGGTATTTTAACACGACGGACTGTGTGTAGTAAAAATCGAGATAATTGTGTTTCATTTAAGAAGTTTTAGAAAGTCCGATTGTATTAATATCAACTTAATATTTATCATTATTTTAAAAATTGGATTAAATAATTGCAGTTTCACCCTTTATTGGTAGCCATCACACATAAGCGTCACGTTTTGCTTAAATTAAATCTGTTAGCGAAGTTTTTTTGTTGTCTCAGATAACACAAAAAAAAAACTCTCTTACTATACATAAATATTCCCTAACAATACAAAGAAAAGTGTTTGCCACACAGAATAATGTATTTTCCTCTAATGATCATCTTTTTATCCTCCTTATTCAATATCCATTACCGGTCTCATGACAGAGATGTGAGATAAATAGAGCTGAAATAGATCAGAAGTTATGATGTAGAAAAATGATTATTCGATGATAAAATGATTATTTAGAAGTCACAGGGTCTCTAAATTATTTTAGTAGGTCAAAAAAGAGTACTTTTATATTAAATTCTTATCTTGGATTAAAAAAAAGTAAAATTGATTGTTAAAAATCAATATGCTTTTGGAAAACACAACACAACAGAGTTCTTCATAATGTTAATAATGACTGAAATATTTTTAATATTTGAAGAATTCTAAATTTTTAAGCATTGTTAGAATAAAAATAATATCGCTTACAAAACTAAATGCGCATTTTCAACCTCAATATTTTTTTTTAATAATTTCTCTTGTCCATAAAAAAAAACAGTCATTAAATTTTAGAATTTAAGTGACACTTTGACATCCCACAGAAAACAAAATCAAAATTTCATGATAAAACTTTTATATCAAAGTCATTTTTCTATTAAATTTTCTAAGGGTCATGATAGCCAAATGGTCGTAGTCACAAGCACGTGGCTGAACTGTCACGAGTTTGAGCTCTAATACCACTGAAGACTTGCCGTGTAGAAGTACTGATGGACGTTAAATCTGTCGTGGCTCAAAGTCCTCCCCTTAGCGTAGTATGTAACTGGGAGAAAGTGGTGATCCCTGATTTGACCTTGGTTCGAAATAACGAGGTCCTTCCTCAATGGCACTAGTGTAACGTTTGGCTTTCTCATGTGACGTTGTCTGTTCGATGGCTGTGAGGTAGCGTGACTGCCTCGTAAGGCTAAGGTTGCGGGTTCGATCCCAGCTGGAGTCAATATATTATCTGGATGCGAAAATTGTAGACACGAATGTCATATGATTATGTGGCACGTAAAAGACACCTTGAATATCAATTTCGCTCTAGTTCTCTCTTCAAAGTTAAAGCACGGCAATATTTAGCATCCGACCAAAACTTGAATTAAGTTAATTAAAGCGTCCAAATTCGATTGCAAGAGCTTCCATTAGATGGTGCCTTCTTGAAATGGCTCTCACATTTGGGGACTTTCCGCGTCTGCAAAGGCGGCTTAGTTACTGATATGCAACCCATTAGAAAGAAAGCTCACAAGCTTTCAATTTGGCAAGCATGTTTGTTTCGTTGAGTAGAGATCCGTACAAAATAAGTTTTGCCGAAATAAACTGCTGGGGATGCCAAAATTTCATAGCGGGAGCCAACACTAGATGGTTCCACTAATGAAATGGCTCCCACTCTTGGTGATTCGACCTGTCCGCACATGGCTTAGCTGCCAAAATTGACCAATTTAAAACAAACAAATGCAACGTCAACACACACTTGTCTTTAAGGATTTAATTTTTTCATTCTGTTAATGCTTTTTCTTACTTTTATAGAACCATGCCACTTATGCCACTTTCACTGAAAATCATACGTAGATTAGACTACAGTATAGCAATGCCTCAATAAAAGGCAGCTAGAACCCCTTTTAGAAGCAACCTCGGCATACAGAACACTTTTTCTTTCTTTTACTCAAGTTTTCTTCCTCTCTCTCACCCTTTTTTCCATTTTCTTGAATTTTCTTTTTGAGCAGAACAGTGACTCAGAAACAAAATGTTAAAAGACCCAAGCATCATCCGCAAGATCTTGTTCCAATATTTGAACGCTGGTCAAAGCAAGAACTTTTCCGAGACTACCCTTGCTTCTATATATCTATTTTACCCTCCTAAGCCCCTAGCTGTAACACAAGATAAAACTGAACTCACGAGCCAAGCTTATGTTTTTGCAAGCACTGCTGCTTTTTTTTGCCTTTTTTATTTTGTTCTTGAATAAGGTGCAAAGCGTGCATATGACTGCAGCTATAATCTCTAGTGTAAATATGCATCGGGTTTTCTGAGCTTTTAGTTCTTTTTTTTTTATATGCCTTCTGCATACGAACCTTGGCTACGAAAAAGCTCGAGTGGGGAGGTGGTTTTAAAAAATGAAGGAATGTGGAGTTTAGTTGAAAAAATATGCATTTTGTGTGAGTATTTATTTTCCATTTTGACATAATACTCTAAGAGCAGTTTTTTTAGACCTAACTTTAGATGGAAATATGGCATATTTAAACTTTTATTCGCTCTTATAGTCTTTTTCAAGACTTTGGCTATAGACAACTAGTATGTTTGAAGGATTAAGTATGGCAATGATATATGTTTTTTTAAAAGTGTTCTGGGTGCATGATTTATTTTGCGTTCTACTATTATCTAACATTTTATTCAGAGTGAGTTTAAATAGCTCTGTTGAATTTTCCACACCGTACCTTTTCGTTTTTGTTGATCGTCTACGATTAATTATATCTTTTTTTTCATTTTGAAGGCAGAAGTCAAAAAGATTGTTGATCATTAGCATTTATTAAGGCATTTTAATAAGTTTTTCATTTAATATTGGCATGAACTATTTGTTTCTCGTATCAAACTTGTTCTGGTTGTTTCTTTTAGACTGATTTAATTTTGAATGATTGCGAGCAAATTTAGTTATGGAATAGAACAGCAGTCTCCAACCAGTGGCCCTAAGAACATTTTCATAGTCCACAGAAAAAATAGGACTTTATTTCTATTTCTATGAAGATTTTGTTTAAAAGATGACGAGTAACAAAACGTGTTATGAAATATGGATTATATCTTTTTGTTGTTGTTGTTTAATTCTAGCTACTACATTTAGCGAAATTCCTTCTGAGTTTAGCGAATGTTCAGCTACTTTTGTAGGTTTATTAAGCTATATTTAAAAGTGAGAATTGGCAACCATTATAAATTGACATCATAACGGTTTGTTTACATTGCTTTGCTTTGCTGATTTGTTCTTGATTTTCGTCAAATTCCTATTCAGTTAAATGTAAATGAAAATAAAGACTTAAATAAGTGACAATATAGTTATAGTGGTTCACCATATAGTGGTCAATCATATTAGTCGTCCACCAAATATAATTCCTACATTTAGTACTCTATAAAGTCCTAAACTTTGGTTATCGCTAGGATAGAATATATATGAAGAATATTAAAGTTTCGAATGAAAGTGAAGCGATGATTCTGGTTTTATTAGAATACTTTACACAACGATTAATTTATCTGAATCTGTAAGGAGTTCTCAACGCGTTTTCAAAATCAACCTCTCGGTAAATCTGTAATATGAAATATTTCAATGACCTGAATATGAAAGATACTCGAAATTCCTTTCGAATTCTCAAATACTCTTAAATAGCATCTACAGTACATTGATTTATGCATAATGGCAATCGAAAATAAAGCGAGGAATATACTCCGTAATCATTTGTTTCAGTAGAAGTATGTGTAGGTTTTGTTTTAATGACAGATATATATATGTCTGTATTTATTTTAAGAAATGTGAATCAACTGTTATTTAATCTACAATTAAACAGTTACAAGTTCTAATGCGAAGAAATATTAATAACATGCATAGGGCCATGAACCGTACAGTGAAGATCTCAGTACATTACGGATTATTTCAATTCAGGCCAAAGTCTTAATGTAAGAAAGAAATATTCCACTAGTAACAAAATACAACTGGATCGCTTTTCTTCGTACAGTTGTCTTCCTTTAAACGATCTAAAGGTTTACTGCCTCCACCATGAAATTCCCCCGGATTCGGCAAATCGCCACAAACTAGGCAAGAAACCGACACCATAAAAACAATCTGGATTTAATCGCATTCCTGAGTGACAGGAAATCGCAACGAAATCGAGCATTTTCTAAAAGAAGAGGAACGTTCAAATGTTCGAAAACAGAACGTGAAGATGCACCCAAACGATCCTCACCAACCCTAACAGTCTACAAAAAAGAAGAAATAAAAAAAAGTAAGACACTGTTCCTATTAAGTGGAAAGGGGCATGAGAACCGGAGGGTGGTATGGGTGTCCACTTGAATGCTGGAAAAGACTAATGGAAAGGATTCATTGATTATTAAGCAGGAGTAAAAAGGGGAAAAAAACCAATACAGGAAAATCATCTCTCTTTCGCATCAAGAATGGCTTTATTCGTGAATAAACGTTTGGTTGGATTTTTCTTACGTTTTACGTGCTTCATGTGATGGGGTCTTCTTTAGAAGGGTGGAAATGAAGGTCTATGGGTAAGTAGCGTTTTATGACTGGTGGTAGAGGAAAAGGACTTGACTAGTCCAGACTTCATTATTGTGTTAGGGTTCAGTTATTTTTATTGAGTCACACACATTGTTAGAATGCGTTTGGTGTACTAATGGAAAGCTAGTTACTCAAAAAAATAAACCTTTTGAACTTTTTTTTTACTTTAGCAAAAAATCAGTCTGGGTATGTGAAGAAACATCAACAATGAAAGTGTTACACCGCTTTTAAAAGACAGAAATCGCATATTTTCAAATTAATGATATTTAAATCAGAGATATGTTATATGGGGATAAAACAATATTTTTTTCTCTTTCATTTATTAATTTAATTGAACAATTTAATTGTTCATATATGTTGAAAAATATACATATTACTCAAATTTGCGTTGCATAATTTTTTTCTCTTGCCAGTATCATTTCAATAATTTTATTCTACCAATAATATTCCACAAGGGAACGCGCTATGTTTTAGGATTAATTTTAAGGCAATATTAGAGTATAATGTGTGACAGAAAAGGGATATAAAGTACTAAATTACTAAAGAAAAATATGAACAGGGAAAAGTTTAAGAGTTAATAAATAAAGATGTTTATATGAATGATAAACGATGTTTTAACCTACCCTGGACAGGGTTATTAGTTAAGAGTTTATTTCCATAGAATTATCTGGTTTAAGAATGAGTATAATTATTAATGAGTTCTAAATAAATCTTTTAGCTATAATGTAAATTTAGTTCCCTTAAGTAACAATAAAAAGAAGCATTTAGTAACCTTTAGATGTATGAATTTTTATTTTTAATACTGGGGGTGGGGGTACCCCTGTCCACCGAATGGTGAACCAACCCTCATTTTACAGATTATCTAGTTGTTCATACTCATTGCTCAAATTATTAAAATGAAATTTTATGTATTATGTAGTTTTCTATGTTATGTTGTGTTGTGTTAATCTTTGAGCTTGAAGTAGTTGATTGGATTGAAATTTGCGCCTTATTGCCAATGAAATCATAATATTAAACAGGACTTACTGCCTTTTTTAATTCCTATTATTAGTTCACTCTCCCCCTATATATATCATGTTCAAATTTTCAATCGTTAATAAAATACTTTCTATTCATCCTTTCAAATTAGGAATTTATTTATTTTTTTTTATATTAATTGTTATTATTGTTCTTGTGTGTGAGATAAATAAATAAATTTACTACATCACCACGAAAAACTTTATACGTAAAGAGAGAGAGAAAATTTAAAATAAACTGATAAATGTATGTACAAGTTAATAAGAAAAACAGAAAAACACAAACAAAAAAAATACCACGTAAGGAATTTCTTTTTAATTTTCAGAAAAATATATTTATGTATTTACACATTTTTCTTGCAAAAATTTATCAGAAGATGCAAAAAATATAAATGTTATTCGTCCCGCTTATTTTGCTTCTATCCGAAAGCAATTTTTGTGTATATTTTTATTACTTTTTATATAAATAGTCGGAATTTGTAGCACTCACAGAAATGAAAGTGTACCGAGAAAGCACGCCAGCAAATGAAAATTTTGTCACAGATAAAGAAAAAAAAAACTGCCAAAGGTTATAGTTACGTTCCGAAACGATAAAATAAGTTTGGTAAGATTAAAATTAAAAAAATAATAATAAAGTGAATAAATAAAAACACTATTCAAAGGTTGCTAATGGTGGTAGACTTAGGCATAGCATGGTCGACGGACACGACATAATGCAGTTTTGGTTACTTATGTATTATCGCAACAATCGCCAATGTTCAAGATAACTCGCCAAGTTGGCAACCCAAATTTCTCACGTGTCGCATACGTTAAATTGGCAATCATGTGCTTCGTTTCATATAATGTCGCCTATAGGTTGCGATAATGCGTAAGTACCCAGTTTTGCTACTGTTACCAGCAGACATATATAGTTCGAAAAATCCACATTGTTTCAGTGTCCGGGAAGAATATTTGGTGATTAAAATTATTCGGATCATTATCTTATTGAAGCCAAATTGGCACATACATTAAAATGTCCCTGACTGCGATGTTTGGAACTAAATTTTGGGAAATACACCTAAGCTGATACCTCTCAGTTCGAAATTCTACATAAAATCCTAGAGAAAAACGTGAAAATTAATTTCAGATACCTTTAGAGAAATCAAAAATAAATCTTTAAACTTAGCTTAAAATTTGACGGCTGCGAAGTGTAAAAGCTTGGACAGTTTAATATCAGCCGTAATTTTATAATAATCTGACATTGTTAACTTCATCAAAATAAAACGAATTAAAAGTGCAGGTCACGTTGTCAGAATGGAAGAAGATCACACCACTAAAAAAGTTTTCAATGCCCAACCAATTGGCTCACGGAGAAATTTCAGGCCAAATCTTAGGTGGATTGATGGCCTAGAAAAAGATCTCCTAGTTTTGAAAACCAAGACTTGGAGATCATTAGCAGGAAGATGTCTGGCCTGGAAGAGTCTTCTTGAGAAGGCCAAGGTCCACCCTGGGCTGTCGAGCCACTGAAGAGGGAATAGTATAATAAAATAGGAAGAAAAATATACGTTTTTAATTATATCTAATTAAGCACTTAAGAAAATAATTTTGATTTTGATTTTTTTACTATTATTTCTCGTTTAAAAGCACAAACTGGTATCACCATCGACAATAAATATATTTCGCACTAAATTTAACAGTAGAATTGTATTTAACTTACTTATATATGTCACATTCTCAGTATTTGTATGCGTAGTGTTTTCTATTTAATTTTAATTTAATCTTTTGTGTACATATATTATAGTGTATGTACTTTAATTTTGTGTATATAAATTTAATACTGTATTCAAATTTATCTTTTTTACAAGTAATATACTTTGAGGTAATAAATACACGAATAGAGGAAAAATTGTATTGTGTATCAAGATAAATCAATTTTCAGAAGCACATAATTTACATCTAATCATACATCTGGGCTCAAATGTAATCACACCATACCATGCAAAAATATTCTGTATGCCTTATTCCTAATTCTCCATTCACTTCTTCGCACCTGGTTTCAAAAGGGCCCTGAATGAATTATAGCCGAATCTGCATCCATTTCTGGCGTGCATATATGTAATGGCGACAGCCAATTTGGCGTGAAAACGAAATATCAGTTTTCCCATAAACATGGGTTGTCAAAAAGGCGCCATGCGCTATACATCAAAAGCCCTTGCGCACGGGAGAGACCCTCCCACCTTTGGAGATGATTTACGGCCCGGCATTAGCTCTTCCCGGACCACGGCGTAACTTTATTAACAGTTGGAAATTTTCGGTAATAAAGCTTCATTGATTAGCCCCGCTCTAGCGATAGACAGAAAGAAAAGAAAAATCAATGATTTTCATCGGTCTTGGCTTACGTTTTTTATTATTATTATTTCCAGAGAGAACGACGGCTTTCCAATGTTATATTTTTTCCCTGATATATATATATATTATATATATCCCGTCTGTTTCAATGTGTGTGTGTCGCCACGATAAGGGCCTATCGGTGGGAATGGCTCACCTAGAAATATTTTTATTAGATCCTCTCCACCCAAGTGTGTATGATAGAGAGTTGGGATGGGGACATCGCTGCACCCCTTATAGGTAGGTGATTGGGGGTGATGAATATTTTAGGTGGAGAAAAGTGTGGTGTAGTGAGTGGCGATTTTATATCTCGTTATTTTATTGCGCATACATTTAATAAATGAAATATGCATTTTTTTCAGATGTGCTATTTTATTTCATTATTTTTTTTTTAGTTTTTCCTTGAGATAAGATAGAAAATGCAAAATATTTGGAAAGGAATATTTGATCTCAGGGTAATTGTAAGTGAGTATCACTTTGATCGAGATTTTAAATATATATTCATCCCTCTATGATTGTGGAATACTGATTTTAAAAAAAAACATCCATTTTGCAAACTGTTTCATGAAAAAATTTATTTTTATTTCTAACGGGGCTGCGGATTGGTGATTTTACCATTATAGAATAAAATCTCTTTCTAGTGCGGCGGCATGTAAGTGGAGTACCAAATTTTTCCGAGAGCATTCAAGCCAAATAGGCACTCAAGGGATCTTTTACATGCCGCATAATCATACGACATGGAAACAGTCGATTTTTTGCATCATGAAAATCCACCGACTTGGGCCGAAATCGAGTGAGTTAGCAAGTGAATATTAACGTCGCACTATTCAGCTACAAGAGGGCTTTTGTCAATAGACCTCGTAATTTTGAACCATGGTCAAGTAAAGAGGACGACAACTCAGCTGGCACCCTCCTCTCCTAACCACCACACTCTACAATGGGAGAACGTTTGAGCTCTCGACAGATTTAACGTGCATCCTACATGGCGGGTCTTCCGTGGTACTTGGCTCGACCTCATGACACGCCAGCCGCGCGTCCGTTACCTTGACCACTAGGCTACCGCGGCATCTGGGCCGAAATCGAACCCGTAACCTTAGGCATACAAGGGCAGTGATAAACCAACTACGCCACCCCGCCAGTTTTTCCTGGAAACAAGAACCTAGTTATATTTGAAAAACGAACCTCTATTTAACGAATTTTCCACTTACCGAACTTTTTTTTTTTCCTTCGGGATTTAGCGATTCCGCTAAATAGTTCTTACTGTACTATAAGAAATAAGTAAGTAATTTATTTCACCAGTATTAAAGAGTTTTATTTACTTATATGGACCTGTAAATAGTTTAAACCTTCAGTATCATATTGCCCCCAATTTCCCCAGCCAACGAATTTTTTCACCTTCGATTATAAGCCACACTGGATTTTCTCAGTAGCATTAACATTAGAAAAAGGTGTGGCTTACATTCGAAGAAATACGGAAGTTTGAAGATTTTTACTTAAGTAGTTTCTACTTCTAGAAGGATTTTTCATAGAATACTATCAAGAGAAAGTCACATTTTAATCAAAGATCCCGTACAATTTATTAATTAATCAATTAATTTTGTAGATAAGAACACGAATGTGGTTAATCAAAAATAAATCCCTCTAACTCAAAAACATAATATTTAAACTTTTTCGCTTTTCCTGGAAACTTGCATTTTTTTTTAATGATCGAAATACCTAATATTCATATTAAGAAGTATTTGCAACACAATATGTAGCATTTTTAAAGATTACCTTAATTCAAAATCCAGAGAGAGAACTACATATTTATTTTAAAATAATCAGCATTTTCCACAAGCAGCTCCAATTGAATATATACATACAAAGAGCATTTACTTTAATTATCGTAAAAATGTTTTTTACTAAACTAATGCCACTCAAACATACTAATTGGAGAAAAAGCTTGTTTGCCAGGAAAAGAATCCGGGTCCTTTGGAAATCTTGATAAGCAATTAAGAAGCTGATGGGCTTGTTTACAAGCCAAATTGTACACTTGTGTTTATTAACGAAGAAATACAAAAACAAATGTCACAATAAATCCAAAAAGTAGAATCGTAATAATGGTGATTATCATGGTAATGAATGAATGAAGTGTCAAACGCGCGTTTTAAAAATAAAAATATATTAATTAATGGTTTGTTAATAATTATTCCATCGCGAATTCCAATTGAATTATAGGTTTGTTCCGTAGAACGTCGACAGGTAAGTCACATGTTCTAATAAGTTTTATTTATGTTTTGACTGAAAAGTTATGACTGTCGTTTCTCGAACGACACAGCTGCGAAGCTTTATTAAAGATTAATTATAT
The DNA here is from genome assembly GCA_019973955.1 of Trichonephila inaurata madagascariensis. Classification (NCBI taxonomy): domain Eukaryota; kingdom Metazoa; phylum Arthropoda; class Arachnida; order Araneae; family Nephilidae; genus Trichonephila; species Trichonephila inaurata. The sequence goes on from BMAV01022702.1 coordinate 493,376, forward strand.
GTCTGACTTTCGAAGATGATTCTACTGACGTTTAATTCTAAAATTAATTTTCTGTAATTGTCAAGAATATTTTAATGCTCTTTGATTTTAAATCCTGAAAGGTAAAATGAATGCATATAAAACTATAGAGCTTTTGCATGGAAAAATTTCGGGTTTTATTTAGATAAATGCCATATTCACTATATTTTGTTTATGAACCGATGTCACAAGTATCAAAGCATATGTGTTTCTTTTTAGATTTTAGTAACTTCAAAGATTTGGATTATTAGTGTACATAAGCAATTTTCAAAGCTCTCCCAGGGGGCCGTGATAATCCTACGTGGGGGGCCGTGAGCATATCAAAATATTGAAAGTAAATGATTTTAAAATATTTTTAATTTACTGAAAAGAAGCAAAACGAAATAATATTCTGATATAATGAAAAATAGAATACACATTTACATTGGTATAGTAGACTTATAAATGTATCAATAATTGATATAATAAATTTACCAGTACTGCATTCGGAGGCGTGATTTTGCAAAAGCGTATAAATGGATACTATTTATGATATTTAGTGTCACTTAGATTATAAAATGTATAAAAAATTGTTTTAAGAATAATATTACAATAAAAAATTATTTAAGTACAATATTTTGACAAAAAATGAACATAGAATGACCCATTTTCAAAATATTCTCCTTTTGTGAAAAATGCTTCGATTATAATAATATTTTGTCTGTCTATAGATCAGACCTCTGTACAAAGGCTCAACTAGAAATTTTGAAATATATCTCTTAGAAGTGGGTTTATACATGTTTTACGACAACAGAGGGAGAAATTTAAGAGAAAAAACGCCGATAATTATTTCAAATGGTTGTAACTGTGAAAATAATGTGAATTTTTCAAAAATCATAGTTGAGCCTCTGTACAGAGGTCTGAGCTATATACAAGCAAAATATTATTATAATAGAAGCATTTTTCACAAAAGAACATTTTGAAAAAAGATTATTCTGAGTTAATTTTTAGCCGAAATATTGTATTTAAATAAATTTTTTTTGTCAAAATGTCCTTAAAACAATTTTATGCATGTATTCTAATCTAAGTGACACTAAATATCATGAGAATTATCCATGTATGCACCTTTTTAAAATCCCGGTTCCGAACGTAGTCGGATACCTTAAGAACATGCTCAATAATTACTAGTGATTCCAATAGGCTTCTCTTAATGGTTGCACAGATGTTTGCGAGAATGCTATATATGTGGTGGATATAAGATAGAAAGCTAAAGAGATTAAACTATTTATCTATGGACATTTGTGCTTTTAGAAATGGATGATTAAGGAAGTAAATATTTAATTTAATTAAAAATTATTTTTCAATCAGTTCCAATTTCAAAATTAGAAAATAAAAGTAGTATACTACTTATCCCTTTACTTAAAAGTAACAAATACGGAATTTAATATTTATCTTGATATTTTGTACGGTTTATAATTAAGAGCGTATTGTAGCTTTTGCGTCAATGTACGTTTTTATAGCGTTCAATACACTGTTATTGTATGGGGGGGGGCGATGAAGATTATGGCTGAAAATTGGATCTCAAATATTGAGTATGAGAAGCACTAGTGTACGTTGAGAAAATAATGATATTACAATTAATGATATTTGTAAAATAATTTTTCTGGTTCATTAGTTTTTATTTATGTTTCTCCAAATATTAGCGAATTCTAGAACCTTATAATCAAGAGCCATTGTCACTTTCACTTTAGCAGTGGGCCACATTATCATATGGTTATAGTCACAAACTCGTGGTCGGCATGCCATGAGTTCGAGCTCTACTGCCACTGAAGACCCTTCGTGAAAAGAAGCTGATACACGTTAAATCTATTTAGTCTCGAATTCTTCCAGTTGGGGCGGTGCGATAGTTTAAAGAGGGAGTTGCGAGATCAGTCATCGCCACTTAAGGCCGTATCACACGTACACGTTTCAAGCAATTTTTCGTTCAATTCGTGCAATTTTTACTCAGTTGCCATAGCAACCGCTTTAGAACAATTTTTTGCTAGCGAGCTCAAAAAGTTGTTCCAAATAAAATTGCTTGAAATTCCAGCCAATGGGTTTCTTCGGCGTCCTACGTCATAAACAAAATGGCGGCTCCGGTTTCGTCTAACACTTCAGATATGCCGTATAATATTTTAATGGTGTATAATATTTTAACGGCGTATAATATTTTAAATAGAATGGTGCTCTATTTTTAGTTTACACCCATCAACAATTGCGCAAGCGAAATGAAAGAAATAATTTTGGATGTTCATTTTCCGAAGCAGAAAAATCGACGAGTAATTTTTCAATGTGGAGATAGAGCGCGGTTGACGTCAGAGCGTGTCGTTTTGTTTACGGCAACCCTTCCCCCTCAGATTCGGCCAAAATTTGGACTAAAAAATTGCATGAAAAATATACGTGTGATACGGCCTTTAGGATCACTGAGGTACGTTGCCAATAGCCCTCATGTTGATTTACAGTAGGATGTAAATAAACAATCACTTCCCATTAACAGGGTCAGTGAGACTCACTTGAATTTAAACAAGAATATATCCTTTGTTAATATATACCACGATTCTTTAGTTGAAACGGTACCAAAACGTTTGATTTGATCTAAACGTTCTAACACTACCTTTCACAATATACAATAAAACAATTAATTTAAAGCAAAACAGTAATAAATATTTAGACTAAAAATAATAGTTTTTTTTTAAAATTCCTTTTTGTCTTATATTTGTTCTTTTATATACCATAACGTAACATTTAATAAAACAATAATGTATTTGAAAGTAAGCATATTGCATGAATATCTCGAAAAATGACAAAAATTATAGTGACTGAACTTTATGAATATACTTTATGATCACAAGAAAAAAATCAAGAATTAATCAAATTTTCAGTTTCCTAAATGAAAGTTTAAAGTTAAAATATCCTACAACGTTAATTTTCAGATGTGCATTGATAAAATTGATTTTGTAAGGATGTAAATTTTTATTTAACTCTAATTAAAGTAAATAATATTAATAAAATAAAAACAATAAATATTTGGACATTTCCTGGCGTGAATGTCAGATTTATATTCTAAAAGAAAAAAAAAGAATGACCTACCTTTTTATTACTGTGGTATAATCTTTTAGTTCTGTGTTGTGAATTTAACTGGAATAATTTCAAATATCAGGCATCAAAAAATTAGATTTTATAAATTTAATTAATAAATTTAAGTAGATTTTTAAATAAATTTGATATTCTTTTTTCTGGATTAAGAAATCTGACTACCCTAAAAACACGATTTTTTTCAAAAATTGACAAATTTTGTTTATGATTTTATTTTATAGGCCATCCTAATAGCTTAATAAAAATGCCAAGTTTTTTTTTTTTATTTTCCATTCACTAGAACAAAAACTACAAGTGTTTTAGTAAAAGCAGATGCCATAACTTTACAAAAGATGTCAAACTTTAAAATGCGTTTTACTTGAAATGGGTTTTTTTGCGAAAAGTATATACAAACGGGGACAGCGATTGCTCAATAAGTTTTGAAAATAATTTACTGAAAATTTTTTTGTATGTTCTGTATTACAGCGGAAGTGTTTTGACCTTCAGATTTATCAATCACTATTTTATTTAAAAATCCACAGTCCTTTATGTGAATATAATCACTGTCTTTTTAAGCAATTTCATATAATCACTAAGATGAAGTGCTCTAGTTTTTGAGTAAAAATTAAAATATCTCTTATCCTGAAGGTCATTTCAAACATGAATAATAAAGTTCAAACATGAATAATAAAGTAACACATCAAAATTGAAAAACTGAGAATTTTCTCATAAAATATTAGTACAGAGCGAGCCCCGTTTATGTAATTTTTTGTACATTTTTACCAGTTTTTTCCCATTTTAATAATAATAAAATTTTTTTTCATGCTTTCAATTTTGGGATTTTTTCCTTAAAATATACTAAATAAATCTAAAAATCACAAAAAAATCCCCATATTTCCATTTTTTCAAAAAAAAGTTGTCACAAGTAGTCCACAGATACCTTAAGTTGTGAAACTGATATTTAAAAATAATCAATTCGGCAATTATGGAACAAATAAATTATATGCTAACCAATAATTATTTAATACATCCTGAATTACTAATATTTTAATACGAAAACATTATTAAAAAATTCTCAAAAGGGCTTTTCTATTTCAAAAATTAAAACTTTATTGCTAAATAAATCTTGAACTTACAATGACCGAAAAGGCACATGCGCAGGAGTATAGGTTGATTTACGGTTTCTCTCGATACATAACCTTATTAAACAACAGAAAGACCGGAAACCTTCCTAAATTTGGAGCAATAAAGGGCATTGATTAAAGAGACTTGGAAGGGCCTCTCACTCCGAATTATGACGAGACCGATCGATCTTATCCCTCCGGACAACTCAACTTAACTCGACTTCGTGAGTAATGTAACTCGGAAAAAAACCCAGGAAAAATATTGGACGCATTTGCGTAAAAGGATATGGACATTACTATCCTCCTTTTCAGCTAAACTACAATTTATTTAGATCCGCGGAAAATTTATTTCTGCTCGTTATAGTAAGAAGGTTAGAGGGATTGTTTTGAGAAAAACAAAAGAAAAAAACAAAAACGGCTTTCGTGAAAAGCATCTATTGGTTGTAGTATATGTGTATGTTATAATTTACTTTCTAAATTGGTTTTTGTCATTTTCATCGGGTCGATATGTTGTTTATGTTTTCAAAAATATTTTGAATAGATAATCATTTTCATAGTTATGTACAATTTATATCGAAGATATATCTTTACTAAATGGAAAAAGAAATTTATAATGCACTGAAATAAAATTCTTCTTAATGCTTATGAGATATATGTTTTAACATCTTTGAACATTTTATATCAATTTCAATGGAACAGAGGCAGAATGATGTATAAGAAACTCGAAGAAATAAATACTTTCTCTGAAAAAAATTGAGCTTATAATTAAACTACTGCAGATCTGTAAGTTTGAACCATACTTATGTATTATCGCAACCTATTGGCGACATTATATGTCACGAAGCATATGGTTGCCATTTGAGCGCGTACGACACATAGGAAATACAGGTTGCCAACTTGGCGAGTTATTAATAGAGTTGATGATTGTTGCGATAACACGTAAGTACCGTTCGAACAAATGGGGCTTTTTTTCTGATGACATATAACAAAGAATCTAAAAAATAAGCAAAATAACATATTTTTAATATTTACCAATAGATTATGTTTTTTAGCTTGATTATAAATTCGAATATTTAAATTTAAGGAATTTGGAATGCCTTAATCACATTCAAAGTAATATTATGAAAAAGAAAATAAAGTACCTAATATTAAAGGAATTGAGCAGTACTTTGCTTTTAAATTAAGGTAAGCCAACTTCAGGCCATGCTTCCATGATTTGCTTTGTTTTTAATTTACGACGCACTTTGAAGCAGCACTGGGGCAATTGGCGATGGAACACAAAATTTTGAACTACATTCACGTGACGAAGAGGAACATCTACGCAGGCACCCTCTCTCCTTACTTACATATCATGCCAATGGGTGGACTTTGAGCCTCGACACACATTACATGCATCAACCCCTCTAAAAGGAGGGTCTACAGTGGCTCTAAGACACGAACACATGACACACCGGTAATGAGATCGTGAGCAAAACCACAAGGCTACAGCGCTTTTTTTGCATATTAACAGAAATGAAATACAGTGGGTCTTACAAAACTGTTAGTTCCTACGACATGACGGGTTCCTTTACACAGTAGGTTTCGAACCCACGAATCAACAACGCCAGTCACCAGGTCGCGACTATGACCACTCGACTACCACAGCTTACCCAGTCATACGCGGAGCTGAGCAATTGCTTTAAAGTTTTAACTTTTGCATCGCCTGGGAAAAAATAATACATATGACACGAATTTAGCAAGACAGGCTTTCTTGGCGACCATACAAAATGTACACATAGAAAAACGTTTGTTGTCATTGGTTTTTCTTCTATTTTTGATGTATTATAAGAAGACAATACTGATAAGAAAAGACCATGAATTGTTTTAAAAGTGTTGTAAAAGGATTCAATTTGAATTATGTTTTGGCGCCGATAGTATCATTTTTGGCGACTTTTTCACTTGTCATACATATATTACAAATACATATGGCTATATATATATATATATATATATGAATATATTTAGAAAGTAAGTATATGTTTTTTATATGGCAAGGTGGTGTTAAAAATTAACGTGTATAAAGAAAGCACAAAATTTCATTAACTGCACGATAGGATTTAAGTAACTTTTTATGAAAGATCCTGCCATATTGTTTTAGTCAATTAATATTAAATACTTAAACTTTAATCAACATCTAAAACTATTATTTAATCATTTATGTATAATATAAGAACTTATCTGAGATATTACTATTTTTCCCATGTTCATAATACACTTTTTAAAAAAAAATAAAAATACCTGTTGTTAGTCCCTTATCACGGCAATGAATGCCCACAATAAGAAAGAAAAAAAATTCCACTTTTTTTTCCCGCCTTCACACATAGTTTTATCTGAACAAGAGACTTGAGAATAAAAAAAAGAAGAAATAAATTTCCGGGAATTTACTAAAAATCTCGAGATAAATCATACGACCGCAGGGGACCATGAATTAATTTTCACCTTCTGAATTAAATTTCCTTTTTTATTCTTTCCTTTGTCTTTTCACACAGAATTCCTTGCACGCGAATCTCATATCAGCGTCAAAAAACACCGCAACTTTCATTTTTATTCGGAGGTGAGAATATTTCTTTGTGTCGGAGAGTGAGAAAACAAAAACACAAAACACAAAAAAAAGTGCTACATGAGCTGAACTCAAGCTTGTGATATCGTAGAAGTAATAAATGTATTTACAAAATTTGTGTAGAACAAAATAGATACACATTGTATCGGAGAATTTCTTGATCGATAAATAAAAGAGAATCATTGTTGTTTTAAACAGCACGCGAAAAAGAAAAAAAAAGTATTAAGCACTTTGATTGTAAAAAGGGGAAAGTTGGTTTATTCATATACTCAGCTTCTTCGAGTTATAATGACCTTAAATAAGCTTAATGATCCGGAAAACTAGACTTGCAACTATTATCTGAAATTAAATTATTAAATAAGTAATATTTTATTTTATAAAAATATTTCATTTTTATTAAACATAGTGTACTTGGGTTACACATAATGATTTACTATTTTAAATTTTTTTTAATGATATTGTAGTAAATTATAGGGTTTTGTGTCTCTCTTTTTTATGTAAATGAAGTTCTTAGAGTATATATGTCTGAGTGTCAAAATTGCATTACTTTTTCATTTTCAATTAATGTTAAGACATTAAATGACTCTTGTGTAGTTGTTTGAATATCTTTTGTAACTCCTTACTTCTGGTTTAATATTTGAATCTATTTATAAGAAAAATACTTATTACCATCTAACTAGCTAATTTTACAAATACCTTGGTCAGTTAATACATTTTGCATGTTAAATAAAGAAAAGCACATATAACTTACAAACACGTTTATCCCAGTTGATAGTATAGAAATAATCAAGATAATAAGTTTCAATCTTAAATTCACGAACTCTATTGCTCTCTTTATACAGATTACTACATATATAGCAGGAAAATTTTTCACTCACTCTTCTCTACAAAACTATTAGATTCGTATAGATTTGAAATTTCGCAAGCGTGTTTCTTTTGTTGAGTAAAGTTGGGCGAAGAAAGGCTTGTGGAAATCAACTTTTAAAGGGGATTACTGGGTGAATTAGGTTAAAAAATATCCCTATTTTGAAATATAAGACCTACAGACACTTAAAATTAGGTAAGCATATTTCTTTTGTTGTGTGAGCAGAGATCCTCTAAGGACGACTTTTTTGCAATTCGACTCGCAAGGGAGGTTATGGAGGACATCGAAGATAAACAATTTCCATTTTGGACCAATAGACTGGCATTTTGCAAGCATTTTTTTTTCCTTGAGTAGAGATCTGCTAAGAACGGGTTTGGCGAAAATCGACTCTCAATGGCGTTATAGGTATAATATGTAATTATACGCACAGACATACTTAAATTTCTTGATATTAAGCCATAAAGGTTTAAACAAAAGCAATTACGGGTACTTACGTATTATCGCGTAACCTATTTCCGACGTTGTATGAAACGAAGCACTTGGTTGCCAATTCAGAGCGTACGACACTTAGGAAATCAGGGTTACCTCTTGGCGAATTATTAATAGAGTTGGTGATTTGCGATAAAATACGTAAGTACCCAATTACGTTTTAAATATTTATTGACTTTTAACTCCTAATTATTCAATATCAATTAAATATTTACTCTATTTGAGCCATGATTAGTTTTTTATGCTGTTACGACTATATTGCTCTGTGAAAAAACATTACACATCACATTTAAGTTCATTTTATTACGTATTTTGAGTTTCAAACACAATTATCATGGAATTTAATTTTATCAAATAAGTTGAATAATAGAGAAAAAAAGATTTTTTTCTTATTGCTCTTTACATCATTGGTCTAATCTAAATTAGTGAAGGTGAACCGACGATCATTAACTAGCATTTAACCGGTTTTCTGTCCTTTTAAATACTTAGTACTTTTCTTGTGGGATTTCCGATCCGTTAGTTAAATTAGTTTAATCTCTTTCCAAATTGTTTCGTTTTCGGTGATGGGTTGCCAATTGCATCGGAGGACTTCAGGTTAAAGTCTAATTGATGATGATCTTCGGAAAAGATTAATGATAGAGAGAAGTATACTTTTGCTCTTCTTTGGATTTGGCACATTGATTGTCTTCGAATACTCTCGAGCTTCAACTAAAACTAGTTAATGTTTGAATGTTTATTTGGTTAAGGCATGATTAATCTTCTCTCGAGAGCTGTTGACTAGATTTGGGATTAACTTAAAGGAAAAGCAAGGAAACTAAAACTTGTAAATTAAATATATTTTTAACTTTCCATGGAAAGCTAAACTCGTATTTAATTAACACCGTAAAATCCGGCGTATAACGCGAACTTAAATAAGATAAAAATTCAAGGGTGCGCGTTATACTTCGGGTATAAAAGTGATAGCTTCAAAATTTTTAAAAGAGAAAGAGATGAGAATTAAAAAAAAAAACCTAGACTTTTACATAGAGCGTTTTCAAAAGAAATTACATGTTTCAGAACACATGTTTATTCAAAAGAAATGACATACCTGTTGAACTTATAGGGTTGGACCTGTAGAAGTTTAACATTTTTTCACATCTTGGGACAATACTTTGAATAAATAACTTTAAAATATAACAGCATTGCGTACGAACATTTCAGGTTCCTTCGTATAAAAGGGGCTTGTGCGTTATACGGCGAATATACGTAAAAGTTTTAAAAAATGTAGCTTGAAAGTACAGGTGCGCGTTATACGCCGGATTTTACGGTATTATATCATGAAAAAAAATTACTCCGCAAAAACTAAAATAAACCATCTTTTTTTTTCTTCTTATATTTAGAATTCAATGTTAAGTTCTCATTATGTTAAAGTTGTACTCTCAAAAAGTACCAACATAATAAATATTTTACACTGGAATTTTAACTAACTATAGAATGAAAAAAATCTCTTATTTGAGTGGCCGCAGCAGCCTAGTGGTCAAGGTTCGGATTCATGGCAGGTCTGTTAGGAGTTCGAGCCTAGTACCGCAGAAGACCCGCCATGCAGAGCGGGCCAATTCACGTTACGGATGTTGAGGCTTAAACATCCTCCCGTTGGTGTGGTGTGGAAGTTAGGAGAGAGGGGAGTGTCAGTTCAAGTGTCATCCTCGTTCCCTTGACCATGGTTCAAAATTACGAGATGCGTTGCCTGCAGCTTTGTAATGCTACTTAAGTATAACCCTTTTTTCTTATTTGGGTACTTTTGCATTTCGCCGGGGCAGGCGATAAAGAAGCCAAATTGATACAATCGACGTCAAACGGGTATATTCCGCTAGTAACTTTTTACCGGCACATTTTCAAACAAGTTGCCAAGTTTTTTAAGAAGTAATGCTTTTTTCCTAAATACGTCAAAAATGAACGAAAAACCAATGAAAACTTGGGCTTAGCCTAGTACATATGGTGTGAATACTGTGTGTGTCCAGTACAGTCAGCTTGGTGAGATTTGCGCCAGCGAAATGGGAAAGTACTCTTATTTGTTCTTAATTAGAATCCTCATCTAAAAGTAGACTTTCTGATTACGATACTTACCTCTTTGTACCGTCGATCAATTTCGTTAAGGCTTCGGTTAATGATAAAGAATAGGACCAGAATTTTGAAAATTTTTTCAGATATAAAAGAAATGAAATATTAATATGATATTCTGGCTTCACTATCCTTTAGAGAGAAGAATTTCTTATCATACTCCCCGTGTTTAACCGAGTTTATTCAGTTTTTCTGTTATAAAATGTGTTTCGCGTTTTTTCTCCCATACCGTAATGTTACATGGGCTATGCCTTCACGCATTATAACAAAAAAAAAAGTACTCATGGAATATTTTGGCATTTTTAAAACGTTATATTATTAACAGAGGTAGCATATTTGCAATATTATAACATGAGTTATAATATTTCAAATTTCCATAGAAATTTATGCATTTTTGTGTCTGAAAATGTGCTTCGCGTTTAGTTCAAGCTCTCGTACTTTTACCGAAAACAGCCTTAAACCAAAAGACCATTTTTTCCTCAGATACACAAAAACAAATTCCTGCGGATGTTCCTTCTATATTAGCCGGTCGTCAAATAAATTGGCGAAGACGAAGATGAATTAAAATGCGGTGTTAAAAACAACACGTACACTTGAAGTCAACGAAAGATTTAATGACAACTACAAACTCCGTATAACTGCATTCAAAATCGGGACAAATATATATGAGTCTTAAATACAGGTAACCACACAAACTCACAAAGTACAAATGTTACTCTGCAATTCTATTTCTTATGTTGCCATTTTGTTAAACTACGTAGCCTTTCGGGCATTTATATTTATTAGATAGTATTTCTGGAAATACTCTACGGCGTTCCCTCCTATAGAAAACAGGTTCTAAATTTTAATCACTTCCCAACCAAATAAAAAAGAAGAATACAGAAGAATTCACAAATTTTAAACAAAATGCTATTGATTTTTAGAGTGCGCAGTCAAAATTATTACGTTTTAACACGCGTGGGAACGGTTTTCACTATTGGCTGCATATCGCGGCATCTGGTGACGTTTTAGGATTTGAAGAAATTGGACAGCGGTATAATACATAAGAACTCAAAATACGCACCGTAAGGAAGAGTTCATCTGTTCACAGATAAATGAGCGAAACGACTTTTATAAGTCAATGATTATAGTACCATAAAGTTATTAAAAATAAAATTTGTCGCGCGCGCGTAATACAAGAAATAGAAAAACATTTGGGCTTTGTTTTGTTTTCATAAAGTTGCATTAGAGAAGCAATGAATTAACTGCAGTGGATTTTAAGGATTTAATCAATTTCAAGAGATAGGAAAGCTGTTATAGACTAGAAGTATGTCTCTAAGACAGTTTATGTGGTAGCGGCAGTTAAGTCGTCGTGACTGCAAACTCGAAGCTAGCGTTATTTCTGGCATGAATTCCAATCCTGTTGCAACTAATGATCATCAAGCAGAGGGCTGATACACGTTAAATTTACCAAGGTTCTAAGTCCCCAGTTTTGGGAACTAGGACGATAGCTTATATATCATTTTAGTCATTTGACCACGGTTCCGTGTTACGAGGTCTGTCGCAAATTGCCCTAGTGTGTTGCTTCCAAGTACGATGTTAATAAATTACCAGTGTTGTTTATGAGAGCTCCGTATATCTCCTTTTCACAATAGGTTTAAGACCTAATCCTTTATATTTATTCGTATTTTATTTCTACGTTGAGCACGTGATTGAAAATATTACAATTTTTTTTTTAAATTCTTTATCAAATTCGGTTTGTATATTTATTAACATATATATTCTTTCTATTTTTAATTATTTCATATACCTTTCAATCTAATTTCCTGTGATTTAAAATTAAAAATAATAATTTCGTAAAAATTTATAGCTCGTATTTGTATAATATAGAGAATTCAAAATGCAAGGGAATTAGAACTCAATCATTGCTAGAGTAGGAGAAAAACTCACAACTTTGCCATGCTTATATTCTCCAGAAAAGCTCTATTCATTTTTGTTGCCAATTTCTCGGAAAGATAATTAAAATTCCCATACAAAATGCTTTATTTTATTATTAAATGGCATATTTTATTAATTATTGCAACTTAAAAGTAAGAACTTATTTGCTGAAGGAGCTTTTTGTGAATATAAAGCATAACTGTGTGTAAATAAATATATTTAAAATAAAAAGCCGTGGAAAAAGTTATATGCTTAAAATAAAAAGACACTGGATAGCTAAAAAGAAACCCTACTTGAATAATTTTATGCCAAAAGTCTATCTCTCTCTGGATGTTGCCGTGGTAGCCAAGTGGTATATGTATCGGACCGTGGCTAGCCTTGTCACGAGTTCGAGCCCAGTACCACTATAGACCCATCGTGTAGGGCAGCGATGCAAGTTAAATCTGTCGAGAGCTGAAACTTCCTCCCGTTGGTGTGGTAGTTAGGAGAGGAGGGTGCCAGCTCAGGTGTCGTCCACGTCACGACCATGGTTCAAAATTACGTGGTCCGTTGTTAAATGCCTCGTGTAGATGAACAGTGCGAAGTTAATATTCAATCAATCAATCTCTCTCTGGATTCCCTACTAATTGTATCTTAATAATAGATATTCCTAATCCTCACAACAGATAATTGGTAGTCTATCTTTTAATAGCAGATATTTCTTAATATTATCTGTAAAACCTTCTTTACATATAGACTTTAAAACTCAATTTTGGCTAAAGTAATCAAGTGGTCATAGTTACGTGCTAGAGGTCACCGTCTTCGAGTCACGGATGGAGGCTACGGAAGCCTAGTGGTCAAGGTACTGGAATCGTGGCCGACGATTCATGAGTTCGAACCTAGTACCGCTGAAGACCCCCCGCCGTACAGAAGAGGCGAATGTACATTACATATGTCGTGGCTCAAACTACTTTCCGTCGGTGTGGAAGATAGAAGTGAGGAGTGCCAGCTCAGATGTCGTCCTAGTCACTTGAACATGGTTCAAAAATCTGAGGTCCGACGCCAAAAACCCTCGAGTAGTTGAATAGTGTGACGTTAATATTTACTCCTAAAAGTCAGATTCAAAAACCTAATGCATGACCACGGTAGCCTAGTGGTAAAGGTTACGAGTTCGTGGTCAGCGTGTCATAAGTTTGAGATTAGTGCCGCTGAAGACCCACGATGTAGAGGGGCTGATGATTCAAAATTGCGAGGTTCGTCGTTAAAAACCCTCGAGTAGCTCAATAGTGGTACGTTAATATTCACTCCCTCAAGTCACGGATTCGAAACCTAATGGGTGGGCACGGCAGTTAAGTGGTTAAGGTCAAGGACACGTGGTCGTTGCGTCATGAGTTCGAACCTAGTGTTGAACACCCGCCGTGTAGAGGGGCTGATGGTTAAAAATTACAAGGTCAATCACCAAAAAGTTTCACGTAGCTGAACACAGGGTAACTTTAACATTCACTCGAAACCTAGTGCCACTGAAGACCCAGGATCGTTTCGCGTTATATCTGTCGACACTCAAAGTTCTCTCGTTGGCATCTGGCCGGGGTAGTGCCATGAGTTCGAGTTCTAGCTCCAATAAAAAACAGCTGTGTAGAAAACTGTAAAATCTGTTGAGGCTCAAAGTCATTCCGTTGTCGAAGATTGCCAAGTCAAGTGTCATCCTTATCACGTGACCAAAAGTTAAGATTTCCATCAAATTAAAAAAAAAAAATTGTTGGTTTAAAATTACTAGGTCCGTCGCCAATAGCCCTTGAGATGCACTATAGTGCGACGTTAATAAACACTCACTCACGCAATCTTTGGAAATACTTCGTCACGCGTAAATCTAACTGCATCTTAAAGAACTGGAAACCATCTCATACTTTAATTAAACATTTCCACAATCCTTGCTTATATCGTTAACCCGGACCTTCCAGTCTTCTAACCATTATTAATCATTCTACGAGCAAATGGAAATAGAAGATCAAACTTACTCTTTCTTCGTCATTTAAGCGGCCATTTTTACCTTGCAGAGAAATCTCATCATTCATTTCCCTGAATAATTTTTTCTCTCGCTGAAGAATTATCTTTAGCTGGCAATGAGCCGATTTCCCTGATTAATGATTATCGGTCGCTTTATCCTACTTCCACTGAAGAGATCAGCTCACAACACACTTGAGAATCCCTCCCACCATAGACGACCCCCTTTCGTCAATTCCTTTACCCGACCCTCCCACTCCGACGGAAGCGTTATTATGTCAGTGTGTAAAAACTGATCCATTCCGAAAGCACATACGTGTTGATTAATGGAAGTGGCATTAGAGCTGTTCAAACATTCATTGCAATATTTTGCCACGCAGAAGAAACTCATTCGTCACTCTATAAATACGTATGAATGTTTCCTTTTAGGGAAAAATAAGGGATTTTTTTAGGGGTGGGAAACAGAAAGATATATTGCGATTGTAGAATAACAATTAGCATAATGCAGTCTGAAATAAGCCTTTCCTGTCTTAGTGATATTTATTGCTATTTTTTTCTTTGTGTTCTTTTTCCTAAAGCAAACAAAAATTATTCCGCAAAGAATGTTGTGAGAAACTTTTAAGAGCTTGAATATTTTGAGCTTAAATGTATAAAACTGTTTAACAATGTAACTTTTTATATCAATTGGAATATCGGGGAATATTAGCATCCCCCTGCACCTGCAAAATCAGGCATTGGGCCCAAAGCCGGATCTTACAAAGGATTGCATTTGCCTTCTGTCAGGCTTTGGGCCTCCTAGAATCCTACCCCACCCCCACGATGTGAATGTTACAAGAATGCACTTTACATCACTTTTTCTATGTAAGGATATGTGCATCATAATTTTTTTTATTAGAATCGCTTAGTACAAAAATCTAAGGCCTGTTTGCTAGAACTTCATAGTTGAGTGTATGTTTATTAACGTGTCGTACCTAAGGCAACAACACGAGAGCATTTGAATTTCAGTCAAGTGAAAAGAACGATACCTCAGCTATATATTAGTGCGCCCTTTCCGTATTACGCCACGGAAAGGACTTTGAGCATCGACAGATTTGCATCAGCTCCTCTATTTGGTAGGTCTTCTCCGGCCCTTAGGCTCGAACCAGGCCACAATTTCATAACCATAACCACTGGGCTTCCATGGTTCTAGTATTCGTAAAAATAGTTACACATAGCAATTACATTTTTTTAAAAGAGTTATACAATTTACATGGAATTCTTCAGCAGGAATTCGTACCGTCAAGCAGTAGCGTAACGTAGATCCTCGAAACCTCTGCATTACGGCGAGGTCCAGGGATTCTAGGGGGTCCAAACCCTGACTGACACCAAGTACGTATTTGGGCTTAGGGCTCAAAACTTGACTTTTCTGGGGGACCTAATATTCTCCATTACGCCACTGCCATCAAAGAACTCTTCAGCATTAAGGATCGATATGCTATAACGAAAAACTGCCAGCATTTAGTTATTAATGTTTAAAACGCGGTATTCCATTTTTACGCCTTATTTCAAGCAAATTCGATTTGATCTAATTTAACTTATGTGGGAAAAGCAAAACACGCGAAGGCTATAAGCGACGCACTTCGTAAATTTAAACCTCTGTCAAGTAACAAGGACAACACCTGACATGCGTGTCGTCTTCCTCTCCAAAACTCAAAATTCTGCCCCGTAAGGGCATGAACGGTTTAATATGCACCAGCTCTCTAAACAGCGTGTCCTTTACCGAGTCCAGGAATCGAACAAACGGTTCGCCTAAGACATCGCTTACTAGCAAAATTATTCTACTATCGAGGCTATTTTAAATATCAATGACAATTCCTTCAACGAAATGAATTTTTAACGAAAATTTAAAAAAAAGAAATAGCATTAATGACTCTAAGAAATGATTTATTTTAATATCCCATAAGGTATTTCAAGCAATTATCGATATCAGAGCTTTCCTACTGTTTACTGAAGCTCAACATTACATTTCAAAGAAACCAATTTCATTGATATTCATTTAAAGTTCATTTAAATCCACCCTAGTAATCAACGTAAGATGCCATCAGTACTCAAGAAAAATAATAATAAACCTCTTTCGTAATTGATCAATCAGTAAAACCAACAGATTAATAAGCAGAAGCTAGGCTATAAGAGCTCTGCTCTATAGTAATTTGACCTATTGTTAAAGACCAATAAATATAGTCTAGTTTAAAAGGAAACGGTTGAGTGGTCGGTTCTTAACAAGCATTCATAACTATGCATTAAAGAACGGCTTATTAAAGATTCAACCAAGCGATTCGATTCTTTATTTCTTATGGAAGCAATAAAAAAGTTGAAACCTAGTTAATTTTGTTGCTGGAGATTTAAGAAGGAAATTTCTAGAAATGTTTCAGAAATGTGAGGAGAATTGAAAATTTCTTTTTTTTAGTATGCAAAGAGGGTAAAAATGCCTCAAGAATGAATGTGTTTCAAATTCCCTTCCATTCAAGCAATAGAATATTTTTTTTCAAAAAGTACACATCGATGATTTCTGTTATGATTATTTTTAGAATTTGGAAAAAGATTTACGTATGTTGAATTAAAAACAAAAAAATATGGAAACAAAATAACTATTGCGGATATCCTCTTTCTGTTAGACTTTCATATTTTAAATAAAATAAATGTTTAGGGGTAATATTCAGAGGCCTAACGCAGAGCATTAGGGTCCCCTGTAAAGTCAGGTTTTGGGTCCCTAGCCGGATTTTACAAAGGATTGCAAAACACAACCTTTGGGCCCTGTACAATCCTGGACCCCTCTGCGAGATGCGGGTGTTCCGGGGGTGTAACGTTACGCTGCTGGTAAGATTTCATTTTTAAGATGGCATACCACATGACCGTTAAGGAAATTAAGTATCGATTTACTGCAGTACAAATTTGAACTACGAGATAACTTAAAAATGAAAAGTTTATATTCCTTTTTATAAGGGTTCGCGCGTAGAATAGTTGAATAGTTAAGACAGAGAGCTCCATTGTTATAGGAGACAAGGAGACATTAATTTAAGCCCTTAGCTTATTAAATAGTATATAGGCCTCTATACATTACATATAAATGAACGACATACTTCAAAAGCGTAATTATTAATTAAGATCAGGGGGTGTATTATATTTATTGATTATTGCATGCGAAGTAATACGAATCCTCTATTTGGTGTGGTGTGGAAGTTTGGAGAGTAAAATGCCAGTCTAAACGCCATTTTCGTCACTTGACCATTGTTCAAAATTACGAGGTCCATCATCAGAAGCATTCGTGTAGCCCAGGGGTGGCGAACCTTTTTGGTTCAACGTGGCATTTTTTCTTTAAAATATAATGCCACGTAAAGGTATAGACATGGAAGAAGTTATATACGTGCCATCAAATAAATCTGACTTGTGATTATTGAGAAAATAATAAAACTAAATAGTAACTCAAAACTCTTTAATTACAACGAAAAAATACATTTTGTACAGTATAGTAGTAAATGTTTTATTTATAAGTGTAATTCAAATTAAAGGAACATCCGTGTGAATTCTGTTGTGATAGATTAGATGACAGATAACTTGTATTAGAATTGTAAGATGTTACTTTTAGCAGAATGCAAGCTGAACTGGAGTCATCTTCCGAACGGTTTCTAAGTAAGTCTTTAATGTTATTGATCTCTGATAAATAACTCGCAGGCATAGGCAGATGAAAATATGGTTTAAATAGCATGAGAGAGAGCCCCAGTTTTTCTTTAAACAGCTAAATGTATCTGGAATCGAATTCCATGTTTCCAAAATTTCACAATACCAGCATTTTTACTTAAATTGGTTATTAATCTTTGTTTTAATCAATTCCAAATTTGTCTTTTTTCAACAAATTTTTATTCCATATTGAATTAGACTGGAAGTCAATCAGTTGCATTTCGAATTTTTCAATTTACAATCAATAGAATTGGGACAAATTCAGTTTAATAAAGGAAATCACATCACAAGGTACATAAAAAACTTGAGCGTTTCCAATAATTCCTTGAACTGAGAAAATCTCGCTGAAAATTGCGACTGATCATTCACATTCACGTTTCTCATAATACTTCATATTGAACTTTGTTATTTTGAATTAAAATGGAAACCGTTTTAATCAGTAGCATGCCCAAAATATTGTGTCGCGTGCCACTGGTTCGCCATCCCTGGTGTAGCCTCTGAAATTTAATAAACAATCAACCAATTAATCGAAACACGGTCATGTGAAGAGAATAACAACACACACACACACAACTGTCATCCCCTCTCTAAACTACCACATCGCGTAAACAGGAGGTTTTTGAGACATGACATATTAAACATACATCAGCTTTCTTAAACTGAGGATCTTTAGTGAGTTGAGTGATTATTAATGTCGCCCTATTCAGCTACTCGAGGGCTATTAGCGTTGGACATTGTAATTTTGAACCATGGTCAAGTGACGAGGATGCACCTGGCCTTGCACCCTTTTCTCCTAACTACCACACCACACAAAAGGGAATGGATCTTTAGTGACACTAGGGACTTAACTCAGGCGAAACTGGGCAAGAATTCAAAACCATAACCACTAGGCTTCCGTAGCTGCAAAACAACTCAAGGGATTGTGGCAACAAACATTCTTGAATCAGGCTTGATTCCTGATGCCACCGAAGAACCTTAATTTAGAGGAGTGGTCCACATTAAGTTAGTTATGGCTGAAAATCCTCAAGTTAGCGTGGTATGGAAGTTAGAAAAGGAGGTTCTAGCTTGGGTGTCGTCTTCATCACTTGACCGTTGTCCAAAATGACGACATCCATCGCCAATAGCTCTCGTGTTGCCTTAGAATGTAACGTTAATGTACCCTCTATACTTTGAAAATCATCTAGTAGCTCAAATTAAAGTTCCTTTGTTGGTATAGTGTATGTAGGGAGTACGATGCCAAATGATTAAAATTCAATGTTATGTTTAGTGGACCTTTGAATCAAACAGAGAAGGAAGTTTATGATGACCGAATGCTCGTTATCATGACCTCCTGGGGGTCGCGGTTGCCTAGTGGTCAAGGTATCAGATCGTGGCTGGCGTGTCACGAGTTCGAGCCCAGCCCAGTACCACTAAACATCCGGCTTGTAGGGCAGCGATGCACGTTAAATATGTCGAGAGCTCAAACGTCCTTCCATTGGAGTGTTGGGGTAGTTAGGAGAGGGGGTGAAAGCTCAGGAATTTTGTCCTCGTCACTTGACAATGGTTCAAAATTACGAAGTCCGTCGCCATAAGCCCTCGTGTAGCTGAACAGTGCGATGTTAAAATTCACTCATTCACAATCGTGACCTCGTGGCTGACAATGTTTTACTCAAGCAGCATATTCGAATCTAGATTCCACTAAAACTAACCTATTACATGGCTATTACTCGCTAAACTTACTAAGGCTTAAAGTCCTCAAGTTAAAATGCGTGAATGTGGAGTGGGGAGTTCAGGTTTGGGCGTCACTGGAGATGGATTCAAAGTTGTCTGTGTTTAATAGACATTTAAATCAATCGCAAAAAGCGGAAGTATTCGATTAAATAAATAAACCAAAATATGCTTAGACTAATCTTCTATATATTTTAATACCGTCGTTTTATTAAATTGAAGAATAAGAAATAATTTACCGACACGTGAACATAAAATATGCCTTATGCTCTGAACTTAAAATATAATCCCTTTTACAACGTATATCACCTCAAAAAAGACTTTTTTTCTGTTAGTAAGAAGACTACATAAATTCACACTTATAAATCGCATTTATATTTTTGCAAAAGCAAAGAATATAATTCAGATAAATGAAAACTAGTAAAAAAGTGTCTGGAAGTGTACAAGTAAAATATGGATTTCCATTTTGGGACCATATTCGAGCTTTCACGAAAAAATAACAAAACTAATTTATATAACTATAAATATGACAATGGGGAATAAAGAAAAGTGGGCCTAGGATTATTTCAATGAATTATTGACTACACAGAAATAAGTCAAGTAAAAGTTATTGCGTGTATACTGGTAGAAAGTCTTTTCTTTGTACTCTAATATAATTCCACAAATTTTTCATACATTATAAGAATCAAGTTCTTTTAGATAACATTAATTATTAAAACTCGGCTATATTATAGAAAGCATTATTATACGTTGGCTTAAACAACAAAATTTTGCTTCCTGAGAATAAAATACTTCATTTCTGTATTATTTTTTCTCAATAAGCCTTAAACAAGCAATATAAAAAAATATTAAGTCAATTCCTACTTAGATAAACAAAGAAAAGTTTTATTTTAGCTATATTTTAATAAATAGAGTTACAATTAATATTGATATGTATATACATATGACACACAGAATCACAATATTAAGTGGTAATTAATTTTTATTAATTATCATTAAAGTATCGTATTGTCATCCAAAACAATCGTGTATTTTAAATTTCAGTTCAACTGAATGCTTTAAAACGTGAGAAAAAACCTTTTCAAGTTTTGACACACAAGTCATCAAAAGGGTCGCTAAGTCGCCAAAAATGATGCTAAAGTGGCTGTGTATTTGTAATTCTTTGAATAATTCATTTTAATCAATTAATTTTTAATAATTATTATTAAATTTTGAATTGTCATCCAAAATAATCATGCATATAAAATTTCAGCTCAATTTAGCGCTTTAAAATATATTTTATTAATGATTGAAAATTCCACCAAGATAAATAAATATATAGAGAGTGTGAGTTAATAGTAAGAATTGTGTGAAAAATAAACAGTCGTTATTAAAACGATATTATATTTAGAAAGTGTGTGTTGGTTACAACGCGTCGCTAAGTAACACGAGGGTTCTTGGCGACGGGTAATTTTGAACCATGGTTAAATGACGAGGACGACCCCAGAGCTGGCACCCCCCTCTCCTTATTTCCACACCAAACCAACGGGAAGACTGAGTCCCGACACATTTAACGTCACCAGCCCCTATGCTGCTGCGAGTAAGTGAGTGAATAAATATTAGCGTCGCCCTATTCAGCTACTCGAAAGCTTTTGGCGACGGACCTCGTACCATGGTCGAGTGACGGAGACGATATCTGAGCTCGCACCTCACTCCTAACTTCCACACCGCACCAACGGGAGGACTTTTGAGTCTCGACATATTTAGCATACATTGGCTCCTCTACACGGTTTGTCTTTAGCGGTTCTTGGCTCTAACTTATGACACGCCAGCCATGAATCCGTTACCTTGACCACCAGGCTGCCATGGTCACATATAAGCTGCCGCAGTCAGTGGTTAAAAGTCAAGACATTTTGTGATATATATACATAGATTTATACTTTTAAAGTATACTTAAATTTATACTTTTTTTAACTTTTGAAATATACTTAAACCTATACTTTTATACTTTTGAACTACCGTAAAATCTGGCGTATATCGCGCACTTTTAACACAAAAAATAAGATAGAAATTTACGTTTGCGCGTTATACGTCGGGTATAAAAATATGATAGTTTCGAAAATAAAAAATAATAAAAAACAGATGAGTATAAGAAAAATTAGACTTCTACATGGATCGGAATACTGTTTATTTGAAGGAAATGACATGCCTAATGGAATTAAAGGACTCTGATTCGAAAAGTATACTATATTTTCAAAATCCTGGGATAATACCTCGGAAAAACTAGTTTAAAAACATACCAGCATTGTACATGCACACTTCTTGTTTTTTCGTAAAAAAAGGGGGTGCGCGTTATATGACAAATATACCTAAAAATTAAGAAATGCAGCTTGAAAGTATGGATGCGCGTTATACGTCGAATTTCAAGGTACATTTAGATTTGAATGGTTTAAATTACAATTGTACTAATGATAAGACTCAACTACACATATACTGTGAGTGAGAAAGAATTATATTAGCGTCGCCTTTTTAGCTGTCCGAGAGCTATTGGCAACGGATCTCGTTACTGTGAGAGAGAGAACCATAGTTAAGTGATAAAGGACACCACGCCAACATGAGGACAGTAGCCTCAAAA
Organism: Trichonephila inaurata madagascariensis; assembly: GCA_019973955.1. Classification (NCBI taxonomy): domain Eukaryota; kingdom Metazoa; phylum Arthropoda; class Arachnida; order Araneae; family Nephilidae; genus Trichonephila; species Trichonephila inaurata. The sequence goes on from BMAV01022702.1 coordinate 515,602, forward strand.
AGTTTAGCGTGCATCAGCTCCTCTACATGGCGGAGCTTCAGTGGTAGTAGGTTCATTCATTGAATATTAACGTCGCACTGTTCAGCTACACGAGGGCTTTTGGCAAGGGACCACGTAATTTTGAACCATGGACAAGTGACTGGACGACACCTGAGCTTGCACCCTCCTCTCCTAACTAGCACACCACACCAACGGGAGGACATTTCAGCTCTCGACAGATTTAACGTGCATCGCTGCCCTACACGGCGGGTCTTGAGTGGTACTGGGCTCGAACTCGTGACAAGGCCAGCCACGATCCGATACCTATACCACACGGCTACCGCGGCCACTCAGTAGTAGTATGACATGAACTCATGACCAATAGGCGATATACACGTGCACATTTTATTTCAAGGTAAAGCTGTTTAAGTGTGTGAAAAAGATAACTTTTTGTGATAAATTATGCGATAATTAACTTTATATTCCTTTGTGATGTCTTAAAAATTTTGATAATTGCACTTTTCTTTGAAGTTTTGTTTAAATTACAATTGCTTGAAATAATATACTCAACTACTCATGCCACCTAAGTTGTAAAATGGATCATTTTTAAACTGAAGCTATTAAACGGTACAAAATAAATTCGAACCCGTGATCGAACAAAACATTACTCTATGAAGAGCTCCAAATCATCTCCATCTTTACTAAACAAACTATTTTTAAATTGATTTATATTGAAAAATATTTAATTTCTGCATTAAAGTAAAGATTCATCAAGTTACATCATAATTAATAAAAACGATTAGTAGAAAAAGCATTCTTAAAATCCTTTTTATTCGAAATTACCAAATTCTTCGGAATGCATGAAACAAAAAGAAATTTCTACGCAGTTTTAATCTTCTCTATTACCAAATTATTCTACCAATTAAAATAAAATTGTAAAAGAACAAAAAAACAGCAAATGTAATTAATTTAAGAACACCTTTAAATCGGGAATATTATATCAGAAATGATCAACTTGCACTACAGTATACATTTACAAGCTAATAATAAGATCTTGTGAATTATCTCTTATATTTTTTAAATATTTAAAGAAAAATAATAGCATCACAAGTTTATTTTTATTAATTTAACGTTTGGTTAATAAGCTCCAAAGATAATAAAAAGAAAACATTAATTGGATTAACTTTCAGAAACAATCAAGTACGTATATTTTCAGCAAGAATTATAAAAAAAAGTTAATATATTGGGAAACACGACATCCCTTCTTAATTTTACGAGATTTTCCCATTATCGAAAAGCATTAAGTAGGAATTATTTTTTTCATCATTGATAATTTATAATTAATAAATTTCTTGTTTGCTGATCGATTAAAAGTCCGATATAATTGCAAAGTCAAAAACATCTGTTTCGAAAAAATACTATTTCTCCAGACACAAACAATAACGATTTCCCAGACACACAAATAACTTTTTTTTAAAAAAAAAGTGAAGTAGATTATAATTCGTTTTTCTCCAAAACTTTGAAAAACAGTCTAATAATTCCAATTTTATACAAAAGTTGTTTTTGAAAAAGCATTTTTTAAATTACTATATTTTGTTTAATGTTTTTCTCCTCTGAATTATTCATTGTCTCTTATAATTTGATATTCCTAAGATTTGTAGTTGATTCGTGTCAATTTTAGAATTTTTTAAAAAAAAGGAGAAACATTGTTAGAATTTTACAAACATATGTTCTTATTTAATTTGGATTAAAAACAAACAGTTATCAACATTTTTTTAAAAAAAATAATGATGTTTAGAAATATGTAAAAAAAAACATCGTTTGGCCATAATTGTAGAAAATATTTTAAAGCGTAATATGTGTTTAAGTTATTCATTTATAAAAAAAGAATAAAAACTCTTTTTGAACGAATTAAAATAATTAACCTATTCTTGAAGTAAAAAATAAAATGAAAGTAAAAGTAAGAATTCTAAAAAATAATGACGCTTAACTTAATTAAATATGATTATTATATGGATAACAACTCTTTTTAGAAATATGTGTAACAAAATATTTTCAAAAATTGCAATTTCTAAAATTATTTCAATTCCTCTCTCTCTTAAAGAAAAATATATTTCAAAATAAATCTCTTAAATGTTTCATCATTCAACGGATTCACAATTGGGAATGTGAATTTCTTAAGAGAGAGAGATTGTCTTATATTTAATACAATAAAACATAATGTACCTAATTTTTTTTTTTTTAAAAAAAAAGAACTCTTTGCCAATATACACTATTTGCAGTGAGATAATCGCTTAAAATCCACAAGACTAACTACGATCAATGGAAACAGAGAATTTGCATTGTGCCATGATGCACACAAACACGTGTCTTCGAAAAAATTTATCTTCCTTCTAAACTGTTCAATTTTCTGAAATTTATTTAGTTTGATTCTTATTTTCATCATCAATTTCTTACATAAAAAGTATTTAAATTTTTATTACATTATAGGTTGAAAACACAAAACCACACACATTATTTATTACTGTACGGTGCGTGACTATTATGGCTTTGTTACATTATCATTTTTATGGCACATTATCGCGGAGATATTTCAGTAGACTTTACTTCTTTTCAAACATATATTTTTAATTGTTTCCCTAATTCATTCTACCAAGAAAATTTAACTCATAATACTCTTATAATACTCTACTTTCTTATTAATTTCTGATATCTATAGATCTGGAATTTACGAAATCACGTAAATTTCAATAACGCATTACAAGTTTTGATGATATATTCTTACCTTTAAACATCATGCCTGAGCATGGGTAAAATTTACATATTCAAAAATTATTGTAATCTTATAAAATGCTTGTATTGGTCGGCAAAATAGACTTTTAAAAGTAGGAGAAATATATCATAAAACCCTTGTTAAGATTTTATAGTAAATGTGTGATAAAATTCTATATATCATGTTTTTGTATATATATATATATATTCTTTATAAACACAATAACAACTTATAAGTGCTTAGAATTTTTTTAAAAAAATATTTTGTGCATTTTCAATCTTTTGATAATAAAAATAAAATAATTCGTATATCTACAAAAATAAAATTTGAAAAAAATATATAATTAACTATGAAAAATCTATAATAAAACATTTCGCGAATTTTAAATGTTCTTTTTTTATTTAAAAATAATTAATCTATATTCTGCTTGAGACATATTAAGAAAATCAATTCTTAAATATTTTTAATACTTCCATGATTTACTTTTGCATATTTTTAATAACATGATTTCAACGAATTCAATCAGGATTTAAATAATTTTCTTGAAAGAAAGAATTTCAAGAACTTTATAAAGCATAATGTGTTAAATTGGATCTCCAAACTCTTTTTTAGAACTCAAGTTTAATTTCATTTATATATATATTCTCTTTACAAGAAATTTAGAATAAATTTAATTATTTTATAATACAGTTATTTAAATGTTACAGTAATCTGCGTACTGTGTGTAATCTTACGTAATGCACTTTCATTATTCTTAAATATTTTGATATTTCATCTTTTAACAGAGGATCATTTTTGTAAGAATCCTCATTGATTACATTAAAAAAATCATATTTATAAAATTTTATTAATTTGGATTAAAGAAAAATGTTTCCTTAGTGAAACTTTAAAAACTTGGCCAGTCCATTTTTAAAAAGTTTTTTCCTGATTTTTCTCCTTGTTTCTATAATTTTATTCCAAAATAGTAACCACAAGGAGGAAAAAAAAAATTGACAACTTACCCATATTCTTCAAACACTAAGACAGATGTAACGGAATCTTCTCTTTCAGAACGGAAGAACTGTTCTTAGAAAAATATATTTCAAAAGCAAACAAGTCTCCAAGAGTCTCTTTACAAAAACTGAACGACTCAATCACATCTAAATCCCGAACATGTCACTTTCTTCAAAATTTCGACCTCTAAAAAGAACGTGCAAACAAACTTCTAAGATAGAGAGAAATCTTCACAGCTGACCAGATCAACAACTATCATTCCGCCGCATCTCCTGCAAGCGGCAGACGACTTTTTCCCTTGATCGTCTGTTCGGAATGGAATGAACCTCCCCAGTGCCCTTACACTTCCTTTTGCTCTGAAGATCGTTTGAGAACTGAACGAACAGCTGCCATTGCGAACCAACATTCCATGCTCACTCTCTCTTAGCTCTAAGCGGAGCTGATCGTTCGATCGGTTGATAATAGATGGCGCTGCCGATCACGGTAGATGGCAGTAGCAACCGTATCGACAATTCAGAATTTTTCTGTGTGTCGTGGGTTCTATTAAAAAAGAAGACGGATTTGATGGAGGATATATATTTCCAGGATTTTTTTTTTTTTATTCTTAAACTGTCGCAATTCTGGACAGCGAATTATTATAGTTTTTCTTTCGCATTAATATTGCTCTGTTAAACAACTTCAATCGTACTTAAGTTGATTAAAATCGTATTATATTTGTTTTGTATTGTTTTAAAAGTGTTTTTAGTAATTACATTTGTTCTGGTATTTGTGAAAAAAACGGATCAGATATGAAGTTGACATACCTCTGGGAATTAATCATACAATAAGATGAAATATTATTTTTTTTTATAAAAAAATTATCTGCAATAAAATTTACGTTTCGAATTTGTATTGTTGAACAGAGTTTTAGAAAAAGGAGAAAATGAATTAGCTGATTAGTTTTGGGATTGTCAGCCTCAATTATTTTTGATTTTATCATGTTCTCTTCAATAAAATTATAATTTTTTATTGCATTTTAAATTACCATTTTTCCAAAAGGGTTTTCAGAACTAAGAAATGTGAGAAATAGTACCTAATTTTTTAATAATATTTAATGTTTAAAAAAAGTCATTACACTTTAATTTCTTAAAAACTTTCATAAATATAATAGTATTTTGGTGCATATAATTAAAGTTGCGATGCTTATAACTATTTAGCTTTTGAGTATTTTTTCTTTGATTTTTGAGAAGAAAAGGTATTGAATAAAATTCCATTATGGATAAGTGAAATTATTCCGTTATCAAATTTAAAACATTTTATCCGTTCTAATTATAATTTATGAGTACGGGTTCTATTATGCGTTTAAAAAAATATTATAATCTATCTCTCCCTCTAGAACGTTTGTCGTAACGTTTTAGAATGTTATTAAACACATAAATTTGGAACTTGATCCTTCCTAAGCCTATGTTCTAGCACTTGTGAAAAAAATACATCAGACATGACATTGTCACAGCTCTGGGGGGGGGAGGAATTAATCATAATATAATATTAAAATATTAAATATTAAAATTTTTTTGAAAAAAAATAGAAGTTTATTATAACTTTTAAGGGGGAAAGAAGAGCTGTGTGTGAGCTGAATTTTTTCCATATAAAATTTCTACTTCATTATCCTTTGTATTAGTGCTGTAGCGTAAATTATTTTAAATTGGAACTATTATTTTTTTTAACACTGTAGAGATTTGAATGATCGTTAACTAAAGATGTTTTATGACTATTTTTATCTCAAAAGTATACCTTTCTTTTAAATATAATAACCAAATGCTTACACAGAAGCAATGGCTAATTTCACCAATTATAATTAATGACATACGTGTTTTTAATTTTATTATACCCTTAAATATTAGTATTAAGAGTATGATAAAAGTTTCAAATTTACTACTAGATGTAATATTTTAAAGATAAAAAAATATTTACATAAAGCAATATATGTGCTTCTTTCTTTCAAAAAGTGTGTTATAAAGAGAAATGATGCAAATGGAATTACTATCAAATGGATTAAAATTATGGATGTCTGCGGTTCTTGTAAAAATACTTCAATATTTGGGTAGCGTGTTCTTTAGAAATTTCAACTGCTAGAAAAGTTCAATCGATTCCCTAAAAGGCTTCTGCACATAAGATTTGTAGCGAGCACAGAACTAGATTCCACCCAAAACAGTTAACTGAAATAAGTACCTTTTGCATTCTTTTGGAACTATAGGCTTTGAAATACTGGCATGGAATCTTAATACTGTTAACTGGATACAAACACTTTTACCTCCAATAATCCATTTATTTTATTATATGTTTTATCAGGAATATATTTATGCATATTTAGATAAAGAGAGAGAGAAAGAGAAACTTTTAACTATTATATCATGGGCCTATATAATGGAAAATCAACATATTTAAACGTCTATTCATTGTATTTCGCTCAGTATAGTAAAAAAAAGAAGGGGTTATCTAACCTTAACCCCCACTTTTTTGCAGTTTTAAAAGCTATCGGTATTATTTATAATACTGCGACACCCAAATTTTTAGGTTTCCAAAAATCTCAATGATATTTTTTTATCTTGAAATATTCAAGCCATTTTAGTCTCCCAAGTAGAATTTAATAAGAATTCTATATTTCATTTTTCATATACATTCGCATGTATAAAAACATATTTTTAGATTGATAGATGTATCTTCTTTTTTTAATTACCTCGCACTTTGATGTAGCTATATACGGACTGTTGACGACGCACGACCTTCATAATTTTATTCCTCTTTAACACTAGAACCGCGGCGGTTTCGGTATCCCTAAAACCGAGAGCTGGGTCAAATAACTTACCAATTAATAAAAACTCATGTTGTTATGCTAAAAGTATGCTGTAATTATTTGGAAATGACATTTATTCATTTTTAACATAAAATTGTTGTAATAAGTGATAAAAATAATAAGATATTACAATATGGAATATTTATTCGGGTAATAAAATATACAGACAACTTGTGAATAGAAATATTTAGTTTCTTATCAGTCGAGATTTTTTTCCTACACAGTTCATTCACATTTTGGGTAACTTATTTTTATATATTTTGTACACTTTCCACTTATCGGTATTTTACAGTCAGAACAAGTATCTACAGTTTTGTTTCTATCCTGGAAATCTTTAAAATGAACCCTTTTTCACCTCTCCGCAGATTCTTCAGTAGTATCCGCTTTTGTCTGTGTATCTGAATTATACTTTCTTTTGTGAATATACGCACTGTGCAACACTGCAATGAGTTGTTGAAGATATTCTCTCCTCGTAAGTTTTTAACCAGTAACTTTTTTGTATAAAATCCATGAATTATTCCCTACAAGATCAAAAATATTGTAAAATGCATGAACTGGCCACCTCTTTGATCCTGCCTACACAGAATATTTCCTAGCCATTTGGCCGGCAATGTCGACACCAAATTTCATTGAGTTATAAAATGATACTGTGTCTGGAAGCTTTTTTTGGGTGATTATTGCCGATATCAACTGTAAAATGAAGGGAGCTCAATAATAAGACATTTTTGCTGGTTTTCCCCTGATAAACTGTCAAAGTTATACCATCATGCTCCGGTAACAATGTATCGTATAACGGCATTTTTACTTTTTTCACAAATTCAGGAACTTCTTTCCGATATCGTTTCATCGTCCCAGTTAAACCAGTGTTCTTCGTTTTTAACATTTGGGACAGATTTAGTGTAGTGAAAAGATTATCTATAGCGATATTTCTTGCTTAATTTTTGAAAGGTTCTATCAAACGAAAAACGACGTATTTGAGAGAGATAGGTTTACAGGACGTTCCTCATATTTACACAAATATGGAAAACCATTGAGCACATATTTACTATCAACATCAGCGGCAAGCATCATACCAAATTTATCTGGTTTACTTTGCATATATTGCGTGAAACGACATCTAGCTTTATACTGAAATAGTTGTTCATCAATAGTTATATATGGTCCTGGTTTAAAGCAAACTATATCGAATTTTCAATAAATTTCTTCCGAACTTCAGAAATGAAACACAATTTATCCGTTTGAAGGCGTTCAGATCGTGTAGTTTTTTTTGTGGAATCGCAGAAATTTCATAAGTTTTCTGAATTTATCTCTCGCCGTAGTATCGAGGGGAAAAGTTGGACTCCAAACAACAGACCACAGACTATCAAGCTCTAGATTATTTGCATCGTATATACCTCGAGCTATCAAAATTGATACAAAAACATCTAGTTCGTCTAAAGTTGCTGGCCATTCATTTTTTCCCAGTTGCCGGTGAGCTTTTTCCTCTGTACAATTTTTGATATGACGAAGCACAGTCTCATCTATAAGTAGCCTCCCTGAACTAATTGCATAGCTGTTTTCATTATTTTGCTTAGCATTACTGGTTGGGCCCCTTTTTCTTTGAAAGCATTATTATCAGCAATTCTTCCATGAGTACAACTTCCAGAGGTGATGCTTTCCCAACCCGTTCCATCATTTTCAACAAAAGTTCCAGAATTTATTTCATCTGGATTTGAATCTAATAACTTTTACGTTTATTTACACATTGTGTTTCTCCTTTCCAGAAGTGGATTTTCTGCTAGTACATTGTACAGGAAAATTAGATACCGTATCTTAGAGGACTAAAAAAGCTTTTTACATTCCATTAATTGTTGAATTGCAAATTTAGTACTTGTGATTATAATGGGGTCAAAATGACCCGTTCCGCAGTTTTAGGTATAAGTATTAAAAACAAAAAATGATAAGTATTTAACGTATCATATTTTCACAGATTGTTATTGGTATAAAAATAGGAAAAGTGAAGAAGTTTTTTCAATTCCATTTGTAACCTTTTGAGAAAATCGGAAACAAAATTGCTTTTGGGTCAAAATGACCCCATCCGCGGTTCTAGTCTTAAAATTACACAAGGTTAATATCTGGTACTCCCTACTTCTATGATGCATCAGCCCCTCTACACAGCGTCAATCCAGTGGCACACACACACAAATATATTTGAATATATGTGTGTTTGTATATGTATGTATTTATATACAGATTTTTGAATGTAACAAATTAATAATATCGAAGCCTTTCTGCTCACTGATTTGTACGTTGATTTATCCATATTTAAATGCATGTTCGTGATGTACATCTAATGGGTAGAGTTAATAATGAATTCAGATGATATATCCATTGCATTTTTTTTAGATTTCGCTCAGTATTTTTAACAATAGGAAGAAGATTAGCTAGCCATTAACCCCTTATCTACCGACGGTACTTATAAGTACCACTCACTTTAAAATTACATAGAAATAACAAAATTTTTACGAATACTCTGACGATACTCAGCAGGAATATTCTTTGAAATCCACTCTTCCAAGATATATGTCAGCACGGGTTCTATGATGAGTATCTTAGCTGGGAAGGTGAATAGTTTTATAGCAGAAATTGCGTTTTGAGCTGATGGTGTTTTCAGAGGATTGTGAAGATTATCAGTTTTGTCCCGAAAAAATAATTAATGTCAAAATTAAAGTGTCTTATTTTTTTTTGTATGTTAATGAAGACCTTAGAAAATGATTTAACTTTTTATTTTAATTGAATAGTATATATAATTATTTTTACAGTTGAATATCTTTAATGAATTAATTAGCTCAAACAAATTAAATTTCCCAAAGTTGAGTATTTTTTATATGTGTATCCCTTAATTTTCAATGTAGTGATCCAAAAAAAAAAATATATATCATGAAAAAGACTGCAGTAAATCATAATGCGGTAGATAAAGGGTTAAATTCGTATTAATTCTGCGAAGCCTGCTTAGTTTGTTGATGTTTGAGGATATATGTGGTATTATGGGGTTTTATTTGTCGTGCGGTAGTACATTAAGAAAAATTGCATCTACAAATAAACGTGTAATGACCAGTAGCGCACACAGGAATTTTTCAAAGGGGGGGTCCGTGGTTGAAAGTTCACCAATTCTTGTATCATGCTATTTTTGATTTTGTCGATTTTCAGGAACAAAAACACAGTAAAAAACTAATTATTGAATAAATAATTAGCATTAATTAATAAAATTAATCATTAATAACAAATATTTAATTAAATTTTACGTATTATATACTTAGAATTATAATCAATCTTAAAAAAAAATCAAGAGCTTTGGGGGGGGGGGGGGGCCGGACTCCCAGGATCCCCCCTCTTTGTGCGCCATTGGTAATGACTAATACATTTTTTGCGATTAAAGTATTATTGATTAGGCGTATGAGAAATACAAAAAAATCACCTTAATATAAATGTTAAGATTTTAATGTAAAATAGTTGTGATTTGAAAAGTAGTATATTCAGCTGCTTTTCCACTCGTGAATGTCCTTTAACACACAATACGATAAATATTAAAAGAATAATATTTTACATTAACCTCAATTACGTGAATTGAGTAACTATTGAGATGCAATTTTAGAATGTAAAATAAATGCAGCATCAATAACACTCGATTGAAAACTCACTCTCTTAATTTCTACACCTCCTCACGCGAGTATTTGAAGTCCAGCTCTTGTAATGAGCAGCAGCTTGTATCAATACACAATAGATCTTGAATGAAATCTACACTGAGGCCCAAAACAGTACCCGTACACAGTTAGTCTCAAGCTCATTAATCTCACTAGATTAGCGCTTACCAAACTGTGAGGTGCATCTCCCTAAGTGGGCGTGATGACCCTGGGAGGAGGACGCGAGCCTATTGAAAAGTGGAAAACAAAAGAATATTTAAAAAAATTATTAATGTATTTAAAGTAAACAAACAAAATACATTCAGACATGATAAAATATAAAAGAATATTTACACTGATATAATATACATATAAATGTACCAGTACTGCACAACGTATTTTATCATTAATTTAGCAAAACTAGGTTAAGAACAAATTTAATAATTACCAGTGACCCAACGGGCTTGTCATATATAAAATGATATGCAAAAATTAAGACTTATATTGATAATTTGTACGGTTTATAATTAATCTCTTAATTGCCATTTAAAAGTTACGTGATTCGTTTCCCAATGCCACCATTTTGCACGTGTGCACGCATATGTGGTGTATTGGGTGGATGAGAAAAGGAATAAATAAACAAATCCTGTGAAATAAGTAAATCCTTCGCAAACCCTGCCAAGATCATTTCATTGCATTCCAAAACATGCGGAATAATTTTATGGATAGGAGTAATCAGAAAATATCCTATTTTGGATAGACGTATATATACGTGCGGGCAATTTACGCACTAGCTGAACGAGACTTTTATATAAGCCAGTGACACTTAAGAGGTTAAAGTCGCATGGTAGCTTTAACATCGAAGTATCGTATTTTCCAATTAAATACATTGTTATTGAATAGAGGGGGGCGCGATGAAAATTATGATTGAATATTGGATCGCAAGTATTGAAAGTTTTAGAAGCACTGCACTAAATCACTACAAACCTAAAAATATAAAAATGAAGTATTTTATAGTATTACAATTCGTTTGTTGTGAATATTTTAATCAATAGTTTGAAGAACTTCACATTACTAGTGCTGACAGAAGTGAGTGCATTACTCTTCCTTCTTCATTTCTCCCTCATTCATAGCATTATTTATTAATTAGTAGTAGTCCATCACAGGTGTGGCAAGGGAAGTGAATTTTTAAAGTACATCCTATTATCGTACATGTGATGAACGATCGCTTCAGCAACCACTCATCTTCCGAATATAAGCTGAAGTAAATTACGTAAAATATGCAAAGATGAGACATCATGTAACAAAA